>CM040123.1:109366342-109728614 GCA_022559845.1 Amorphophallus konjac
CACAGAAATCAGAATCACGTCTAACTAGAATCATTATATTTTATTTCTCATTGTCTTGATCTTTAGAATAATTGTTTAATGCATAATATAATTTATTATATTATTAAAAAAATTTATAAAATTTATATATTTTTAAAATTATTAAAAGTTTGTGACATCATAATTATATTATGATGACATCAGGATTTAAATCGGTTCGATTAAACTAATCAATTCGAACCGAATCAACTCATTGACCGATTTAAATAGAGATTCGACCGTGATAACATTGATTTCAGATGATTTTAAAACCAAAAAACAAATACGAAAACAAGCCCAACACCTATGACAGGTTTGCATGCGCGTTCTCGCCTTCGTCGGATCCACGATCCCGCAACGCCATCATTCTCCCACCAACACCGCCACACGAGAGGAACCGTATTGGAGTTTACATGGTGTGGCCGCCACGAAACGCTTCGGCTATAAGAAGGGAGGAGGAGGAGGGAAAATATTGACACACCCGACACCTGCATGCGATCGCCTCATCTCTCCTGCTCGATCGCCTCCCTCCCTTCCGCCCCGTTTCCGCTTCGATCGCGCATTATTAATTATTGCCTTCTTTTCAGCACCTGATCCCTCGTCGGAGAAGATCGGAGTCCGTCCGGACGAAGGAGAAGAAGAGCCAGGCCGGGTGCAGGTAGGATTCGTCTTTAACGCACTGATCCCCCTCTCGGAGGTACGTAGAGCTAGCTAGAATTGTGTCGTTCGCTGCTTTCTCCATTTTCTCTCTCTTGATTCATGTTGGCATTGGAGTCGAGGTCTCTCCTTTCTATGGAAGTCGTTGCGGATCGGTGGTAGTTTATATGAGTGAGGAAAATTAAGCTCTATCACGTGGAAATGACAAAAATGCTGTAGTAGAATGGAATTATAATCATGAATTTTGATATTATATTAAAATTATTGGTGTTGGATGGGGTGGACACCTCAGTTATAAACACATATTATATTCTTTTGATGTTGAATCTATTGTGTTTTCTTCTTCTTCTTCGCTTCCTAGCTACTACTGTCCGATCGCAAGTTCTGCATGTTGTGAATCGAGGGTCCAGTTTGGTTTTCACGACAATTTAGTGTCATTTCAAATTTTCGACAGGATAGTTGATGGTTCATTTGTGCACACTCGGTGCAATTAATTGGAATGTCGTGTTGGTTTTTTGGTCGTGTTTGCCCTTTTTGGTCGTGTTTGCTCTGTCCTTTTTGGTGTATGGCTTTACTTGCGCAAGGGAGTTGGAGATTCTCACTTCTCTTGGCGATCTGTAGAGGAACTTGGCGGTCTGAGGATGGAAGGAACCGTATTCACCCCATCTTTGGAGGGAATGAAGCGGGTCAAGTCTGAGAATGGCGAAATGCAGACCAAGCCTTTTCTGGAAGTGTGCAAGCTAATCCTCCCTGTCCTGGGTAATGTTGTGATGGGCCTCCTGATACTACTATTGTTAAAAACATCGATTGATTACATTCTTCTCCGACGACATTTTCTCATTTTTTCTAACCCTAGAACTACTTTACATTTTTTGCATCTATCAAAGTCTCCAAAGTATATATATCTTGACCTTCCTGCTCAAATGTTTTCCACTTTCCAACATTTGGAATATTGGCTAAATGCACATGTGAAAAATTTTGCATAGCATCGATGATTCATGGTATCCGTGTCTTGCAGATAAATTTGGCGGTGCCCTGTCTCTAGTGAAATCTGACATTGGAGGTAACATAACGGTATGAAGCTTTTCTCCGGCTATATTCTTCTGGAAATGTTTTCTTGACATTCTTACATTTTTTTGGGTTTTTTGCATGAAAATCATTGTTAAAAGTGAATTTGTAAAAAAATCATTCTCAAAAATGTATTAGCAAGTATATCACTGAGTTAATTCAAATAGTGCATAAATGCCATTTAAGCGTGATTTTATTACAAGTTGTTGGTAAAAAGAAGTGATATACATGCAAATAAATATGACATTTTTGCACAATTCAGATTACACAGTGATATATCTGCTAATACATTTTTAAACATGATTTTTTTACAAATTCACTTTTAACAATAATTTCTGTGCAAAAAACCCTTTTTTTTATTTTAGTACATATAAAATGGGGCTGTGTTAATTTCGTTCCACTAAAGTGAATTAGACACAATGTTTGGCTTTTCACATTTCGTTCCACTAAGGCAGAAATTCACCAATTTTTGCTTGGTTTCTTTCAGTAAAAATGAATTTTATTTGGTTCCACTTCGTGAAAGGGGATTTACTAGGTAGTTTTACCTTTCTTTGTAGAGATTGGAAAACAGGTATTCTTCAAATCTTTCCAAGTACAGCCTACTGTACGCCATGGTGCAAGAAGAAGTTGAAGCTAAAACAGCAAAGGGCTCATCCAGTTGTACTAATGGCCTTCTGTGGCTAACAAGGTACCACCGTATTTATATATATTATGCAGTTGCATTGTCTTTGGTAACTTTTGCCTCTTGGATTCTACATTTCACGTGTGCTTTCTGCTTAAGATCCATGACGTGTTGAGTCTGTCATTTTGGACTCAGGGCCATGGACTTCTTGGTCGAGCTATTCCGCAACCTTCCTGAGCATCAAGATTGGACCATGTCTCAAGCCTGCATAGATTCTTACGGAAAGACTCTAAAGAAATGGCACGGTTGGCTTGCCTCTTCTAGCTTTACCGTATGCTCCTAGTGCCCAGGCTTCGTCTCCTTCCCCCTCTCAATTTTACCAGATAGCACTACAGAACTCGAGTATATAATATGGAGCCTATATATATATGGTGGCACCTTGGCGTCCTCTCATTTTTGCGAAGATCTCCAGCTCCAGAGCTGTTGAAGATCCTACAGGCAGGAACAATGTGTTGAAGAAGATTCTCTAACGTATATATATCCTACCTAGAAGGGGAAGTCTGCAAGCTTTAATTAACACGTTGTGTTTTGAATTGTCAGCACGATATATATAGATGATGTCACACCTGTTGTCTTTGCGGTGTCCTCGATAGCTTGTTTAGGCTTCTTGTCCCACGAACCGCTTTAACTTGTCTCCATGAATCTGGTGCTAAAATGCTGCATACAGCTAGCACAACCCTGCTTTTTCATTCAGGTGTCATTCATTCAGCATAGATTACTACTATGGAAACGCCATAAAATGATGTTTCTAATAGAGTTTTATGATATTCCACAGTATTTTAAGACAATCTTTCAAACGATTTTCCAGGTGGCCATGAAGCTTGCGCCGGAGAGGAAGAAATTTATGGAAATTATCGCCGGGACGGGGGATGTTAATGCAGACATGAAGCAGTTCTGCGCGACCTTTTCTCCACTTCTGCAAGAGAACCACGAGTTCTTGGTAAGAAACTTGCTTTCAAGTACGGCAACGGTGGAGTGAAACACCACCGCGCGCAGTACTGCTGCTATAGAACTCTCCCTTAAACTGGCTTTCGTTATTTGCCTCTACCTGCAGGCCAGCGTTGGCATGGACAACATGAAAGCTTCCTAAGCTAGAAATGTCGACAGTTTCCTCTATGGGCCGGGCATCCTTGTTGGCGAATGACATTTTTTTTGAGTTTGTAACAGCAAATAATCCATATTAGAGTAATATATACTTAGTGCACACCCGGGTGTGATTACGCACCCGCGAGGTGTTCACCAAAAGTAAATAATATACTTTTTTAAAAAACTTTTAGATAACGTGCATGGTTCCCGAGTCACCCTTCATTGTTGTAAAAACACATTTCCATCCGACGGTGTTTAAAAATCTAAAAAAGAAAAAGCGTATCAAATGAATAGTGTTGGATCTAATTATTTAAAAATCAATCTTTTTTATTTTAGATTTTTGTAACCGTCGAATCAAGACGTGTCTTGTACGACGAGTTAGGATGACTTACGTGTCACGTTACAAAAAAAAATTAAAAAAAACATTATTTACTTGGTGCACGTCACGGTCGTATAATTACACTCGGATGTGCACCAAATATTAGTCTTTCGTATTATTTATTTACGAGGCATTCGGCACCGTGTTGGTTACAAATGAAAATGGAGTCGACCTCTCGCTGATCGGCAGTTGTATGGCTGTAGAATGACGGGATTGGCATTGTTGATGGGCTGCGGTGCCCATTGGGCCTGCCAGCGGGGCGCGCCCGCCACGGCGGCCGAGCGCGTGCGGGGCGCATGCCTGCGTGCGCCCGCGCACGCCCGCCCACGAGCGAGCGCACGCTCCGCGTGGCGCGCTCGCGGGGCGCCACCGTGGCCCCCCCCTCCTCTTCCTCCTTATCCGCCTCCGCCTCTCTCTCCCTTATCTCCTCCGCCCTCTCCTCCTCATCCTCTCGCCCTCTCCTTCCCCCTATAAATACCCCTTAAGGGGGTTGATAAAAAAATAAGAAAACAGAGGGAAAAATATGGAGATGAAATATATTATCTATGGAGGAGAGATGACACTATATGTACTAATCATGGGAGACGACGTGTCGGTGGACGACGTCACGATGCCCGCGTCGGTCCGTTGAGTACGATGACGCCGGGAGATGTACCATGGTGAGAGTTCGTCTCCATAGGCCAAGGTATGTTTGTGAGGTGACGGATAAGTGTATAAGAGAGAGGATATGTGCATGTGTGTATAGAGAGAGAATTCGAGAGTATAGCGCCCGTGATGACTGTAGCAGCCCCGTTTCTCGATTCTCTCTGTCCCTTCTCGATCTCTCCTCGTCTTCTCATCTATATGTTAGATGGAATAGCGACGAGGGTAGTGCGTCGGTGTGCCGACCGCACGATATTAGTCGCAGGTTAGTCCTGTGACGAGTACGGTCTGCATCTCTGGGAGAACCATCACCATATATAGTCTCTGGATTTGGAGTGTGGACCCTTGGAGTCGACTCTAGTAGCCGACTCTGTGACTCCGCGACGATTCACGGGTAGGGGTCGACTCTGGTAGCCGATCTTGTACCCGGATACTGCAGGTACACACGTGCTTTTATTTCAGCTTCCGCTGTTTCGTGTGTACGTCTCGTTTCCGCTGTGAGGTACGTCCTCCAACTCTGAACTCGTATGGTTATATATATTTGTTGTATATATCCCCGAGAGGTTTTTACCAACAGTGGTATCAGAGCCCAGAGTTTTGTCGCAGTTTAATTTACGATGGATTTGTCAGTGGGTATGGTATCCTCTCTTACTTGGGCTAACACGAGCATGTGTGTATTGCGACGTTTATCCCTCGGACTGATAGATAAAGGGGATCTGGCATATAAATGGCTATTTGTTGCTCTTTCCGGTGGTAGTGACCACGGCAACGGCAAATAGTGCTGTTGAGACGACCCGGCTGACATCCTATAAATCATATCTCGGATAGGTTCCGTCCAGTATACTGTTTTGTACAACTATACGATGTTTGTGGAATATATAGCTCCACTATGCACCACTACCATACCTTGTTCTGAAAACCTCCAAGGGAATGAGAGTGGTGGTTTACTGTTATTTCTGACTTTTCTTGCATTTGTGCAATTTAGACCAGGCTCAAAGTGTATTTTTAATATGTTTGAATTTACACTCTTGTAAGCATGGAGTCGGATTTCAGTCATGAATATGTTTCATGATAATATGTCATATTTATATATTTATTTATGTGCAAATTCGTTTTGCATATTATAAATATAAATTTATTTTACATATTACATATGCAAATTTGTTTTGCATATATGATATTATTTTTAAATTATGCAAATTTGTTTTGCATATATGTGCAAATTTGTTTTGCATTTATATTTACAATAATGCATAGATGAGCATGTTTATTTAGCGCCACGTGGTTGAGTGCTATTGCAATGTAATCGCATTTATTTGCAGCTTATTGATATGAGAATATGTGTTTCTCTCTCAATAGAAAATTTGCTCGAAGTCGTTCTAATTTCATTCAATAATCTTATGTGTGTGGGAGATGATTGTAAGTTGCCTAGCGTCTACTTTCGATGTCACCGCATAAGAAAGTTGAATGTGATTGGTTCGGATTTTTGGTAGCAAATTTAGACGATGTGTAACAATGATGTCCACTGCTCTCAATATAGAATGTAGTGATTTAATGTGATGACCACTGACAATGTGTTTGTTAATCTCACTTTGGGTGATAACTTAATTGGTTACAGTATTTGGCACCGTAGAGATCCGACAAAATAAGCATGAGTTGCTTATGCGATATTGGATCGTTATTGACAAGGATCGTCTTCTTTTTCTTATTCGACTTGTGTGTCGAAAATTGAGGACCTGGATTCTGCCATGTGTCATGTGCTAGGATCAATGCCTATGTGTGAATTGGGCTTGACTGATCTAGCATGTTGGAAGCCTTTCGAAAAGGCTAGGAGTCATGGAATCATTATTGTCGAGTTTCTTCCTTCTCTGATGAAGAATCATGGTCTTCCTGTGGAAGGAAATTTTCTTGCCTTAGCAATAGTGCTAAGAGTCTTAATTCTCATTCGTTGGGACCATAGTCTGATATCCAACCATTTTCAGCAGGGGGGTGGGAATGTGTTTCTCACCACGTGCCTGATCACCACGTATCTGCCGAAAATAGTATGAATGATCAGCCTAGTGGGAGTACAACTACTGAGGAGTGCACACTCAGTGGGGAGTGCACACTCAGTGGGAGTGTGTTGGTGAACCTACTGAGGAGTGTTAAGACTCGAATGTAATGGCAAGCGTGGGTATGTCTCTCGTCAATTTGAAAATTTTTGATGACCATGTGCTCATTTGTGAGCCTCAGAAATGATGAAAAGTCCAGGTTGTCCAGGAGTTTTTTACATCATTGTCAGATTCCATGACACAACATATGTTTTGGGAGTTTGTAGATCCCTTACAGGTGCGCGAAAAGATTGAAAACTAGTGGGTTTTCAAACACGAGCGCAAGGCAGATGGGTCGATTATACGAAGCACGACTTATGGCGAAAGATTACATCCAAGAGTGGATATAGTCTATGATGAGGTACTATCTCCGATGGCGAGATTTTGGTCCGTTCATCATTCGCCAGTAATTAGCTATCTTTAGTTTTTGACTGTATTTTTCTATGGAGAACTAGACGAGAAAATTAATATGGCTCAGGCAGATGGTTTTGAGGCCAACATGGTAAGGGCGCAAAACTTGCTGGCCCAAGCATAGAGCTTAAAATGATCGTCTAGACAGTGGAATGAGATGATTATCTCGTTTCGTTTCGTTTCGAGAAAATCTTCAATGGCCACTGTATGCATGTCAAATGAGTGGGAGGAAAGTGTTTCTCCATTTAATCATTGTAAGTCAATGATAGCTAATTATAATCATCTGGAGTATGATTCCCTATATGGGTGAGACAAGCTATGTGCTTGGAGTGAAAATTGTGTAGTATCACTAGTAATGGATCCTCTGTTGTCTCAGGAGACCTATAATGATAGAGTGATTGAATCGGCACAATTTCTCACCCATTCATACTCCCTTTGCTGAACCGTGCTTGGTATTGATAATGAAAAGGAAGAAGTGTCAAGGGTGCCTTATACGTTTGGAAGCTAGATACACATGGTGTTGTGTGCCCGCAGTGTATTAGTTACACTGTGAGTCTAGCTAGTTGTCACCTGGGCTTTATAGGTCCCACGCATCTTTTGTAGACTTGCGAGGGACACTATAAGATAGATGTGCCAAAACGGATTGGTTGTAACAATGTGACGTCAATTTATGATCGAGATTAGCAGAAGTCCATCTCGGGATTCGTGTTCCTGCTGATTGGTAGAGCTATCTCGTGGTAGAGGTCAGTCGCACATTATTTTTCTCCTCAGTAAAGGCACAGTGAGTGGCTTGTTCCGCTACGTTCTTACGTAGTGTGGTTGTGAAACGTCCTGCAATATTTGGCGAATACACCTTGAGATAATGGTGTACAACTGTATAGGTTACAGTGGGCATTGGCCTTCGCCAAGGACGTAAGATAGCATAATTTCATTACATCTAGTATGAGAGCTAGTAGAGCTTCGACTGAGTCGAAGTAGTTGATCTGACAGATTTGTTCTAGTTAAAGATCATGGTGGGACATCATTAAGAATATAGTTAAGATCATTCTCCAAAGGAGTGTCCTTGGATTGAATGGTTGATTTACACATCGTCAGAGTGTCACCAGGCTAGAATCGACCCTCTCACACGGGTGATTCACCTTGGCGCTATAGATAGCGTGCAAGATGAGGCATTTGATATTACGCCGCCCTGGAGGTCTAGGTGTGAGTGTAATATCCCCCAAACAACATAGATATGCCGCCTTAGCTGAGGCTAAGATGAGATCTAACACAGATCGGCCATGAGGATTTGACTGCAATCCCATGGAGCCTGAAAATCCGGATACGTGAGTCGCAAGAAGGCGCTGAGTGGGAGCGACTGGTTTGCGTGACTCGGGTTAGCTGCGTAAGTCGCAACTAGACTGGTATCCGTGCGGTGTTTAATTAATCATACTAATGACATGCCCATGAAAATGGAAGAACACCGCAGCATGCGTATCATACCGCATGTGTAATATGACCGCATATGAGAATGATGAATGGATCCCTCTTCATCATTGTGTGAGCTCATGAATCACATTAGTGTGATTCCTTATGTATCCCCAGTAACCTGCAGCGCTGTGTCATGAAAAAGATGCTTGATGTCGCTACTTTAGCATGTTACTTAGGGCGACGATTGATACCGTCCAGCGGGACATGTCTAGGAAAGCGGTCAAGACGAATTGGATTGACATTAGCAGCATAGGGAAGACATTTTATATCTCACCATGCTTAGTAGCCCATATCCGAGGAGGCTTTATTGTCTGTGTGATGATAAAGTCATTGGCACTTAGCATTTGGGGGTTTGACACTGCCTATTTTTTGAGAGATCCAGAGTGTCAAATCAGGTGAATATTAAATGTCTGAGATACATACCGAGATGTTATGAGTACCCGTTAGTTAGGTGATGGCTTAACGGAATGCTCCCAAGTTGTTTGGATAAGTCTCGCGGAGGTCACACGCTCCATTTCCTGTATGATCGAGAACTGTAGACCATTTTAGATTGTACATTGTGAGATGAAGGATATGCACGGCAGGCCCTAATGGGCAAGTGGGAGATGTTGATGGGCTGCGGTGCCCATTGGGCCCGCCAGCGGGGCGCGCCCGCCACGGCGGCCGAGCGCGCGCGGGGCGCGTGCCTGCGTGCCGCGCGCGCCGCCCGCGAGCGCGCGCACGCTCCGGGTGGCGCGCTCGCGGGGCGCCACTGCGGCCCCCCCTCCTCTTCCTCCTTATCCGCCTCCGCCTCTCTCTCCCTTATCTCCTCCACCCTCTCCTCCTCATCCTCTCCTCATCCTCTCGCCCTCTCCTTCCCCCTATAAATACCCCTTAAGGGGGTTGATAAAAAAATAAGAAAACAGAGGGAAAAATATGGAGATGAAATATATATTATCTATGGAGGAGAGATGACACTATATGTACTAGTCATGGGAGACGACGTGTCGGTGGACGACGTCACGATGCCCGCGTCGGTCCGTTGAGTACGATGACGCCGGGAGATGTACCATGGTGAGAGTTCGTCTCCATAGGCCAAGGTATGTTTATGAGGTGACGGATAAGTGTATAAGAGAGAGGATATGTGCATGTGTGTATAGAGAGAGAATTCGAGAGCATAGCGCCCGTGATGACTGTAGCAGCCCCGTTTCTCGATTCTCTCTGTCCCTTCTCTCTCCTCGTCTTCTCATCTATATGTTAGATGGAATAGCGACGAGGGTAGTGCGTCGGTGTGCCGACCGCACGATATTAGTCGCAGGTTAGTCCTGTGACGAGTACGGTCTGCATCTCTGGGGGAACCATCACCATAGTCTCTGGATTTGGAGTGTGGACCCTTGGAGTCGACTCTAGTAGCCGACTCTGTGACTCCGCGACGATTCACGGGTAGGGGTCGACTCTGGTAGCCGATCTTGTACCCGGATACTGCAGGTACACACGTGCTTTTATTTCAGCTTCCGCTGTTTCGTGTGTACGTCTCGTTTCCGCTGTGAGGTACGTCCTCCAACTCTGAACTCGTATGATTATATATATTTGTTGTATATATCCCCGAGAGGTTTTTACCGACGGGCATTTTATTTTGACCCGCTCCCCGTTGCGCTACGAGATTTCTCGTTATTGAGATTACGTAATTGACTTGCCTAGGTCTGAAAAGCACAGCACTCCATACATAAGGAAGCAATAATCAAGTCGCGGTCAACATTGTTTTCCCCATTTTGAGGTTTACCCTGATATTTGATTCGCATTGTATGCTTCTACTGACAGAAAGTGTAACATTTTTCCGATAAAATAGAATTACCCTTGTCACCTACAACTAAGCAATTCAGGTTGCCTCAAACCTGAGATGCACCGTAGAAATTAGAATGAGAGACAAGGCAATATTAATTAGCCGCTTGGTTGGGGATTGGTTTTTAAACCTGTACGCGATTTCTGCATAGTTAGACTTAATGTCTTCTAATTGACTTTATACACCTAATTAAACACCTGACGCCCATGTAATCCGAAGGCAGTGACTACCATGGCTAGCCAAATCACGAAGATCAAATAAATTGAAGAAATTCCAATCTCACTAAGGCCAAGACGAAAAAATTGTTCGCGCATGCAATTGTACTGCATATAATGTTGCAACGGGAATCGAATAAAGCGGCTATGTTTTGAAATAAAAAACATGATGCAAAATAGATTAATTGTTGGGATCTGCCCCATCGGGTTAGATTGAAATTGGGGGCAGTAAATTGAGCCTGACCGATTCCAATTTCATGGTCGAGTTGAGCACTTTGTGGGTCGAGAGTTAACATGACGGCTATATATATATACCTGCATCCAATTTCAACTGAGAGCTCAACCACATCGGTGACAAAGAGTACTAAATGATTTCATCAGCCGAACTTAAAAAGTTTATTCGACGTCAACTCATGCGGTCTAACTACATGCTTCAAAACGAAATCTTTGTCAAACCCGATCGTTAGCTGTTACCCGTTAATGGAGGTGAGTTCACTTGCACCTCTATAGTCTTCCTTCCGGTACGCGGAGGGAAGCATACAAGATTGCGATGGAATTTGACAAAAATTTAAATGAAGAAAAATGAGTAAAGCGACTGGATAGAACAAATCATCGTTACGTTCCCCACGATAAATTTAAGTTTTGGGGGAAAAACACGCGTCGAGTGTGAAGTGTCTACTAGATTTATAACAACTAAATAAATATCTCACACTCTCTGCAGGCTTAAATATCAACTAGTCAGAGGAACGCGCTTCGAGCGTGGGTTTGCTTTGAAATTTTTTACGTTAAATAATAAAGATTTAGACATTAAAATACGATTCATCGTTACTTAAGCATCATAACTCAGTCCCAAGGCCCCGGTGGCATACTAATCACTGTCACATCCTATTGCTCGACACGTTACAAAGATAAGAGACTAAATCACAACACACACCCCTCGCGTCAAACTAACTTGTTCGAGACACATCACAGGTAGGACCAAGTGTCCACATATTGATCAAATGTGTAAACCAATCTCTAATACCATGTCGGAGACCCGAATCCAACCCAAGACCTAGGCGTTGACTTAAGGGAATCCCCCACATGTATAGTGAAAAGACTCGTGGATTTCAGATATACGAAACTAAACGACAACATCCCTCCTCACGCCGAACCAACCAGTTTGGGGCACGTCACACGTCGGGCCAACTATCCATGTATGGATCTAATGGGAAAACGCGACCCTAATACCATGTTAGAGAGCTGAACTATAACCCAAAATTTAAGTATTGAGTTGAGGGAATCCCCCGCACATATAGAGAAAAGACTTCCATGTATTTTTGATATGGGGCTAAATCATAACAATATTCAACCGAACGAGAAAGGTTGACAATTGCAAGTACCTTTCGACCCCCGGTATACAAATAATTTTCATCTTTCGAGAGCAGGACCTAAAATATAGTCAGAAGTTCTTAGTTTGGGCCATAAATGTGTGAAAATAACACTTGGCATTACCACAGTCGAACTGACCTATGTAACCCCACCTTGTTGACCCTATAAAACAAATAAAAGTTCCATATTGTCTTTAGTAAATGTGACAGTAGTCTGACTATAAGAATCCACGTCAAGTAGACAATTGTGTGTAGGGGAGAAACCAATTGAAGATACAATGTCTGAAATAGTAAAAGGTTGAATATAGAAAAGTCATGCTTGAAAAATGATATATGGGAAACTACGTTGAATAAGTTAGCCATTAGAATACTTTAGAAAAAAGATGTCCACATGGACCGGAAATTTGATGACTTGCATGTAGCATAAGTAGATTGAGATTCAAAGACATCATCATGTCACAACTTGGATTCCTTAAGTTGTGTAAAATAAACCAAACTCATCTCGGACTCTCAAAGTTACCTTTTAAAATGCATCAGTATACACTTCGTCACTATGTTTGGCTTAGGATTATTTTGTCGAACACTTTTTTTTGAAAGATATTCTCAAACACTGTTTCGAGTCCAAAATAAAATGTCAGCGTCCAAAGCAAACTATCAGAACATACGAGGTACATAGGCTCATAAATAATTTATCTTTTAATTTTCTCCCATTGAATTATGAAAACATACCATGTACACAAGATTTTTTCTGCCATGTTATCAATTCATAACACACCAGATACAAATATTATTAACTTAAAACTCAAGCAAAAAAAATGTCATTCAAATCAACTGAAATATGAATGAAAATCACCCGAAAAGGACGTTTAGAATGCATTCATCTTGATTGTAGCTTAAACCATCGAAAGAAACATAAGAAAGATTTGAATGATATCAACTTTTTTGTACATTTTCTATATTTTAGTCTTGTGAGAATTGTGGAATCTCATTAATGGTTGTCCCCACGTTGCAATGATCCATGTCTGGCATCTAGAATTGTGGGGGTTAAACTTTAATTTGAGAATCACAACTTCTTTAGAAGATATTGAAGTTTGTCGTAATCTAGGCATACCAGAACTTTTGAAGTCACTGATAGAGTTATGAATCCATGCTCTTCATTATTATCATCATAAATTCTTCTTTGAACTATTTAGAGATAATTTTAGACATGGAGTACTAAAAAGAAAATAATTTAAAATTTAGATGTTTAGTAGTATATGCTGTAAAATCATTTGAGACATTATTTTTCATGTTTCTTAATATTTTGTCCTGCTATAAATACTTGGGTTTCGTAGTAAGATCAACGCATGTCCCATTAATTTTATTTTTATATCGTTTGTATGTTCCGTCTAAAATCAACCCAAGCCAAAATCTAAAAATAAAAAATAAAATTGGGAGATATGACTTTTAAAATAGACCAAAGAATATCTTAATTAAGTATTCATGTGGGTCTTGTAACACAGACTAAATCATACCTCCTAGGTTACTTACACATATATTAATGCTCTAAATTCGCTGGTGCTTAGAAACCCAAAAAAATGAAACCGTAAGACCACAAAATATAAACAGAAAATGCATGATAATCAAACTTGAAATTGACTGAAAATCTACGGAGATCATAAACAGTCATACATAGCCTCATGTATACCATTCCCCTAATTGGTAACTGTAGTCTGGGTCGGCGACGATAGCATCGCCGGTGATTTCTCCGTCTTCCAGGTCCGAAGTGCGCGTCTGCCACACGAGAGATACTGCGTAGCAATGTGAAGAAGTCCCTCCGGCGTTCTGCCATCTGCTCCTCCTCTTCTCTACCAATCTTATCAGGCAATTCAAGGTTCTCTATGTACAATGGATTATAACATATCTGCCGCCGTATCACTTCCAATATCTAACCCAAATATGCAACCTGCTTCGGTGAAGGAGTCTTCATGGTGAAGACATAATCCGACAGGAATTGAACAACATTAAATGTCGAGTCCACTTCACAGTTCTGAATCACATACAAGACCAACGGCAGCCGTGATCAAAGACCCTAACTTGGAGACCACCTCCGGGTCATCTTCTACAGCATACCCAGTAACCAATCCAAAAACACGATTAATTCGAAGGCTCTGCAATAGCGCGAGCTTCTGCTTCGGGTCCATCTGCTTGGAGACGACAGCGAACAAGCAGCCGGCACCGGCCTCCCTCAGCTGCCCGTTCAGGCCCTCGGTGAGAATCACATCGAATAGAAGTGGCAAGAAGGTGTCGTTCACAACGAGGCCGATGTCAATCCAGGCAATGTATCTCCTCATTGTGTCTAGGACCATGGCGGCGAGGTCAGGGTTGCGGAGCGGCGGTAGAGGGACAGATGTCATACCACGGCTTGAATTTGCGGGATACAATGCACCCTCATCGCGTCTTTTATCCTGTCGACGACGATAATCTCCTCCGCCGAGCGAGGGTACTCCATGCTGATCAACTCGTCATCCAGTAGGTTCAAGACCCTGGAGAACATCTCGATCATCGGGGCGCCCTTGCTGAGGTGGGCTAGCAGGTCGAGGAACACGCCCGACCAGACGCCAGGATACTCGAAGGATATGGCCCCGCCGCTGGAGCAGGCGGTGGAGAGGAGGAACTCGCAGAGGAGGGCACGGTTGGCGGGGTCCATGGAGGGGTAGTGTTGGCGGAGGGCCCGTAGATGGCCTGGAGGCACCAAAACCGGACGGGGACGATGTCGGTGCGGGCGAGGGGGTCGTCGCAGAGGCGGCATATCGAGGGGGACTCCTTCATATGCCGGCGAGGACCCCATTCAAACAGAATCGAACCGACTCAACAACACTTTGAATTGGCGGGAAAAAAAAATCAACGTCCTAAGTGAACCGGAGGAAAAAAACTGCCCTTTTCGTTTATAATATATTTCGCTTATAATATATAGTGTAGATATATTAATACGGTGTTTGGGAGTAATTTTTTTTTAAATCTATTTCTATCTAAAAACTTGTGTCAACATAATTTTTGAATTAAATTTTAAAATTGATAAAAACAGATGTTTTCTGTTTGGCAATAATATCATAAATTTTAAAATTTGTGTAGATGTGTTTGTCAGGGTATTCCTCTCCGGGTCGTCTCCGGCAGTTTCTGTCCGTTGCAGAGAGAGAGAGAGAGAGAGAGAGAGAGAGAGAGAGAGAGAGAGAGAGAGAGAGAGAGAGGGAGCCGCCAGGGGAGGGGAGGTCGCCGCAGGGAGGGGCCGCCGTCGAGGGAGGTGAGGGGGCGCCGTCGGGGGGATGGGGAAGCCGTCGGGGGAGGGGAGCCGGAGCCGGAGGGGGGAAGGGGAGGGGGGAGGGCCTGCGCAGGGGGGGGGACCGGAGAGAGGGGGGGCACCGCACGGGGGGGGGGGGGGAACCTGAGAGAGGGGGGGAGCCGGCGCCGGGGAAGGGGGGCCGCATGGGGGCCTGCGCAGGGGGGGAACCGGAGAGGCTGTGCACGGGGGGGGGGGGGTGCGCTGGAGCCGGTCGGGGACGGGAGGGGGCGCCGCAGGGGGAGGGGATGCGCGCTGGGGGGGGGGCGCCGGAGCCGGAGGGGAGAGGCGGGGCTGCGCGCGGGGGGGGGGGGTGCCGCTGGAGCCGGTCGGGGACGGGAGGGGGCGCCGCAGGGGGAGGGGATGCGCGCGGGGGGGGGGGGGGGGGGCGCCGGAGCCGGAGGGGAGAGGCGGGGCTGCGCGCGTGGGGGGGGGGTGCGGCTGGAGCCGGTCGGGGACGGGAGGGGGCGCCGCAGGGAGAGGGGATGTGCGCGGGGGGGGGGGGGGGGCGGAGCCGGAGGGGAGAGGGGGAGGGGCGGGGCTGTGCGGGGGGGGGGGGGTGCCGGAGCCGGAGGGGGGGATCTGCCGGGGAGGGGGGATCCGCCGGGGAGGGGGGGAACGGTCGAGGGAGAGGGACGAGCCACATGGGAGGGGACGCACGGGGGAGAACGATAGACTTCAGTTTCAAAAAAAAAAATGGTCAGGAGTTACTTTTTTTTTGAGAAAGATTTGTACATGAGTTGGTTCTCTCCCTAAAAATTAGGAGAGTCCTACCAAACACCCATAATTAAGTTTTCTCTCTCTTTTTTAAATTTGAGAGAGAAAGAGGTAAAAAAATCGCAACCAAACACCCTATAAATTTCCCGCCATCAAAAGATAATAAGAATAAAACAAAAAAAAAAGAGTAGCAGTTTGGTATTGGTGGGTTTTCATTTCGCGTTAAGGTCTACCCAAATGGACACTTCCTCTTCCTCTCTACTCTTCGCCAGTGGAATCGCCTCGGCGCCTGCGCAAGTTTGGAAACCATGCGCATCGTCCCTTCCGCCAGGCCCTATTGCTTCATCCCTCCGGTCTCCAGCCGCGACCTCCGCCACCACCAGCTGGCGGAGAGGGCGCTCGCTCTCCTCAGGCGTGGCTCCCCCCTCGACGTCCTCGCCCAACAGTTCACCCCCGAAGCCGCCTTCCACACCCTCTTCCTCGCCCGGTCCCAGCGGGCCCTCGCCCTGCGCTTCCTGCAGTGGGCTCAGCCGCAGCCCTTCTTCCCCTCCTCCCTCCGCCTCCAGTGCCTCGCCCTCCACCTGCTCACCGGCTTCCGCCGCTTCGGCGCCGCCCAGACGCTTGCCCAGGGCCTCATCAGGTCCGCCGCCGCCGCTGCCACCTCCTCTTTTCAGGAGGGCCAAGTTGACCCTAAAGTTCTCATCTTTGAGGGCCTCAGGGACACCCAGAAACTCTGCAGCAAGCCCAGGTCGTCCGCCGTGTTCGACCTCCTCGTCAAGTCGTATTCCTCCCTCCAGATGGTTCCTGAGGCCTTGGGAACACTGGAGCTCGCCAAGTCTTCGGGTTTCATCCCAGGCGTCTTGGCCTACAATTCTATAATCGATGCCATGTTCAGGTCCAAGGTGAAATTTTGTGATATTCTAGGTCTTTATGATGAGATGGTTAAGTCGAACGTCTCGTCGAATGTTTATTCATATAATATCCTCATTCGTGGGTTTTGTTCTGATGGGGATTTGGAGAGGGGATTGGAGTGTCTTCGTGACATGGAGAGAGTGGGTTGTTCGCCAAATGTAGTGACATTTAATACCTTGATTGATGCCTATTGCAAGTTAGGGAGAGTTGATGATGCGTTCGAAGCACTGATGACAATGCCGCAGAAGGGAATCCAGCCGAATATGGTCACTTACAATGCGATTCTCAACGGGTTATGCCGAGAGGGACGAATAAGAGATACTCAAAAGGTTATGGATGAGATGATCGGTAGAGGCCTCATTCCTAATGAGGTGACTTATAACACACTTGTCAATGGTTACTGTAACGAAGGGGATGTTCACCAGGCACTTGTGTTGCATGCTGAGATGCTACAGAAGGGGGTGGCTCCAGATGTGGTAACATATACTTCTCTGATTTGTGCCATGTGCAGGAATGGGAATTTGGGCAGGGCAATGGAGTTTGTGAAACAGATGCGTGAGAGAGGCCTTCATCTTAATGAAGTAACTTACACAACTCTGATTGATGGTTTTTCAAAGAAAGGGTACTTGGAAGATGCTCATGTGATCATGAAAGAGATGATTGAGAGTGGCTTTCTACCTTCTGTTGTGCCATACAATGCGCTCGTCAATGGTTACTGCACCGTGGGAAGAATGAATGAGGCCTTGATTATAGCTCAGGAAATGGAGAAAAAAGGCTTGAAACCAGATGTTGTCACTTATTGTACGATACTGACTGGGTATTGCAGAAACGGGGAGTTGGAGAAGGCATTTCAACTGAACCAAGAGATGATTGAAAAAGGTGTCTTACCTGACAAAATTACTTTCTCATCACTTATAAGGGGTCTTTGTGAGGGGAGGAGACTGACTGAAGCCCATGAACTTTTTGAGAAGATGTTGAGTTTGAATCTCACTCCTGACGAATTTACATACACCACACTGATTGATGGCTATTGCAAAGGAGGGGATATAGGAAAAGCTATCATTCTTCATGATGAGATGCTCAAAAAGAGGATACTTCCTGATGTTGTCACTTATAGTGTTCTTATAAATGGTTTGAGTAGAAAAGCTAGAGCGCATGAAGCAAGACAGCTGCTGTTTAGGTTGGTCTATGAAGAGTCCATTCCTGATGATGTCACTTATGATGTCTTGATTGGCCATTGTGATAACACAAATACTCGGTGTGTGGGATCTCTAATAAAAGGTTTCTGTGTAAAAGGACTGATGGACGAAGCTGGTAGAGTCTTCGAATCAATGATTGAGAGGAATGTGCAACCTGATGAAGCCATATATAATGTGATCATCCATGGTTACTGTAGGGCTAGAAATGTGAAGAAGGCATTTGATCTTTACAAAAAAATGATGGAGTCTGGTTATGTTCCTAATGCTCTCTGTGCTATCTCTCTTATTAAGGGACTCTTTGATGATGGGATGAATGATGAATTAAGTCATGTTGTTCAAGAACTTCTCAAAAGGTGCTCATTAACAGATACTGAAACATATAAAGTTCTTGTTGATATTAATCATAAGGAGGGAAATATGGATATTGTGCTTAATGTCCTCAGCGAGATGGTAAAAGATGGACTTCTTCCAAACTCTGGGAACTTTTCATCTTCTGACAGAAGGGTCATTCATGTTGTCGAGTAACAGTTTGGTCATTCGATGCACTTATCACAGTCAACATCCAGGATAATGCAAAATGACAGTTGGGAGATGCATCTTTCACATACAATTTTCATGCAGATGGGAGGTAATGGCGTCTTAGTTATAATTTATTTCTTCATATGTCATACAGAATTTCCCTGTTTCTTGTGCCTTTTCCCCTTATAATGTGGTCATATGGTTTATATATATATATATATATATATAGAGAGAGAGAGAGAGAGAGAGAGAGAAGGAGACCTTCCTTTTACTAAGTAACAGGGAAGGTTCCTGTTATCACTTTTTGTTGTACTGTTAGATCTTAATCTAAGAGCTAACATTTTATTAAAAGATTCAAAAAAAAATCACACGCCTGGCAGAAATCACGCCGCATGGGTGTGATTTCTGCCCTGCAGGTGGAATCTGCCTGGGCACACACACGCATGCATGCGCCCAGGTGGATTTCGCCTGAGTGCAGACTTGTTTGCATTTTCCCTCTTTTAACTTCCATTTTATTTATTTTATCTTTCCTCCATCACATTAACAGTGGCCCTGTGAATTTAGGGCGCCGAAGGCGTGCGATGCTCACTTATTTCTATCTTTTTTAACCATTGGATCTACATTTGGATGATCTAACAGCTAGAAATAGGGTAGTAGGAAAGTTTCCTGTTACCAGGTAACAAGAAATCCATCATCGTGTGTGTGTGTGTGTGTATAATATCCTATACCTTTGCGGGTTCTGTCTTATCTTCTGTTTCTTCTCTGTTAGGCTTCTTAATAGACCATGTGCGATTTCTAGCTGTGCGTAGTGTGGAAGAAATGCATGTTGGCCTTCCCTTCCCTTGCACACACACACGGATCATTCTGAGATCCTTTGTCATTGTTGTTGCTTGCATGCAGGCAAAAAATTGAGACTATGTTTCACTGGTATGCCATTTGCTGTTTGTGGAAACATCAGCAGTCCAAAGGCAGCTGCGACTAATCCATTGCCTTCCATGTTTCCTGTGAGTAGTGCACCTCCACTTTTACCAAGAAGCTCCTATGGTTCTCCACATACTGTCAAACGTGGTGGCAGTGGATGTTGCTTTGGCTCTCCACTGAAAGTAGTCAGCGAACCAGTGAAGGAATATATACCTCAGGTACTACTTATTCCCTCAGATTATTGTGTTTGCAAGAACACCTCTCTTTGGATGTCACTGGCGAGTCATTCGTAATGTTTTTTATTATAAAATAATCTAAGTCTCTAATTGTAATTATATGTGAAAAATGTTTCTCATGTAGTCAAACAAATCAATGCAGGTCTATGTCCATTGTCCGGACTGGACGTCCACGATCATATGAAGTTTATGAGCTGAAAGAACAATAACAATATTTATCAAAAATTGATCAACATTTCTTTGGTCACATGGATGGGTTATCAGTGCATGGTGATAAAGCAGATCTCATATTTTTGGCACTTGCTCTTCTTAGTGCTGAATATTATGTTTTGTCAGTGATATTTTTTTTTTTTTGCATCGACAGAGTTTAAGGAAGTCACAGATCACGTTTGTAAACTGCCACCTTTTTTTTGCTGGAAGCCTTTTCGGATGAATTGACATACACTGCACTGGGATTTTTACACAGTATTCATACTTCTGTTATAATTAACTGAAATAACTTCCAAAAGATATAGTGAACTGAAATAGGATCTCATTATTACTAATATGATTGTCATTCAACAAAATTCCCATGTTTTGATTCTTGTTGAGAATACTAGTCAAAAGAGAGCATTACACATGTAATAAAAATTAAAAATTAAAATTATATTATGCCATAAAAATGGCCGTGACCGAGCTTTGTCAATATATTAGTTATATTAGTTTTTAAAGTTTAAAAATAAAATTAGTTTTTAGAAGTAAAAATATGTGAAGACGGTTGAAGGGAATGTGAACTTGATTTTTAAAGTCGACAAATTCAAAAGAATTAAACTCTTAAGTTTGGTAGATTTAGAAACTTGGAAAACATAACTATAAAATAGTAGACATAGTTCATCTATTTTGAATATTCTTTAACAATTTGGCATCTAATGGCACCAAATGATTCATAGTTCATGATAAAATTTGCATTCTCACCATTGCCCTTAGAGTACATAAAAGCATTCCCACCATTGCCTTTAGAAATACATAAAATTTAGTTCTGGTTAATATTTAAGGTCAATGACATCTAGGAAGATAAAATGAATTAAGAACTATTCGACTAAAGTTCTATAAATCAAATTTATAGAAGTCAATGTGCACAATTAAGAAATACTACCTCCAGTGCAAATACATAATGAGCTATAAATGGCTCAACAATTTGGAAGAGAAAAATGACTTAGAAAAATTATGTAACAGATTAGGCTGTTAGTAATTCTGGTAATCGACGTGTAATTTCTTTTCACAAGTCGGACTCTGTCTCACGAAAGTGATGAAGCGGTTGGAGATAAAGGCTAGGAGATATTTTTGAGTTCATATTTTCTATTCAAAATATTTATCTATTGTTGAAATCTCCTGATGAGGTATGGCCTGGACTCTTAAATAGACACAAGACTCTTGACGTGCGATTCAACCTGTGAGAGTTTTAGATGTAAAGAGTCAAATTCTTTATTATATTATTGTAAACTCTGTAGGGAAAAGAAAAAACGGGAGTCATGGAAATTTGAATCGGAAGAGACATAACTAAATCGGAGGGAAAAAATCGGACAATTCTAAGTAAATCGGAAGAAAAAAATCGGACAATTCTAATTGAACCGAAGGACACATAACTAAACCGGAGGAAAAAAAATCAGACAATTCTAATTGAATTGGAGAAAAAAATCGGGAAAAAAATTGGACAATTCTAACTGAACCGGAGGAAAAAAAAACAGACAATTTTAATTGAACCGGAGGGAAAAAATTGGATAATTCTTTTATAGTATATAGTATAGATGAGCCGGAGTAAAAAAATCGGACAATTCTAACTGAGCCGGAAGGAAAAAACTAGACAATTCTAATTGAACTGGAGGAAAAAATCAGGTAATTTTAACTAAACCGGAGAAAAAAATCGGACAATTCATTTATAGTATATAGTATAGATTTCACATGGTTAACTTCTTATCATTTTTTTCTTTTGGAAAAAGGTTGATATGTCATATGGCATATGCTATTAACTTGGTTACAAAGGCACACAGGATTCATGTGGTTGTTTCAGAAAAGACTGGTTACTCTCTCACGTGTGGAGAGGCATCCTCCAGGCAGTAGACTTGCTCCCAGTCTCTGTTCAGGTTGCTCTGGGGGATGATGCTTTTTCTGGAAGGGTAAGTGGTGTGAGGGTCGATTATTGGAGGACAGTTTCCCCAGATTGTTTGCTATCTCTTCTCATCCCATGGGGATAGTTTTTCAATTTTT
The DNA here is from genome assembly GCA_022559845.1 of Amorphophallus konjac. NCBI lineage: Eukaryota > Viridiplantae > Streptophyta > Magnoliopsida > Alismatales > Araceae > Amorphophallus > Amorphophallus konjac. Next base: position 109,388,323 of record CM040123.1, read on the forward strand.
TTACAACAATCTGCCAGGGGGTGGTTGGAGCCATATCTTCACAAGGCAGCTGAGGAGGAGAAAATCGATGATATAGGAGAGCTGCTTCTTCTACTCCAGGGGCAGAAAATTGATGTCTCTGAGACGGATGCATGGATGTGGAGATGGGAAGCTAATGGCTCCTTTTCAGTTAGGTCTACTTATTCCTTCGTCACTAACAGCGGAGTGCATCACCCCTTCACTTCTCATGTTTGGTGTCCTCCTAGACCTTTGAAGGTTATGATCCTCTTGTGGAGGATATCACATGGAAGATTGCTGACTTGTGATAGGCTGTCTTGCTACTTGGATGGCTTTTACATGGAGTGCTATGTGTGTGGAGTAGAGGAGAAGAACTTGGATCTCATCTTTGGCGGTTGCTGTTTCGCCAAAGAGGTTTGACAGCTGATTTTTGTTTACAAGTCTGCGTGCGAATAATGTCTCCTTAGGTACCAACAATGTCTCCTTAGGCACTGCTGAGAAGCTCTTCCAACAATAGCATAGGAGATGGACATTGAAAGGTGATTGCAAACTTTGGTGGCTTATCCTGCACACTGCTCTATGGGCATTGTGGGGAGATGAGTGAAGGAGAGAGATGTGATAGGTGGTAGTCTCCTCTTGGAGATTGCTTGAGTTTCATCCTCTCCTGGACTGCGAGGATCCTAACCCCTTTGCTATACAGGAGTTTTTGCTTGGTACTCTGTTCTCTCTTGTGATTTTTTTCTTCTTTATAGAAACAATGTTACTATCCCCTTTCAGGGATTAAAAGAAAAGGTACACATGAGGAAATGGTGGAAAGATTGTGAACTATGCCTCTTTTGTGGAGTGATAATGAGGATGTAGAGCATCTTTGCAAACAAGTTGGCCATGGGGAGTCCACTGTAAAGAGATGTTTGGCCTGCCAACAGCTCGGGATACCGATGATTCATGCTTGATCCTGGGCTGGTGAGTTTACTCTTGGTACCTAAAGGTGTTGAGAACTTTTGCAATACTATCAGGATTCACATATGGTTGTGTTAACATCCAGGACATGTGGATTCCAAATTGCTAAGGATGAAATGGGATCAAGGCACTAGAAGCACCATCTTGCTCATTATTCTTCACACGAGTTTGTTGGAGCATGTGAAGGAATGCTACGACATAGTATTCAAAGGAAATAAAATGCATATTGAACATATTTGGCTTAGGGAAATAAATTGTATATTGAACATATTTTTCTTAGGGCCTTAATATTCTTATATAGCTGGGATGCATTCATCCTAGAAATCCCTATCTATAATTGGAGGGAAGTGGTTTATAATTTGTAATTTTTTCCCATAGATAGGGCTCTTTCTGTCAATTCCTGAATCAGTAACAGTAGAAACTACTCGGAACGTGGTAGCGAACAGCCATGACAATCAGAGCAACAACTATAAGAGACATGACAAGAATTGGACAAAAATATAAATTTATTAATAATCAAAATCTCTATTACAATTTATCTTGACTCAATTACAATACTCAAAAGAAAAGAGAAGAAAGACTCAATTACATGACTTCCATAACTTCTAATCTAGACTCAAGGAAAATAGGCGCGAGTCTTCTTACAACTTCGGAAGCACTCAGTCACACTTGCCCTTCCCCATCAGAGTGAATTTCATCTTCATTATTACCTGAAAAATGTTAAATAAAATTGGGTGAGCGAGAAGCTCAGTAGGAATTATCTCTTTTGTTGGGTATGTCAATAGGATCTAGAGGGGGGTGAATAGATCCTTTCAAAAACAATGCCCAATTCAAAACTTGATCCGGTCACTTAATGAAACGTGGATTAATGGAACACTAATGCTCCCAACAGGCTATGTTGAACCGGGCTAAAATAGTCCTGCACAAAGGGTGATCACTACATACCGTGTGGAAGATGACTCATGCCAATCCGTGTGTGTGATCACAATGCTTGTGTGCGTATGTGCAGCAGGCAACTCGGAGTGTGAAAGTGCAGTGAGAATATGTTAAAATGAGTGAATTAGAAATGCGTAGGATCCTGTGAATGGAGATAGAAGAGAAGGAGCAAACCACTGCACAATGGATTTTTAAGGTGGTTCAGTCTGCAAACCCGCAGACCTACGTCCACCCCTCACCAAACCCGATGAGGCTTCACCATGCTACAAATGCAGCACACGGGGACGAACCCCACAGACACACACACTACTGCTACACACAGCAACACACGGGGACAAGCCCCACACACGCTGCAAAACGCAGTTAGAACACACGGGGACAAACCCCACACATGCTGTAGAACTACAACATTACACCGGGACAAGCCCCAAAAGAAAAACTAGAAACAAGAAACAAAACACGCTGCAAAGATGCAGCAAAACATGGGGACAAAGCCCCAACGGACACACAGTTGTAGACCAGCCAAAACCACCCAGGTCTCTAAACAGAGCACCGAACAAACACTGCTGTCAAGAACAACACCACACACTGAAGATAGGTTCGAAGTTTCAAAAAGAAAACACAAAGCGAAATAAGGAAAAACAAATGTAGCTTCAGAACAAGGTCATGAAGTTGTATCTGTAGATCTGAACTCAGATCTGACGGTCTTCTCTTCAAGCTTAGGCCGACTGCAAGGCTGCTCTTTCTCAAGGCTCAAGGCTCTCTCTTTTCTTCTCAGCACTGGACTGGGTCGGACCAGGTGCTGGGCTGCTCACTTCTCTTTTCCTTTCTTACTGATTTTTTGCTCAAGGCTCGGGCACTCTACTCTTTTTCCGCTCAAATCTTCTCCAGGGCAGCAGCGGCCTTTCTTCATGCAGAAGGCCCTTATTTATAGAGGAGAACCATAGAAAGTTTTTTCCTCTCAACATCTGCAATTTGATTGGTCCTATATAAAATAAGCTTCTTTTATTGTAGAACCTTTTCAGATCTGTCCTCAGATTGGACCAGATAAAAATAAAGTTCTTTTGATTGGTCCATGTATATATGAGAGCATAGTTGTTAAGGCGCCCGCCTAGGCGCCGCTTAAGCGGCGCCTAGGCGGGCATGCGGTTTTTTGGGAGCAAGGTGCCCCCACGCCTTGTTGCCCCTGAAAAAGGCGTCGCCTAGGTGCCGCTTGGGCGGCCTAGGCGCCCAAAGCGGCGCCTAGGCGCCCCCTGCTACCTTCGTCTCCCTCTTCTCCCCTGTTATAAATAGAAATTTTTTTCTGGGGACTCTGCCTCCGAAAACCCCCACAAGGGGCGCTGCCCCCTTGACCCCTGCTACTTGACCGGTCAGGTCGAACCCCACGACCTGACCGCGTAGGTCGATCCGCGTGCGAGGGCGCACGATGGCGAGTTCGGGCTTCACACTCTAACACTCTCTCTATTTCTCTCTCACACTCATAATGAGACCCACCCTCTCTCTCTCCTACCCCCTCTCTCTGTCTGTCTATCTCTTCTCTCCCCTTGCCCCCTTCTCTCTCTTTCCTCCACCCTTCCTCCTCCTCTCTCTCTCTCACACACAGTTCGCAACTATCTCTCTCAGTCCCTCTCTCTATCCTGCCTTCCCCCCTTTCAATTAATAATGGATTAATTTGTTGATAAAGTATTTTAAATTTTAATTAGAATTTTGTATGTCTTAATGGTTCATTTTATCTCAAAATAAAATTTGATATTTTATTGCAATGTTATTTCTATTAATTTTTATTTCTATATTCATACTAGTGTTGTTTCCCATATTTGTAATAATCATGATTAATTTATATATAAAAATTATGTGTATATTACTAATAATATTTTTTATGAACTTGACTCCTAAGCGTCGCTTAGGCAGGCGCCTAAGCGCTTAGGCACTCGAGGACCCCAAGCTCGCCTTGACAACTATGTATGAGAGTATGGACAAGGACTTTTTTAGATCTACTTTTTGTCAAGATCTTTGGCAGAGTAATCTGATTTGTCCACTGTAGAAAGAAGACAACCTGGAAAGTGACTTTTTCCAATTTTGGTCTCTGACAAAATCTTCTCACAAAAAGGTGTTTTGACTATCTCATGATGAAAAGGACATATCTCTATCCTAGGATCTTTTTGGACCTTGAAGCATGTGTCCTGGAGCCTTGTGTTGTTGAACCAGAGTAAGTGGTCACGTGACTGGGTGTTTCTGTTCGAAATCTGCCAGAGCATCATTTTGAGTTGACTTGGTGAAGGCACTAGGTCGACTTGTTCTTGATATTTGGCGAGTTCAAGCTTCTGGAAGGTTTTGAGTCGACTTACTGAAGAGCTTGCATGATCACGCTTCTGGAAGGTAGAGTGAGTCGACTTGTAGCTTAGTCCAAGTTGACTTGTCCTTTGCTGTGACTACTGCTCTTCCTTGCACTGCAGATGCTGTTGTTGCTGGATGTTGCTGATGCTGCTATTGCTGCTATTGATGCTAGTTGCTGCTGTTGCTTATGCTGCTGTTGATGCTAGCTGCTGCTTGTTGTTGCTGATGACTTTGCTGAAGCTGTTGATGTTGCCATTGCTCCATGTTATTGATGCTGCTGATGCTAGCGTTGCTGCTAGCTGCTATTGTTGTTGTTGCGTCGACGCCGTAAGTCCAATGCGTCGAATCGCCCTAATGTGTTGGCATGATCTGACTTGTCTGGAAGTTCAGATGAGTCGACCTCATACGCTTGTTGCGTCGACTCAATCATTATATATATGCTTGCTGATCGTTCCTCTGGATTCCAATGATTCTTCAACAGTTGCGTCGACTCCATGGCTTGATTGAGTCGACACAGCCTTCCTTTTGTTGCTGTTAGCTGCTGGTGCTGATGCTGGTGCGTCGACGCCATATGACCATTGCGTCGACTCAATCTTCATAGTTCTGCCTTGCTGCTAACTGGTGCGTCGACGCCATGTGACCATTACGTCGACTCAATCTTCATAGTCTGCCTTGCTGCTAGCTGGTCTTGTGCTTAGTCAGATGAATTGCTTTTGAATCGACTAGAGGGTCTTCTGGAGTCGACTCAATATGTCAGCACATGAGCTTGAGTACACGTGCAGTCCTGAAGAAATATCAGTCGACTAGTTTTGGTTTCGATCGACTGAATTTTACTTCAATCGGTCGACCGACTGCACAAACCTAGCTTCTTGAGTTAGCTGAATTCTCATCTCTTCTGCTGACTGTTTGGCATGTCAGTTGACATGTGTTTACATGTCTTTGTACTTGAAATGCAGACACCTAAATCATCTTTGTACCTATACTTAATACATGTTGACATCATCAAATCCACATTAGACTCATCAATGAGTCATAGTCAGACATCATCAAAACCTGGGACACAACATCTTTAACCAGACAGAATATAAGTAATTAACAACTTAACATTGTGCAGAATTATTATATGATGAAACGATAAAACTTGAATAATCGAATATACAAGGGTATCTTGTTGAAAAGAATAGATCAATGCAGAGTCAATAACCAGATAGCAATCATGTACAATGAATGAACATAACTGTAGAATTGGCTAGCAAGTATTCGAGTTCCAATAATAACAACGCTCTTTCGGCCAAGCAAGTCAAGTATCATGTCATTCAGAATAGCATTCATGTCACAGAGTAGAGAATTATCTAGACCAACTTGTGCAGAACAAAATTGGTGCAATGCCATACCCAAAATTTTTCTATGGATACAGAATTGGACTTCCTTCGACTAGCATTATTTATTAAGCGGACCCAAAGCCCTTAATAATAATTGGATAACTTCATATAACAGATATGGCCAAGTAGAATTAAGGGACCTATATTCCAGAATTACGAAATCAATAATAAGTGCATGGCTCATGTAAAGAGAAGTATGAAATGAATGGAGATCAAGTGTCGAACTTAGGGTAAGTTCACGAAGAATAGAATTTCATGATTCATCTAGAGATTCAAGAGGGTATCGACTCAGAAAGATATTGACATCAAAACACGTCAAAACAGTCAACTATGGATTCATATAGCTTGGTAAAACACGGTCAATCGCACAGGCACGATCCGTGAAATCCAGGGTTGAACGCGGTCTTTACAGGCGCCACGATCTCTAGAACGTCGTCTAACTGATGGCCACGATCAGGAGATAGTCGGTCAAGGCTTGAAGATACATTCAAGATGAACGCGGCCTACGTATGAACCACGTCTATGAGGATGCGGTCAGGGTGTACACCGCGACTAGGACACTGGGTTTCATATGAACGCGGTCTCTGGGTCATCCGTCTTCACGAAACAGAAGCTAAACACGGTCTTTGGGTAGGCCGCGTTCAGGAAAGACTGAACATACTTTGGACAGAACTATGTTATGCAATTCCAAAGACCGGTTGAACCCTGTCTTACACTAGTCGGACGAGATTCTAAGGGTTTTTAGAGTTTTTAGTGTACAACATGTTAAGCCTCCATGCGGGAACTCATGACTTGTTAAGACTTACGGGGACCTTAGTAAAGAAGTCCAGCTCCGACAAGAGGAATACTCACCGGAGGGTCCCATCGTTCACCAAGAGTAAGGCTATGAGATGAAACCAGAAACATTAGTAAACAGTAGATACATGCCACTGGGGTGACATGATCTTCAAATGACATTAATAAAATCTAATAATCTAATAAAAACACTGATTATAAACAATCAAATAGGAGGCTAAATAAGGAATATCTTAATCATACATTAACTTCTAAGCCCTACTTTGTTTGGCACTTAACGTAGGAATACATGTACTTTAGTGTTAACTTAACCTATTTTAATTTGGTAGAGACGGAATGATAAAATCTGATTAAATGTGACTTAAGCGTGGTTAAGTGGGATTAAAGTATCCCACCTCTCGACCTGGGATAGGTTACTCTGCTATGGCGTTTTACCCATTTCTCCCCACTTTACGTCCCACCCATCTACACCCGTCGCATTCACTGCAGGTGACAGGCTTCGTCTACCTCACGCGATGCTTCTTCTTCTCGCAAAACCCTCCTTCATTCATCTGCAATTTCGGAGAGGTCGGCCTCTCACCAGTTTCCTTCTCTCCAGTTTTTATGCCCCTCACCTACCTGTTGCGCATCGTTCATCTTCATCTACCTTGCGAAACCCTCCTTTCCATCTCGAATCGACGGTTCCCCTCCCTCTGCAAGGTTGGAGGAAGAAGACGCTCACCCCCGTCCCTACCCTAATCCTCCTCTGGATTTTAAGTCCGTCACGTACTTCTTCAACATTGGTCAACGCTATCCTCGGCTATCTTGCATCACGTGACATCCATGAGGGGGAGTTGCTTAGAGACACGATTGCTACACAACTTGTTAGGTCTCTTGGGTGCAATAGGATCTAGAAGGGGGGTTGAATAGATCCTTTCACAAAAATATGACCAATTAAAAACTTAGTTTATTAAAGCGCGACCAGCAGCTATAATGCACATGAGACACTTATACACAATGCACATCAGATTTGATAGGAATAACTCAAATGAAAATGACAAAAGCACAGTGCACAGGCTGCTTAGGTCGCCGCACTAGTTTGATGAGGTCGACGCACCTTCAAGGAGTCACATCTAAAGAGTAGCTAAGGTCGACGCAGCAATGTAGTGAGGTCGATGCAGCCTCACTATGAGTTTGGTCGTTGGACAGACTTGCTGCTTATCAAACTGTGGTGTGTGTGTGGACACTTGGGTAGAGTGTGCGGTGGAAAAGCGGTTAGGATTGTATCCGTTGAAGCTAACACACGAACTTGTGAATGGGGATAGAGAACATGGATCAAACACACAAATCACAACCCATTACACAAGGATTTTTAAGGTGATTTATTCTGCAAACCCGCAGACCTACGTCCACCCCTCACCGAACCGGTGAGACTTTTCCACACGAGGACGAAGTCCTCAACACACACACGGGAATGAAATCCCCCCCTCCCCCACACACACACAAACAAAGGAAAACCAAGCTGCAAGTGTAGCAAAAACACTGGGATGGACTCCCAAGAACACACAAAGCTGAACACAACCAAGGACCCACTTCCGGACTCTAAGTAGAGCACCAGACACACACTGAAATGCCGATTAGAAATTACAAACGAAAAGTATAAAGACTGCCGGAAAGACACATGTAGCTTCAGATACAGATCTGGAATCTAGTGGCTGCAACTTCAGACATAGATCTGAAGATCTTCTTCTTCAAGCTCATATTGGTTGCAGGGCTGCTCTCCTTCCCTTCTATTCTTACTCACAGATTTGCTTGAATGCTCAAGGGGTGTGGCTTTCTTCAAGGACATCAATAGCTCCCTTCATGTAGGGAGCTTCATATATATAGAAGAGCCAGTGGAAAATTTCTCTCCAAGAAATCTGCAATTTGAGTGATTCAAATTAAAGTATTTTATTTGACCTCTGACCTTTTTCCAACGGTGCTTGACTTGATCCACCGGTCATAAGGGAGTAGATGGGAAGACAAATTTTCCCTCCTAAATCTTCTCTTGGCTTGAGGTAGATGTTCTGCAGGAAGTTGACTTGAGCTGGCATGGTTTCTCAGCCCAGTCCTAGGATAGGACGGAGGCAGGTAGAGAGTAGAACTTTTTGAGATCTTGTGGCTTTGTCCAGTGTGTAATGAAGTGCATAACACCTGGCCAGTCCTCTCTCAGGACAGAAAAGACAGTCTTCTAGCAGAGAAAACTTTCACAGATTTGGTTCCTGACAAGTCTTCTTCTAAAAGGATGCTCTGCGATGGCATAATGAGATGGCAGGACCTCTGACCCAGGAAACTCCCTCCAGACCTCAAAATCCGTGATTCTAGAGGTTTACGGTTGCTATATTTGCTCTCTGGACGATCTCTGAAATGTTGCAGTTTCTAATAGATTTAGACTTGAAGGTCTTTAGGTGCGTCGACGCAGCAAGCCCATTGCGTCGACGCAGCTGGCTGAGCTGCTTCCATCCAGAGCGTGGAACAAGAAGAGTCGACTCCTGTGGTCGACACTTCAGTGAATTGCTTGACGAAGGACGTGTTGTGCGTTGACGCAGCTTTGCCCATGCGTTGACGCAACCTTCAAGGATTCTGTCGTTGCTGGCGAGCTGGCCTTTGATGGCGTCGATGCAATGAGGGCATTGCGTTGACACAGCTTTTACTTACGGGCCACTTGACACGGCTACAAGCCATTTGTCAGCCTTACTGGGCATTTTTCACCTTTAATGCCCATTTGTCTGCCTTAACCATCTATTTGTCACCATTGATCACCCATTTGTCACCCTTAGTAGCTTTGACCCGTCGCCCTTATTCTTGTGCATAGTTGAGCGGTTTCTGCTTGACTGCGTCGACACAACTGTGTTGGTTTTGCTGTCTTCAGCTTCGTAAGCCATTTTTCACCCTTATATATGTATCTGTCACCCCTATGCGCCATTTGTTAGCCTTACTGGCCTATTTGTCACCCTTGTCTTCATGAGCCGTCGCCTTGTTGTTGTTCTTCAGCCTTGCATGATTGCGTCGACACAATGAGAACTTGGGGTCGACGCAGTCTTCTTGAACTTGCCATTCTCAGCTGAATGCTGTTGCACCTTGATTTTTCTTTCTTTTCCCAACCCTTTCTTGGTTTCTATGCATGCCAGTTACATCGATTTCTGTGCAGCCAAGGAATCTTTGCACCTGGGAGATTAAGGAGCTTGATCTGCCACTATCGTTGACTCAACTTGCCTTGCTACTTTCTCTTTATTCTCTGCTACCATTGATTCATTTAAGCCTTCTTCCTCTCTGTCATTTGACATGCTTAGCATTTGCAGGAAACTGTACTTAAAGAGGGTCAGATGAAGATTAGGTAGTAATTGTTTTTTGACGTTTTGTGGTGATCCAAAGAAATGAAGTTTGTTATCATCAAGACATGTTTGTTATCATCAAAACATACGCATTGCTCAACAATCTCCCCCTTTTGGATGATGATAAAACCTGATGCCAATTACCCATTTCACCCATTTCTTCTCCCTCTTTGGCATAATCAAAAAGCAGTCAAGTGGAAGAGCAATTACAGTGTTATATGCCATAAGTTCTGGAGCACATGGTGTGATAAGGATTTAATTGCAAAACTCAAGCAAGCGAACAGATAGCTAGATATGCATTCAATCAGAGATGTAGAAGTGAAGATCCAAAAGTTAAGTGCCATAAGTGCAAGAGTAGATTGTTGGGTCCCTTGCAGTTGAAGGGTCCCTTGGCTTGGCATAAACAGTTCACACAAGGTGACATTGGAGGCCACAGAGTCACAGCAAAGCAACACAGACTGAATCAAGAAAGACAAATATATGCAAGATGTTTGAACATATCAAGATGATACAATTAGAGGGCAGTTCTACAGCCATTGAGCTGATTTGGTTTTCAGGGTTTTTTAATATTTTCTATGCAATGCATGGAGGAAGGAAATGCAAACCAACCGATTACATGAAGAAACATGATATCAATTGCTTAGAGAGATGATGCTTTGATAACAGTCAGGAGCATGGATCAACAAGAAGTCAATTTGTCTTAAGGACAAATGCCAGGACAACCAGACAGAAGTTTGGACACACGGACCAGATTCAAGAAATCTTAGGATGGGAGTACTTCAATCCTGAAGTCAAATTCATAAATGTAGAGTTATAGATTTTTCAGAATCTTCAGTTATAGAACTCCAAAGGTAAAGTCCCTATTTTCAGATAGGTTTAAAACTGATGAATTTTGAATTACTCAAAATAAGCTTTTGAAAATTTCTGCATTCAAAATTAATAGAAATGAACCAATATTGCATATAGAGAGTAAGTTAACCTCCTTTCATCCTACTCAATCAATTCCAAAAGCCCCTTGAAGGAAACTACAATAAGTATCGAGGTTAAACACTTGAAGTTTCTGATTTTATCCATGGGACAGTAGATTTTCAGATATTTCTTTTAAAGCCACATGTTGCTGTTTTTCAATTTTCAAGGACATTCAGGTGAGGCATGCACCTTTTGACGTGAGAGTGCACGTTGATCAGATGCCAGCACCCCCAGTTACTCAATGTAGCTCATCATTCTACTTCAAGTAGAATAGAGGTAGCAAGGCATTTCATGACTTTGTCCACTCCACTTCATTGATGAAGGGACTCGGTTTCTCAGTAGAACAATTGTCATTGCTCTGCCTTAGAGCACTGAACTCAGGACACACCTTTTTACATAAGGATATACATTTATCAGACGTCAATATCTCCAGTTACTCAGCATGACTGAAGTTCATTGCTTTCATCAAGTGTAGTCCCTTTTGAAATTGATACCAATTAATTGATGTTTAAAAACAATACTATAATGAAGTTTCACAATCGAAGAAGCCTTTGTACTTAAGATAAACTTTCAACTTTCAGATTAAGACTAAATACAGCCATTTTCAAGAAGGGTCAGTTGAAAACTCATGAACCCATTAATCTTAAACTAACAGTTTTATATCCTGGCAATCATGGTACTCCATAAAAGAAGATTCTCCTTTAAGATTTACTCTGATAAATGAATGCAGTATCAGTTAAAAATACTCCCAAGAGTTCAAGGCTTTCAAGGAGATAGGAATCAGGCAGCCGACATCTGAGCAAGCAGAAGATGTTCCAAGCAGGTTCAAGCAATTGAAGACATATGGCAGATAGATAGATCAATAAGTTTCAGCAGGAATGCTCCCCCTTAAAGAATGGCTTACATGAGGGTTGTTAGGTGGAGCAGAGGAAATGATGCTCATAAGTCAAGAGTGATCATTGTTCAATCTGAAGGTGGGAATTGAAGGAGGTGAACATGATCATCGGGTGAACAGGTGCGTCGATGCAGGTTCATCAGGGGGTCGACGCAGAATATACAAACAGAAGGCTAGTTTCTGGAAGAATCAACTGCTGGGTCGACGCTGTAGGTCCTGTGCGTCGACACAGTCTGGCAGACAGCACACAGAGTTTTCAAACAGAGCATTTTCTGACAAGGCTAGGTCGACCTGTGAGTTTCTTGGGTCGACCTGATCAAGCAGCCAGAAGGATTTCAACAGAGTTTGAGGTTCAAATGTCTTGTCGGATTTCAAAAGCATACAACAAACATTTTTTGATTTTGGGAGTTAAAACAAGAATCATAATACACATTTTTTTATTATTTTCTATAAGCAAGACAACTGAAAGCAAGTTTGCAATCTTGTTTGACATTTAAACTTCTTCTCAAAAGACTTCAACTGCATGAAGCACACACATAAATGCAAGATGCAAATGTGAGCAGTTTATCAAGCAAGGCAAGCTCCCCCCATGAATATGCAATAAGCTCATGTGTCAGCAAGATGAAAATCCTGAGACCTCAGATGGGGCAGAGTGCAAACATGCAGACATCTTATGATGACTCCCCCTTAACTTGTTCATGAGTTTCAAAATGCCTTCAATAAAATCAACAAGAGGGTATGTAGCCTATGTCTTAGGTGAATACAAGACCCATGGCACTAGGTGGAGAACTTGATCTGAAGATCACCTCACGCGTAGTGATAGTTTCTAGATGGAGTTAATCCAACCTTCCAAATCTTACTATTCTATATACCAAGGGTTCATGACATGATAATGCATTTAGAGTGTATGACATGCTAGTTATGAAGCGTTGGGTCCCTTGAGCATGAAATGCATGAGAGTGCATGAGACCACACAAGTGATGTTTAGGATGCACACACATATGCAAGTAACTCATCTTTCTATCAATTCCCTCAATCATAACGGATTCTCCATGAATTAAGCAAAGAGGGGTTTTTCAATTGTGCAGGATTTATTGGAAAACAACAAGAGGCTTAACTACATCAGCTGCTAAGAGAACCTACTATGCAGAATTAACATTAACAAAAATTTTATTTACAAACCTGTGCCTTGAGTTTTTATTTCCTACTGATCCTTGTTCAGCTCCAAGGCACCCTGCACCTTAAATTCTCATTTGGGATCTTTAGGTACCCAAGTCTTCTTGGGTCCTTGATGGTTAGCAGCATTTCTAATATGTATGTTCCTCTTCTTTGTTGCATTCAGTTCATCACTTTTCATCCAATGACAATTATCAAGCATATGTCCATACTCATCGCAAAAAAGGTAGCACACATTATAATTCCCATTTTTCTTGTGTGCATGGGCATTGAGCTTTTGGGGATTAGCATGGAAATGACCCTTTTTGGCATGAACGTGGGTTCTACCCTTCAAATGGCAACAGTCTTTGATTGTATGGCCAATTTTTTCATAGTGAGAGCAATGAGGAGGAAAGGTTCTTCTGCTGGCTTTAGGGTGCATCGACTTGTCCTGAGGACTACGTCGATGCATCGAGCCATTTTCGGGCTTCTGAACGGAAGTGTGCTGAGCATGCTTCCTCCCGGCGTAGACCTTTCCTTTGACAGTGCTTCCTGCATTGTTTCTTCTGATCTTGCTTGCTTTTAATTCATCATTCTTCAAGATAAAATAGTTATGCACAATATGTCCATGCTTACCACAATAGAAACAGTAAATATCCATTTTATGGGAGGCATGGTGTTTATCATTGTATTTCCTAGCATGCATATCAACACAAGCAAGCTTGTTTTTCTGTTTTGGCTTTTGTGTTTTCCTTTTCTAATTTCTGTCTTGTTTTTTATTTTTTTGGGCACTAGACTGTTTTGGGGGACCACTAGAGATACTGGCTTCATGTGAGCCAAAGATAAAAGATGTATACAATTTGTTCTCATAGGCCTTTTTATTCATAGGGTTATAGCCTAAACCCTCTCTCTGAAAGTTCACTCTAGTCCCCAAAATTCTATCTATATTATCTTGGCCTTGCACAAATTTTGACAGAATCATTTAAATCCTTGACTTCATTCTCTAAAGAGGAGACATGCAGCTCAGATTCATCGAGGTTCTCCTCGCACTCAGTCAATTGCTCATTGAGCATGGCATTCACATTTTTATAATTCTCAACTTCTAGTTGAAGTTCACTCAGTTTTTCAGAGTTATCATTAACAACCGACTTACCTTTCTTACGAGCGCTCAGTTTTTCAATCAGCATATTGTTTTGTTCCTTTAGCTCTTCATTTTCCTGAAGCAGTCTCACATCATGGATTAACCCATCAAGTGTTGTTTGATCATTAGACATAGACTCAAGTTGGTTTTGAAGTTCTCTTCCCCATTCCTCCAACCTAGTAATTTCAGCTTGCAGGGTTCTATTTTCATCTCTCAAACAACCAATGTTTTCTTTATGCAAGTTTAAGTCAATCATAAGAGTATCGTTTAACTCCTCAAATGCAGAGCAATTATTGCAGAAGGAGTTCACATCATGAGAGCTTTTCTTGATTTCTTTTCTAAGTTTTCTATTTTTGGATTTTATCTTTTTGTATTGTTTAGCTAGCTCATCATAGGCATCCATAAGTTCTTCAAAAGTAAAGTCCTCTGAATCAGAATTTACTCGAGATGAAGATGGGTCACTGGACTGTTCTGGACGGTCGGCCATGAGGCTGTTATGCCTTTCTCCTTCTCCATGTATTCTGGCCAGTCCGTTCAAGATCTCCTTGGCAGTGCTGCAGCTAGAAACAAAAGGGAACTTGGTAGTATATACTGCAGTCTTTATCAAACTGAACGCAGTAAGGTTGTCAACATTTTTGGTCCTTTGTTCAGCATACCATTTAGATGTATCTGATGGCAGCTTGTGCAGACCATGGTATATGAGATTCCATAACTTTGTATCAATGGAGTTGACAAAGGCACACATCTTGTAACGACCCGAGAATCCGATTACCGGGAAGGCCCGATAACCCGAGACTCATACCGCCACCCACGAGTCCGAAGACTCGGAAGGGTTAAAAGGATGGTGTGGAGACTATACAAGTATCACAAATAATTGCAGAAATTAAACAGTTATAATATTAAGCAGGAAATAAATTAACATTTTACATGGTCCACAATAAAATAACAACAACAGCAACAACAGTCCACGACTAGTACAGTGACAAAAAAGAAAAGTACAGCTACACGGGGCATACCCCGGCTCTGACCTCTGGCACTACCTCTGGGCACCCGCACCACGCTGCGCTCCTGACGCGCTCCCCGAAGGTGGCGTCTCACCTGAAACACGGTGAAAACACGCAGGGAATGAGTCTCGGAACAAGACTCAGTAGGGATCACTCGAACCCTACCTCGTAAAACGAGAAACCACTACACTAGCGGTAGGAAAGTACCTCGGAAAGGAAAGCCCTGTACTCTACAGAACTAGACCCTACGGCACGCAAACCGACACACGTGCCACGGTACGAAAAGACCGAAATCAACGGTCGAACCGTAAAACCCGAAGGTCGGAAACACACGACTGACAGTCTGTCACTCCGTACTCGACAGGAGTACCACCCACTAGAAGCACAGCCGGTAGCGTCCCCTGACGTCTTACACCGCACCGCAGGTGAACCGCCTGACGTGGTAGGTCCTACCCGAGGCGCAAACACCGTACAAGTAACCACAAACAAGTAACTAGCTGGGGTCACGCCCGTCGACGTGGGTCCAATCGCCCCCAACCACGTGTGCACACACAGACCTTGCGTCACTAGGTCTGGTCCTCTGACCGGTTTTCCCCCGTAGCCGGACTCTGGCTACCGACGAGGGGCCTACGGGAACCGGTCCACAAACCGTCTCGAAAGGTGGGTGCCCGTACACCACTCCCAGGTGAGACCAGCACCTCGTACTGGTGGGCTACGACTAGTGGAGGGTCACTGAAGGAGTAGACTCTCAAGTCAACGGAAAACGACGTCCGAGTCCGACAACGTGTGGGAATCACCCCACGCACTAGCTCCGTCAACGGGGCCACGGTCGGAGAAAAACGGACTCACCGCCCACAGCCAAACTCATAACCAAGGCAAACGGAACCTCCAGACACCAAAGACACGGTCACGGAACTCCACGGGGTGCCCGGGACGCACACACGGCCCAAGGGAAACACCCAACAACAGCCAGATCGCGCTAGGGACACCTAGCGTGACACAGAAGAACGCGCTAGGGAACCCTAGCGCAACAGAGAAGATCGCGCTAGGACTGCCTAGCGCGACAGGGACCATCGCGCTAGGGAACCCTAGCGCGACAAGGACCATCGCGCTAGGTCCTCCTAGCGCGACAAGGATAATCGCGCTAGGACCCCATAGCGCGACACGAACCGCCCTACTGTTCATCTTCTCCGATGAACGCGCTCGATCGGGGCAGCGCGACCTCCAAGAACGCGCTACTAGAGTATAGCGCGTTCTCAGTCCGCGGCCGAAAACGGTAGAAACGCCCAAAAATTCTAACCACGCCCCCATGCCTCCATAGGAGAGGGGGAAATCAAGGGGAAGACCCCTGGGGACCCCTAGCATGATTCTAGGCCATCAAAACACGAAATCATGCATCAAATCCATAGATCGGGCGAGCTCTCCCCAAATCATGGAAAAATCCAAAAACGCTCAAACGATCCCCTCTCGGCCTCCCCGCGACCTATAAATCTCGGAAAAGATCGACATGAGGCTAAGGAACGTCACCCTACCTCAATGGAGCAAATGCTCCGCCGAATCAATCACGAATCACGAAGAACGCTTCAAACTTCACGAACTCCCCACGCTTCCCACGCACGCCGCACGCCCACGAGATCGCCTCGCCGTCACCCACGCGTCCGCGCCGTTGCCCCGCCGCCGTCCGTAGCCGGAGAGGGGTTCGCCGCGCCCGAATGGGAGAGAGGGAGAGAGGAGGGTGTCACGGTGGGAAGAAACGGAGGAAGAGGAAGAAGAAGAAAGAGAAAGGAGAAAAGAAAAAGAAAAGGAATTAGGGCTTTATAGAAAATCCGAATTTTTGGAAAAATACTGAAAAATAGAAAAATACATTTCCGGAATCCTCGGAACGCACCGATCGCAACGGTACCACTCGTGCCTGGGGGAACTGCCCGGTTCGCCCGCAGCGAGCTTCCGAAGGAAAAGCCGAAACACACACCGGGAATCGGAAAACACACGCGGAAAAGCCGCGGAACGCCTCCGGGCCTCCGAAACCACTCCGGATCGCGCCGATCCGAACACGAAAGATGTCCGAAATGAAATTTTGAACATAACGGAGCTGGACGCTCCGAGAACCAGATCCGGGACCCACGAAGAAGGATCCGAAAGGTCCGGGATATTACAGCCCTTCCCCCTTAAGGAATTTCGTCCTCGAAATTGAGAACAACCAAAGGGGGAAGAAGAGGAAGACTCACTCAAACAGATACGGGAACTGCTGACGCATCACGTCCTCACGTTCCCACGAAGCCTCACCACCAGAGTGTCGCTACTACACGACCTTCACCAAGGGAATAACCTTGTTCCGTAGGCGCTGCTCTCGCCTATCCTCCACGCGGATCGGAAACTCTGGGAGAGAATGATCTGGAGTCACCTCAGGCCAAACGAAAAATTCGAGCACATGAGAGTCATCGGGCATATACTTCCGCAACATCGAGACGTGGAACACGTCATGCACCGACGCCAACTCAGGAGGTAACTGCAACCGGTAAGCAACCTCACCGATGCGTTCCACAATCGCGAAAGGACCAATATAGCGGGGACTCAGCTTCCCACGCCGTCCAAAACGCATCACCCCCTTCATCGGAGAAACTCTCAAGAACACATGATCACCCACGGCGAACTCGAGGGGCTGCCTCCTACGGTCGGCATAGCTCTTCTGCCGACTCTGGGCCACCAACATGTTTTGACGAACCAGGTGCACAACATCCACGCATTGCTGCACCAATTCCGGTCCCGTCAAAACACGCTCACCCACCTCAAACCAATCAAGTGGAGTCCGACAAGGACGCCCATACAATGCCTCATAAGGAGCCATGCCGATGCTCGAATGATAGCTGTTGTTATAGGCAAACTCCACCAACGGCAGGTGATGAATCCAACCCCCCTGCCACTCCAGGCAGCAAGATCTCAGCATGTCCTCCAAGGTCTGAATGGTCCTCTCAGACTGACCATCTGACTGAGGATGATACGCCGAGCTAAACGCCAACTCCGTGCCAAGGGCTCGCTGGAAACTCCTCCAGAATCCAGAAGTGAAGCGCGGATCCCGATCCGACACGATCGAAATGGGAATCCCATGCAACGGCACAATCCGCTCCACATAAAGGCGAGCCAACTTAGACACGCTCCAGCTGACCTTGACCGGTAACAACCGCGTCACCTTCGTCAGCCGATCCACCAGCAACCAAATACTGTCCTGCCCACTCGGGGTCCTCGGCAATCCCACCACGAAATCCGTGGTCACATGGTCCCACTTCCAAGCAGGAACATCCAAGGGCTGGAGAGTACCTCCTGGTCGCTGATGCTCCGCCTTCACCTGCTGACAGATCAGGCACCTGGCCACAAACTCCGCGACATCTCTCTTCATGCCAGGCCACCAGAACTGCCTCCGCAAGTTCCGATACATCTTCGTCGCACCCGGGTGCACAGTGTACCTGCTCCCATGAGCCTCGCGTAACACCGCACGACGAACCTGCTCCTCCGCTGGGACGTACAGCCTACCACGAAACCTCGCAGCACCGTCCTCGCCGAGCTCCACGTCAGCCATCGCAAGAATCCGGGGCAACTCAGGGTCCGCATGCTGAGCCTCTGTCACCTGACGACGGATAGCAGGAGTGACAGTCAGACTCGCAAGCACCGCCAACCCTGGCTCCTGGGGAATCTTGAGCCTGAAAGATACCTCAGGCACTTGTTCCCAGAGCCTCCACTTCCTCAACATCAAGGTACTGACCGCCACCTTCCGACTCAAGGCATCGGCGACGACATTCATCCTGCCCGACTGATAAGACAGGGTGAAGTCATAGTCCTTCATGAACTCCATCCAACGCCTTTGTCTGAGGTTCAGATCTCTCTGCGAGAACACATACCTCAAACTCTGATGGTCAGTGAACACCTCGAACTTCTCACCGTACAGATAATGCCTCCAGATCTTCAGCGCGAAGATCACCGCCGCCAACTCAAGGTCATGGGTAGGGTAGTTCTCCTCATGGGGCTTTAGCTGCCGAGATGCATAAGCCACCACTCTACCATGCTGCATCAGAACAGCACCCAATCCGACGCCGGAAGCATCTGTACACACCACGAAACCTCCCGATCCAGAAGGTAAAACTAACACCGGAGCCGAGGTGAGCAATCTCTTCAGTTCCCTGAAGCTCTGCTCACACTCCTCGGACCAGACGAAAGGCACATCCTTCCGCGTGAGCCTCGTCGTCGGGGTCGCAATGCGGGAAAAATCCTAGATAAACCGGCGATAGTAACCCGCAAGCCCCAAGAAACTCCGGATCTCCGTCACCGACCTCGGCCTCGGCCACTGCATCACAGCCTCGACCTTGGCGGGATCCACGGAAATGCCATCACCAGAAATTACGTGCCCCAGAAAGTGCACCTCGCTGAGCCAAAACTCGCACTTGCTGAGCTTCGCATACAACTGGTGATCTCGCAACGTCTGCAGCACCACACCCAAATGGTACGCATGCTCCTCAGCAGACTGCGAATAAACAAGGATGTCGTCCACGAAGATGACCACGAACTGGTCCAAATACGGATGAAACACCCTCTGCATCAAGTCCATGAAGGCTGCTGGGGCATTGGTGAGCCCGAACGGCATCACCAGAAACTCATAATGCCCGTACCTCGTACTGAACGCAGTCTTCTCCACATCGGACTCGCGAATTCTCAGCTGATAGTAACCGGATCGTAAATCAATCCGCGAGAACACTCGCGCAGACTGAAGCTGGTCGAACAAATCATCAATCCGCGGCAACAGATACTTGTTCTTAATGGTCACTTCATTCAGCTGCCGATAGTCAATGCACAACTGCAGACTACCGTCCTTCTTCTTCACAAACAACACGGGCGCACCCCAAGGGGAAAAGCTCGGACGAATGTACCCCTTGGCTAGCAGTTCCTGCAACTGCGCCCTCAACTCCCTCAACTCAGCGGGGGCCATACGGTAGGGAGCCTTCGCCAAAGGTCCCGTACCAGGCACAACCTCGATCACGAAATCTATCTCCCGCTGGGGAGGTAATCTAGGCAACTCCTCGGGAAAAACGTCGGGAAACTCGCACACCACTGCAATGTCCTCGACATCCGGCTCCATCCGGTCAGACACAACCACTGACGCGAGAAAACCCTGACAACCGGAATCAAGCAATCGACGGGCTCGAATAGCAGAGATAAGGAATCAAGAAGAGGCGGAACGGATACCTTGGAAATAGAAGGTCCTCTTGCTCGGATGCTGGAAGTAGAACCTCTTCATTCCACAATCCACCACCGCTCCATGAGTCTCGAGCCAATCCATGCCTAGAATCACATCATAATCCCGAAGCTGCAACGCATACAACCTGCCTGGCATACTCCGCCCATCGATCCACACCGGAACCTGGTCGAAGCAATACGGAGTGACCATAAAGTCACCCGAAGGCAACTCCACTGCCAAATCACAGGACAACTGGGTCACCGGCTCCTCGACGCTCGACGCGAAATCCTCCGAAATAAACGAATGAGACGCGCCAGAATCGAACAAAACCCGAGCCGCACAACCCAAAATCTGAACGGTACCTTCCACGAGCTGCGACGCCACTGCCTCTGCCCTGGTCATGTGCGTGATCTGGCCTCGAGCCCTCTGCCTGCCTCCCACACTAGCTGACCTGGGTAGCGGTGGATACTGTCCCTGCTGCTGCTGCCTCTGCTGCTGGGGAACCTGCTGCTGCTGAGGAAACTGCTGCTGCGGCGGCCTCTGAGGACAGTCGCGCGCCATATGCCCTGGCTGGTCACACCGAAAACAGATAATCGGCGCCGTGCACTGCCTACCTGGGTGGGTACCACCACACCGTGGACAAGGTCCTCGCGATCCACCCACTGATCCCTGACGCTGAAAAGGAATCGGCTGCTGCACACTGCCCGATGAAGCCTGCCCTTGATCCTTGTGCTTCTTCCGGAGACTCTTCTTCAAGAACTTCTTGACCTTCGAGCCAAAGGACGCAGATCCTGTCACCGAAGCTGCCGATACCGGTACTCCTGAACCACCCGACGCATGCTGGAAGAAACCCTGCTGCTGGGTAGCCGACTGCTGGCTGCGACCTGACAAGGACTGCCCCTGGCTGACCGGTCCTCGAGTCCTCTGCATATCCATCTCCAAGGAAATCGCAACACGAGACGCCGTCTCTAGATCAGTGGCCCCATTCGCGATCAAATGGTGCCTCAGCTCCAGCCTCAAGCCCTGTACAAACTGCGTGGTCCTCACCCTCTCATGCTCCATGATGTGAGGTGCGTACCGACCCAGCTCGACAAATCGGGCCCTGTACTGCAATACGGACATGTCACCCTGCACCAGCTCCAGAAACTCCCGCATCCGCTGCGTAGCAACAACATCTGGACAGTACGTACGCTCGAAAGCACTGACAAAGTCATCCCACTCGATCTGCTCAAGTGGACGAAGCTGAAAGGACGTCTTCCACTCGGAAGACCACCACCTCCGAGCCGTACCCTGCAACTGGTTGTAGGCCAACACCACTCTGTCCTCGGCAGCACTCTTCGCAGAACTGAACACCCGCTCCATCTCATCGAGCCAATCACGAGCCGCATCAGGGTCTGCCTGGCCTCTAAAGTAAGGCGGATGGAACTGCATAAAGTCCCTCACCGCTCGGCCTGGCCCACCCCTGGCTGACGAGCCCTCAGCAGCCTCTCCGCCAAACTGCTGAGACATGAGATGGTACATGCCACGGAAGAAATCCTCGGCCCCCGGAGCTCTCGCAGCATCCGCGGCCTCGGTAGCTCCCGGAACTCTGCTATGCTCCTCCTGGTCCCTCTGGACCCCCTGCTGGATCTCCTGACCTCTAGCCGACTGCCCCTGCTGAGAGCGAGAACTCCTCCTCGGCGCCATACTCGCTCCTGAAGCAAAAGACAGAAAACACGAAAACGGCAATGTCAAAATAAACACACGGTGCCCAATGCCAGCGTCACCTGTACATCATCGCTGTGGACTAGTGGACCACTACAATTACCTATGATTCTCATATAATTCCACAACAGGGCTCTGATACCAGCTGTAACGACCCGAGAATCTGATTACCGGGAAGGCCCGATAACTCGAGACTCGTACCGCCACCCACGAGTCCGAAGACTCGGAAGGGTTAAAAGGATGGTGTGGAGACTACACAAGTATCACAAATAATTGCAGAAATTAAACAGTTATAATATTAAGCAGGAAATAAATTAACATTTTACATGGTCCACAATAAAATAACAACAACAGCAACAACAGTCCACGACTAGTACAGTGACAAAAAAGAAAAGTACAGCTACACGGGACATACCCCGGCTCTGACCTCTGGCACTACCTCTGGGCACCCGCACCACGCTGCGCTCCTGACGCGCTCCCCGAAGGTGGCGTCTCACCTGAAACACGGTGAAAATACGCAGGGAATGAGTCTCGGAACAAGACTCAGTAGGGATCACTCGAACCCTACCTCGTAAAACGAGAAACCACTACACTAGCGGTAGGAAAGTACCTCGGAAAGGAAAGCCCTGTACTCTACAGAACTAGACCCTACGGCACGCAAACCGACACACGTGCCACGGTACGAAAAGACCAAAATCAACGGTCGAACCGTAAAACCCGAAGGTCGGAAACACACGACTGACAGTCTGTCACTCCGTACTCGACAGGAGTACCACCCACTAGAAGCACAGCCGGTAGCGTCCCCTGACGTCTTACACCGCACCGCAGGTGAACCGCCTGACGTGGTAGGTCCTACCCGAGGCGCAAACACCGTACAAGTAACCACAAACAAGTAACTAGCTGGGGTCACGCCCGTCGACGTGGGTCCAACCGCCCCCAACCACGTGTGCACACATAGACCTTGCGTCACTAGGTCTGGTCCTCTGACCGGTTTTCCCCCGTAGCCGGACTCTGGCTACTGACGAGGGGCCTACGGGAACCGGTCCACAAACCGTCTCAAAAGGTGGGTGCCCGTACATCACTCCCAGGTGAGACCAGCACCTCGTACTCGTGGGCTACGACTAGTGGAGGGTCACTGAAGGAGTAGACTCTCAAGTCAACGGAAAACGACGTCCGAGTCCGACAACGTGTGGGAATCACCCCACGCACTAGCTCCGTCAACGGGGCCACGGTCGGAGAAAAACGGACTCACCGCCCACAGCCAAACTCATAACCAAGGCAAACGGAACCTCCGGACACCAAAGACACGGTCACGGAACTCCACGGGGTGCCCGGGACGCACACACGGCCCAAGGGAAACACCCAACAACAGCCAGATTGCGCTAGGGACACCTAGCGCGACACGGAAGAACGCGCTAGGGAACCCTAGCGCAACAGAGAAGATCGCGCTAGGACTGCCTAGCGCGACAGGGACCATCGCGCTAGGGAACCCTAGCGCGACAAGGACCATCGCGCTAGGTCCTCCTAGCGCGACAAGGATAATCGCGCTAGGACCCCATAGCGCGACACCAACCGCCCTACTGTTCATCTTCTCCGATGAACGCGCTCGATCGGGGCAGCGCGACCTCCAAGAACGCGCTACTGGAGTATAGCGCGTTCTCAGTCCGCGACCGAAAACGGTAGAAATGCCCAAAAATTCTAACCACGCCCCCATGCCTCCATAGGAGAGGGGGAAATCAAGGGGGAAGACCCCTGGGGACCCCTAGCATGATTCTAGGCCATCAAAACACGAAATCATGCATCAAATCCATAGATCGGGCGAGCTCTCCCCAAATCATGGAAAAACCCAAAAACGCTCAAATGATCCCCTCTCGGCCTCCCCGCGGCCTATAAATCGCGGAAAAGATCGGCATGAGGCTAAGGAACGTCACCCTACCTCAATGGAGCAAATGCTCCGCCGAATCAATCACGAAGAACGCTTCAAACTTCACGAACTCCCCACGCTTCCCACGCACGCCGCACGCCCACGAGATCGCCTCGCCGTCACCCACGCGTCCGCGCCGTTGCCCCGCCGCCGTCCGTAGCCGGAGAGGGGTTCGCCGCGCCCGAATGGGAGAGAGGGAGAGAGGAGGGTGTCACGGTGGGAAGAAACGGAGGAAGAGGAAGAAGAAGAAAGAGAAAGGAGAAAAGAAAAAGAAAAGGAATTAGGGCTTTATAGAAAATCCGAATTTTTGGAAAAATACCAAAAAATAGAAAAATACATTTCCGGAATCCTCAGAACGCACCGATCGCAACGGTACCACTCGTGCCTGGGGGAACTGCCCGGTTCGCCCGCAGCGAGCTTCCGAAGGAAAAGTCGAAACACACACCGGGAATCGGAAAACACACGCGGAAAAACCGCAGAACGCCTCCGGGCCTCCGAAACCACTCCGGATCGCGCCGATCCGAACACGAAAGATGTCCGAAATGAAATTTCGGACACAACGGAGCTGGACGCTCCGAGAACCAGATCCGGGACCCACGAAGAAGGATCCGAAAGGTCCGGGATATTACACATCTTCCCTAGTCACATTGTAAAATTAGAAGCATCGAATAAGGGCAGGGAACTCATTGAAACTTGTTTAATGAACGAAGATATTAAATCAAATGCACCAGGATCTTTCTCTGCAGATCGTTGGATCTGAGTATAACAGACCCTCGCTCTGATACCAATTGTTAGGTCCTTAGGTGCAACATGATCTAGAAGAGGGGGCTGAATAGATCTTTTCATAAAAATATGACCAATTAAAAACTTAGCTTATTAAAGCATGACCAGCAGCTATAATGCACATGAGACACTTAGACACAATGCACAACGGATTTGATAGGAATAGCTCAAATGAAAACAGCAAAAGCACAGTGCACAGGCTGCTGAGGTCGATGCACTGGTTTGATGAGGTTGACACACCTACAAGGAGTCACAGCTAAAGAGTAGCTAAGGTCGACGCAGCAGTGTAGTGAGGTTGATGCAACCTCACTATGAGTTTGTCCGTTGGACAGACTTGCTGCTCATCAAACTGTGGTGTGTGTGTGGACACTTGGGTAGAGTGTGCGGAGGAAAAGCGGTTAGGATTGCATCCGTTGAAGCTAACACACGAATCTGTGAATGGGGATAGAGAACATGGATCAAACGCACAAATCACAACCCATTACACAAGGATTTTTAAGGTGGTTTAGTCTGCAAACCCGCATACCTACGTCCACCCCTCATCGAACCAGTGAGGCTTTTCCACACGAGGACGGAGTCCTCAACACACAGACTGGAATGAACCCCCCCCCCACACACACACACACAAACAAAGGAAAACCAAGTTGCAAGTGCAGCGAAAACACTGGGATAGACTCCCAAGAACACACAAGGCTGAACACAACCAAGGACCCACTTCCGGTCTCTAAGCAGAGCACCGGACACACACTGAAATGCGGATCAGAAATTATAAACGAAAAGCATAAAGACTACAAGAAAGACACATGTAGCTTCAGATATAGATCTGGAATCTAGTGGCTGCAACTTCAGACATAGATCCGAAGATCTTCTTCTTCAAGCTCAGATTGGCTACAGGGTTGCTCTCCTTCCCTTCTATTCTTACTCACAGATTTGCTTGAGTGCTCAAGGGGCGTGACTTTCTTTAAGGACAATAGTAGCTCTCTTCATGTAGGGAGCTTCATATATATAGAAGAGTCAGTGGAAAATTTCCCTCCAAGAAATCTGCAATTTGAGTGATTCAAATTAAAGTATTTTGTTTGACCTCTGAGCTTCTTTCAGCGATGCTTGACTTGATCCACCGGTCATAAGGGAGTAGATGGGAAGACAAATTTTCCCTCCTTAATCTTCTCTTGGCTTGAGGTAGATGTTCTACAGGAAGTTGACTTGAGCTGGCATGGTTCTCAGCCCAGTCCTAGGATAGGACGGTGGCAGGCAAAGAGTAGAACCTTTTGAGATCTTGTGGCTTTGTCCAGTGTGTAATGAAGTGCATACCACCTGGCCAGTCCTCTCTCAGGACAGAAAAGACAGTCTTCTGGCAGAGAAGGCTTTCACAGATTTGGTTCCTGGCAAGTCGTCTTCTAAAAGGATGCTCTGCGATGGCATAATGAGATGGCAGGACCTCTGACCTATGAAACTCCCTCTAGACCTCGAAATCCGTGACTCTAGAGGTTTACGGTTGCTATATTTGCTCTCTGGATGATCTCTGAAATGTTGCAGTTTCTAACAGATTTAGACTTGAAGGTCTTCAGGTGCGTCTACGCAACAAGCCCATTGCATCGACGCAGTTGGTTGAGCTGCTTCCATCTAGAGTGTGGAGCAAGAAGAGTCGACTCCTGGGGTCGACACTTCAGTGAACTGCTTGACGAAGGATGTGTTGTGCGTTGACGTAGCTTTGCCCATGCGTTGATGCAGCCTTCAAGGATTCTGTCGTTGCTGGCGAGCTGGCCTTTGATGGCGTCAACGCAATGAGGGCATTGCGTTGACGCAGCCTTCACTTACGGGCCACTTGACATGGCTACGAGCCATTTGTCAGCCTTACTGGGTATTTTTCACCTTTAACGCCCATTTGTCTGCCTTAACCATCTATTTGTCACCATTGATCACCCATTTGTCGCCCTTAGCGACTTTGACCCATCGCCCTTGTTCTTGTGCATAGTTGAATGGTTTCTGCTTGACTGCGTCGACGCAACCGTGTTGGTTTTGCTGTCTTCAACTTCGCAAGCCATTTTCACCCTTATATATGTATTTGTCACCCTTATGCGCCATTTGTCAGCCTTACTGGCCTATTTGTCACCCTTGTCTTCATGAGCCGTCGTCTTGTTGTTTTTCTTTAGCCTTGCATGACTGCGTCGACAGAATGAGAACTTGGGGTCGACGCAGTCTTCTTGAACTTGCCATTCTCAACTGAATTCTACTGCACTTTGATTTTTCTTTCTTTTCCCAATCCTTTCTTGGTTTCTGTGCATGTCGGTTGCCTTGATTTCTGTGCAGCCAAGGAATCTTTGCACCTGGGAGATTAAGGAGCTTGATCTACCACTATCATTGACTCAACCTGCCTTGCTGCTTTCTCTTTATTCTCTGCTGCCATTGATTCATTTAAGCCTTCTTCCTCTCTGTCATTTGACATCCTTAGCATCTGCAGGAAACTGTACTTAAAGAGGGTCAGATGAAGATTAGGCAGTAATTATTTTTTGACGTTTTGTGGTGATCCAAAGAAATGAAGTTTGTTATCATCAAGGCATGTTTGTTATCATCAAAACATACACATGGCTCAACACAACTATGGCATCATAACTAAATAATTTGAAGCATGTTTATTTCCCATTTTATGTTTTCTAGTGGGTCTGTTTGTTATGTGTCAGACTGTGTATTCATAGGCCACTTGTTTTGTTCCTATGTGCATCATCCTTCTTTCCATTTGTGCTAGAATGTCCTTACTTATCGCAATGCATAGTGGTGTATTAATTCAGGACTTTACTTGTCGTTCGTCTTTCTTTGCTATATGTGCTTGGTTGCAAGTCTTCTCCTAATACACCCCTACATAGGTCTCCATGTTTGTTACCCCCGGTGTATTCCCCATTGTCATTTGTGTGCATGGATGGGTGTCGTAGATGGCATAGCAATGCAACTCCACCATAGACATACGTCTCATGATCTTTGGGTCATTACTTCGGACGAGGTGGCATCGTGTGTTGACTTAGTAGGTGGTGGGGTAATGATGAGGGGATTTTATGACTTTCTTTAATGGTTGGCTGTCCACACGTGACATCCCCATATTAGAAGATGATATTGCATCTTGGTTGAATCCCGCCTGAGCCCACTCATACGAAAAATACGTCTAATAAATTGCATGATTAAATGTTGCACGCTCCTACTTTGGTAAATTAATATGACAACTGCTTCTGGTCAAGGATGACAGGGATTTCAATTCCATTGAATCTGAAACTCTGTATAAAGGTATGTCGTTATCCAATTAACATTCTCTTTGATCACATATTGTATGTTGATATTTTGGTAATTTACTATGACAATTGCATCTTATTCAGGGCGATGGGAATTTGAAGTGCATTAAATCTAAAGCTCTATAAAGATTAGTCATTCTCCAATTGTATCTCATACTTGTAAGTTGGCCATGAGATGCCATGGACAATATGACATTGTTTCCCATCAAAGATTAATAAATTATATGTGCACGTCTTTCCAAATGAATTGTTTTGAATGAGCAGAGAACTTTATGACATTTTCATATCTATTACTTCTCTCATATGATCAAGTTTTTTTTACTCTGAAGAGAAATCGGCCTACATTGGCACATTTTGCTCAACTATCTATATACCCTGTTCTGTAGTGCATTTTTATATACATATTCATGCATAGTAAGCCACCATTATCTTTGTTTTGTTGTCTTTCAAAAACACAACAGTGATGGGAGGGGCAACTTTGACCGCATGCTTGTGTCCTTGAGTAGTTGGTATTCACGAGTTATCATGTGTTTGGTTTAATCAATACAAAGAACCCTCCTGATTCAGGTAGCCTTGTCCTCTCATTATATCTATTCACATTGTTGGGTAGATTGTAAGATTTAGTATAACTACTTGTTATCTTCTGATTAAAGTATGCTAACTGGATTTTGACATCTCTTGTGAGGGTACCCAATGGATGCATATCTAATGGAGGAAGGCAAATCACTTGCAGCTATGGTCTTGACTTTCTAACCTAGGAGGGATGCCAAGATTAAAATTGGAATCAAAGATATCAAGGTATTCACTATTACAGATATATGTCTCTTTGGGTGATAGCTTGTTTTAATTGATATATGTCAATATTGCTTTTGTATAAATCTAGGTAATTTGTTGATTGCTTTTGTATATTCTGTGAACATAACATAGCAGCTATGATCACAATGTATATATTCTTAGACTAAGGAGTCGACTCAACTGCACTATGGAGTCGACTCAAAGAGAGGGGTCGACGCAAGCAAGCACCCTGTCGCTTAAGGATTCGACTCAACTTCATCCCGCCACTTATGGAGTCGACGCAACTCGACTCAAGCAAGCACCCCAACTCAGAGTCTCACCTTCGTAGAGTCGACACACCTGCTTGTGGAGTGCTAGAGGTCGACTCAACATAGCTCCATCTGTGGTGTGTTTACAAAGGTTCTGTTTAAACCTTGTAATGAGATTAGCAAATATTGTCATTATCTGCATAAAAACTCAGACGCAATGGGTGTCACCTTCATGGACAGGTAAAATTTCTAGTGTTCTTTCTGGTCATGGTAGTTTAAAAAAGAATTTGTATGAGCTTAAGATTGTTTATGTTATTAATAACTCCATGATGGTACATGCTATAACAGGAAAGCAAAGTAGTAAAGAAGTTCTAGCGTGCTTCATGCAATTGTTTCCCTATTCACTTTATTTCAGGGTTGGCAGTAACGTATCGGTTTCGGCCTTAACCGACACGAAACCGGACGTGCTCACTATAGCATGTCCGAAACTTAAAAAAAATGGTTTCGGGTAAAATCGGTATCGGTTTTGCCTGAAACTTACATGTTTCGGTTTGAAACCGGATGGTTTCAGCCAAAACCCATGTGAACTCATTTCTCCCTCAGATCTGAGGGAGAAGGGCCTGCTGTTGCTGCTCTGGCCCCTGCTGTTGCGTGCTGCTGGTGCCCTGTGTTGTGCCCCTGTAGTTTTGATGATCTGTAGTTTTGATGATAGCAAACATTATGAGTCACAAGTCTATACAGCCTATACTTCCATGCATCATCACTCTCAGCATAGTCTGGACAGAAGTGGGTCGACCCCCCTTCCAGATGGGTCGACCCCCCAGATTCGCATGTCTGTACATTGCATGTGTCGCAGACATAGCAAGTCTGTACATTGCTCTCAAGTGCATTAAGCTGTCTCATGCATATGCATAGTCTGTACACTCATTGCCAGCATGTCTGTACATCGCCTTGGGCATGGCAAAGTCTATACATTGCTGCATTGCTCGCACAGGCAATGTCTATACATCGTGTTGCAAGCACGCATTCAAGTCTGTACAGCCTGTGAGGTCTGTCTCACTCAGCGTCTCAAGTGGACTTGAAGTCTATACATTGTACCGTCTTACTTAGCGTCTTTGTGCATGTCACACACTCGCAAGTCTACACATTGTGGCACGCAGAGTCTGCACAACGCTTTGTCAGCAAGTCTGCACATTGCTATAGCACGCATGCAGAGTCTAGACAGTCATGAGCAAGTTTATACATCGTGTTGCATGCACGCATTCAAGTATATACACTAGCATACTAGCCAGTCTGCTCAAGTATATACACTCGCATGCTAGCTAGTCTGCACATTGTCACAAGTCTATACATCCATTTGTAATGTTCATACTTTGCTTGATGCATTCTACATTACACACTTCAAAGCCTGTACATCATTGTCGCATGCATCTAAGTCCATACACTGCTTGGTGACCTACATGTGGACTCATTATCATTGTGCATACTTTGCTTGATACAGTCTGCATTACACCTATTCAAGTCTATACATTCAGTCTTCTATAGAACATGAAAGTCGATGCATGCTCACACATGTTGCATGAATGAAGTCTGTACAAGCTGTTAGTCTTAAACTGATAACTCTATCTATCTGACTGACAGGTACTCTTCGTGAAGCTTAATGAAGGCACGTGATCCGAGGATAAGGGGAGTACCAGGATCGTGACATGTATATTGAAGCAATCCTGAGATGCTGCCACGTGACCAAATGATTGGGCGGGAAATGTGGAAGCCACACGCCCTCTTGCTTGCTGCTGCTATAAAAGGAAGTCTTCTTCCTCAGAAGAAGGCTGATCGATGAGGTGAAGCTCGAGAGCAGAGAAGCTAGAAGTAGCAGAGAGCCACTGAGAGCAGAGAAGAAAACCCACGATCCAGAGAGAAGAAAAATAGAAAGAAGAGAAGATTGAGAGAGAAGATTGAGAGAGAAGAGTTAAGAGAGTTTATTTGAGAAGTTGTTCCTCAGACTCTTGGTTCAGATACCAGAGATGAGTTTGCTCATTGAGAGCTATTTCCTTTCTGGGATTTCTTGTTTTCGATTTATTCTATTTTTATTTTCTGATATCTTATCTTCAAGCTATGTGTCAGCGGTTTGCAGAGGTGCTGCCTCTAGACGGGTCAAGCTGTAATCCCCAGCGGTTGCAGTGGAGGATTCTACTGGACAGGTCAAGCTCTAATTCCTCAGCGGGCGAGACTTGGTCTCGGACAGCAAGCTGTGAGGCTCAGCGGTTGTAGGCTAAGCTGTATTGCCCAGCGGACGCAAGCTGTGTTGCGCAGCAATAAGTCACACTTGGGTTGAGTGTGGGGTGGACGTAGGTCTGGAGGACCGAACCACCTTAAAATTTGCTGTCTACTGTGTGATTGATTTGTGCACCTTGTGATTTCAGCTCGACCGACAGATGATTGCTTAGGTACGCTATCACTGTGATCTGCTTTGTTCTGATATCATTGTGCTCATTCAGTCATTCAACAGCTGCTCGTTTTAATTCCGCATTAGAATACAACTGCACTGTTTAATTAGGCCATCGATCTATTCACCCCCCCTCTAGATCCACACTTCGTGGTGACAGAGTGCTTCCATCTAACATAACAGTTGGTATCAGAGCCTAACTCTTCTACAGGGCCTTATCGCCGGAAGAGGAAAGGCACAGATAGATGCTAGAGGAATGATCACTGAAGGACACTCAACCACCAAGCCCCCTTTCTTTGATGGATCGAATTATGCATACTGGAAGAACCGTATGCAAGTCTTCTTGAGGGCAA
This sequence comes from Amorphophallus konjac, assembly GCA_022559845.1. NCBI lineage: Eukaryota > Viridiplantae > Streptophyta > Magnoliopsida > Alismatales > Araceae > Amorphophallus > Amorphophallus konjac. The sequence goes on from CM040123.1 coordinate 109,420,008, forward strand.
AAGACTACGAGATTTGGAAGGTAGTCAGTAAGGGACCTTATGAGCTGTCCCCTAATGAGGATGTCTGGACTAAGGAAGAGATCAGAAGATCCACTCTGAACTGGAGCGCCATAAATGCTATCCAGTGCTCTCTGCACCCCACAGAATTTTCTCGTGTATCGGCTTGCAGTTCAGCTAAGGAGATGTGGGATGCACTAGAAGTTATCCATGAAGGGACTTCTCAGGTTAGAGAGACGAAGGCGAATTTCCTAGTGTCAGAGTATGAAGCCTTCAAGATGAAGCCCAACGAGACCATCAAGGAGATGTACGCTCGATTGACAATCATTACTAACGGTCTCAGAGGTCTTGGGAAGACACAAGCAGAATATGATATAGTAAGGAAGATTCTGCGTTCCCTGACTCATGTTTGGCACACCAAAGCTACTGTGATGGAAGAGTCAAGGGATCTGCGCAACACCAGGGCAGATGAGTTAATTGGTTCGCTGATGGCGTATGAAATAAATATGCCAAAGATAGAGGAAGCTGAGAAGAAGAAGAAACCAATTGCTCTGAAAGCTGGTGCCAGTAAATCCAGCCGATCCAGCTCTAGTGGATCATCATCCGAGGAGAGCCTGACTGGAGAAGATATAGAACTTAATGAGATGGCAATGATCACCAGGGAATTCAGGCAGTTCCTCAGGAAAGAAGGAAGGCGATTCAGCCGAAGGAACCATGGTGGCGACCGACGGGATACAAGGTATAAATATAATCATGCAAAGAAAATTGAAACTAATGTGTGTTACCAATGCAGGAAATCCGGTCATATGAAAGTTGATTGTCCAGAGAATCAGAAGCACAAGGACAAGTCCAAGAGAAAGAACACTAAAGGGAAAGCCATGGTGAGTACCTGGAGTGATGAGGACGAAGGTTCCTTCAGCAGCAGCTCAGACAGTGAGGAAGAAGCTGAAAAACCCATTTGCCTTATGGCAACTAGCTCTGAAGACAGAGAGGAAGACTCAGATGAGGTATCATCTCGATTCGATAATTTCACTATTGCTGATTGGGTAGATGCCTATCATGAAATAGCTGATAAAGCAGATGATATCAGAAAGGAAAATAGGCATCTAAGAAGAAAGATAAATTTCATGCAAAACGACACAACTCTAACTGATAAAATTGCATGCCTTGAATCTGAGAAAAATAAGCTGAAACTCACATGCTCTGAAATAGAAGAAATCAAGCATGAGTTAAAAGCATCTAAAGAAGATAATGAGAGGTTAGAAAAAGAAACTGATGAATGGAAATTGAAAATACAGGAATATGAGAGTGAGATGAAAATTGTGAGTGAAAAATATGAAGCTGTCCTAAGTGTGAACACCGAACTGAAGAAATCCATTGAAGATATTCAGAAAGATAATGAGGACAAGCTAAAAATTATTGAGAAAATGACCCAAGGTTCAGACAACCTAAATGCTTTGTTAGGGTCAAAAGTCAATTTTAGGAAAGAGGGCCTTGGATTTAATTCTAGTGCAACAAAAAGTTTTGGAATGAAGACTATTTCATTTGTCGCACAAAAAGAGAAAGGACCTCTGATTAACATGAATCCAAAAATTTCTGTGAATAAAACTATAAATCTGAAGAAGCCCAGTGCTGAGGAGAAGGGCAAACAAAAGATTAGTGAGCCTAGTAGAGCTGGTACATCCAAGCCAAATTCTAAGGCTCAGTCTCAGGTTAGGGGTCAGCCTACACATGCACATAAATCCCATGTTAAGGTCACCAAGTCTCCACCACCACCACCATCTCAGAAGAAGACCCAATACACACCTGTGAATAGGTCAGCAGGGTCCAAGGTGCAGGGGAGACAGAATGCATTTAGAGCACAACCCAACAATTTCTACCAATCTAGAGCCCAGTCCTACTACACTGTACAGTCAACCTATCCAAATAAGTCAGGGTGGACTAGGACTCAGGGAAGGTTTACAGGTCATGGACATCAGGCTACACAGTCTTATAGACCTTACACCAGAAATTGGGTTGGTGGGTATGGCAATTGGACACCTAGGAACCAACATTTCTTCAGCCAGCCCAGAAACTACTATAACCACAATTTTGTGAATGCACCCTGGCCAAAGCATTGGCACAGAAGTAACAACACTGTCAATAATCATGCTGGTGCAAATAAGAAGAAAAACAACAAAAAGAAATCTGGAGCATCCACTGAACAAAATTCTTTTAAACAAATGTGGATTCCTAAAAGCTTGCTTTCATGTTTTAACTGCATTTCATCTGCTCTGGAGCCCAATCAGACTTGGGTTCCAAAATTCTCTACCTGATTGTGTGTGCAGGTATACCTGGCAGCCAAGAACAATCTGTGGTACTTGGATAGTGGCTGCTCCAGGCATATGACAGGAGATAAGGCCAAGTTCTGCATGCTGACAGAGAAACATGGAGGCCTTGTCACCTTTGGTAGCAACACAAAAGGTAAAATTGTCGGGTCAGGTAAGGTAGGTAAGTGTACTACCTGTTGCATTGAAGATGTCATCCTGGTTGAAGGTTTAGCATATAACTTACTTAGCATCAGCCAGCTATGTGATAAAGGATATAAAGTTCTTTTTGACTCTCAATGCTGTAAAGTTTTGAACCTGATTCCGAAATTGTTAAATTTTCTGGTAAAAGAATAAATAATACTTACATGATAGACTTAGATGACATACAACATTCTAACCTATGCCTCACTGCTAGCAAAGAAGATTTAGCTTTCTTATGGCATCGTAGGTAGGCCATGCTAGTTACACAGTTTTGCATAAATTAAATAAGCACAGCATGGTTAGAGGACTTCCTGAAGTTTCTTTTAAGAAAGAAAATAAACTCTGTGATGCATGTACTCAGTCCAAGTTAACAAAGAACACTACCAAAAAAAGCGGGATTTCAGACGGATATTTCAGACGGATATTTTCCGTCTTAATATCCGTCTATATTTGCGACGGATTAATTCTGTCACAAATTCCATCTCTATTAACGACAGACTATACTCGCTCTGAAGATCCGTCTATAATTATAGACGGAATATATTCCGTCTTTATATCCATCATAAATTTAGGACGGATATTCAGACGGAAGTAATCCGTCTGAAATTTCAGACGGAAATAAGTTCCGTCCGAATTTCCGTCTCAAAATTCCGCCTTTCCTGCCACCGTCGGCCCCTCCCTCCCACCCCTTCCACCCGACCCCATTTCCACCCCCCCACTCTCCCTCTCACTCTCTCCTTCTCCTCTGCCCTCTGCTTCCGGTCGTCGCCGCCGAAGCCGCCGGAGCCGCAAAGCCGTCAGAAGCCGCCGTCGCCATCCTCGCCGTCCTCAACGTCGACGTCCTCGCTATCGTGCCCACCGCCATTCGTGGTAGCTCGCAGCCGTGCCCACCTTCCTCGCCGAAGCTCAGACGATCGCCGCCGGTATGTCCCCCCTCACCCTCTGTCTTTTTTTTAACCTGCATTTGTTCTCGCTGGGGGTGTGGGAGGGGTGTCGATGGGGAAGGGGAGAGGAGGGGCGTCGTTCCCGTGGCGGCGGCTGGCGGCGAGGGGACGGGGGGGTCGGTTGGGGAGGGCAGTTGGGAAGGGGATGGGGGTTCCCGTGGCGGCCGGGGGTGAGGGGATGGGGGTTTGGGAAGGGGAGGGGGGCCGGCGGTGAGGGGACGGGTGTTTTGGAAGGGGAGGGGGTTCCTGCGGCGGCCGGCAGCGAGGGGACGGGGGGGTCGGTTGGGGAGGGCAAGGGAGGGGAGGGGGGTTCCCGTGGCAGTCTTGTGTTTGTGTTCTCTCCTCATTTCGCTCCTAAAAGATTCTGCCTTTGTTCAGATGTCTTGTGTTGTGTGTGTGTGTGTGTGTGTGTGTGGTAGGGGGGGGAAGCTTTCCGGACTCTTCTCCTTGGGCAGGGGCCACTGGATCATGTGGCCAGCAATGGCAAGTACGCCAACTGCCGACAAGGGTGGCCCTTGGGGTCTCTGTTGCCAGGTTGTCCAGAATGGAAGGTTCCTCTCAGTTGGGGTGGCGTGCTGTGTTTGTGATGCCATTAACAGTGCATGTCTATGATATGTGTACATCGGATCCTAATTCCCTGGGCGGGTTTGGCCTTTCCACTTTCTTATTACCGCTCCATTTCCTGGCACTTGCCTTCTGTGAGGGGAGGGTCCAACCCAGATGGCTGCTTCACCCCGGAGAGGCGCGTGGACGACCTCTTTAATTGCGCACTCTGTTGGCCGATGAGATATAGATAAACAGCCCATTTTTTGCCGTTTGGTGAGGGTTTTACGAAGGGGTTGTTTGGTTTGACGGAAAATATCCTAAAATACTGTATCTTTTGTGTCATACAGGTGTGGTATTTCACAGTACTTTATGATGAAACAAACAACTCGTAAAATGAAATTAGTTGAAAATTTTGGTGATTAGAATGATCATTCATCTCACTTTACCTCAGCACCTGAGTTCCTTCGACATCCAATCGACATGGCATGTTCCGTACAGAAAAGAAACGTTATCGCTATTATTGTTGAATTTATAGAAAATAAAAGGAAATCTTTCCTTAAAAATCTGAAGCTAGAAATCAAGTGTTTGAGGTTCCAAGTGGGTGATAAAAACGGGTCACCATCTATTATTAAAAAAAGATTAATCAAACTTTCTGGGTAAAAACAAAGTGTCTTGATGACGCCGATGGTATTTGACGTCAATTAAGCTTGAAGCTTACAAGTCAAAGCTTAATTGCGACCTACATTACGATCCACCTGTCACCCAACTTGATGTGACATGAAGATGTGACATGAGGCAGCCTCCAGATCTTCTGTATCTTGGACTGGGCATTTGGCAACAACATCAAATTATTGCATTCCTCCCACTTCAAAAGCGTTCCCGCACCACTACCAAGAGGTTGTTTCCAGACATTTTTAAATTTATGAGGTTAATAAGTATAGAAAGTCGAAAATGACACTATATTTAAAGTTCAAATACTGACCTAGTTACAATCAAACGATAATATTTTTATTCGAAATTTGTATTATTTAAATGCTATTTTCCCTCTGTATGCAATGCACCTGACAATAAAAAAAGGTGCCACATTAATGCGGTTGACCTGATACCCTTGACTTGGGGAGTCGTTAACAGCGGCGCAGACATATGGGCTCTAGACTTCTAGACTGCGTCGAACATTTTACCTGTTCTGCAGGGGCTCGGCCCAGCACATGGGTTTGAGGGCCTCTGATCAGAAAGAAAGGCAGAGTAAAAACTACATCAAAGGTAAGTTTACATCTCGTACACCAATCGTACTTAAGAATAAGAATAAGGGTAAATTAATACAGAATGACTTACGTCTATTTTTCTCAAAACTTATTCCGATACCAAACGTGCCCTCACATTTGAAGGGGGAGATAGCCAATACACGTGGTGCCGCCATATCACAAAACCTGATAATTTTCCCTGGTTAATTGATGAGACTCAAGGGTTATATTTCCTAAACATGGTCGAGCATCACTTTTATGCCTCGGATTAAGTAAAGCTTCTACATTTATCAACAATGGACGTAGATCTCCATTGGCTTGTAGGAGATCCCTTTACTGCACCAATAATGTTTTGCTGCATCGCCTTCTAGCATGGCTGGTTGAGATCCCCAGTCGTGCGTGCACCAATAAGACACTCATCTTATGGGTGGGCGACATGAATGCCCAACCAATGGGGGGTTCTTAAGGGAGGTAATAAAGGAGCATGGATGAGCAAGGGAGAAGCTATGAATGTCGAGTGGACGGTGGGGGCAAAGAGGTGGGTGGGGAGGTACCGAGGGCTGTGCACCACAGTAACTCTTTTGGCAGTTATTTTTAATTGCATGTAAATATATTTTTAAATCTGATTTTAATAGAAATTTGATGTTAATTTGACTCAAAAATGTAGATTGTTTAGCTTCGATGTTCTTCATTTGAAAATTTTTGTAATTTGGGTGTTATTTAATTTGATATGTGCATAATGATAATTGCGTTGTTATTTAATTTTATGTTATATAAATGCATGGGGTATTCCCTGTGAGCTGAGGTGCGTGGGTGCGACCTAACATTACACGCACCTCAGGAGAGCGCGTTAAAACCGTGTCAATGTGCCTTCCCGTTCAAGACTTTGGGATTGATGTGTATGTTCTCATTTGTTTATGAGAATGTATATATCTACCTCAAAGTCTTGAATTGTCCCGTTTGGACAGTCTGTGAATGTTTGATCGCACTTAGGCAGTCATTTACTATATGTGTTTGTATGGTTTGTTGAGAATTTCGGTTGCGTCTCCTCACTCTTCTCTGATATACCATTATTGATTTTGAGTGTTTTCTTAACCACTTACTTGTAAGTGTTTAAGAAAATTTCAAAATCAATAAATATATTTGGTATATCGGAGAAGTGTGGGGAGATGATGCCGAAATTTTTAGCAAATCGTGCAGCACATATAGTAAGTGATTGTGCGATCAAACCTTCATGGATGGGTTAAAAAGTGATAATCTAATCAATATTCCTCTTCCAACTGCAAATGGTCTATGATGAACGATGTGAGGAAAGGGTCGGGTGTAATATTATGAGTAATGATTTGAAAGTTAGGATGTGTATTGTCATTTATTGGGTGCAGGCAAAATGTCGACAGATCGTTCATGGATGTATCGTAGAATAGTTGACCGGGTGGTGTCAGATGACTTTAAGCTTGGGGTTGAGAGTTTCATTCAATTTGCATTGGGGAATCCAAATGCAGCAATAGATCGCGACGGTCACATTCGATGCCCTTGTTCAAGTTGTAGAAACTTGAGGTGGTGTTCAACATGGGATGTGCAACATCATTTGTACACGAAAGGGTTCGTGGATGGTTATACGAATTGGACGTGTCATGGTGAGCAATTCTTGAGGTATGAGCCCGACAATATTGCAGGCACAAGTGGGTACGTGGATATGGTTGTAGATGCTGCTGGTCCTAGTTTTAATATTCACGATGAAGCGCCGAATAAGACAGCCGGAAGATTTTATGAACTACTTAGGGATGCTGATGAGCCGCTGTGGGATGGTTGTGAAAAGCACACTCGATTGTCTGCAGTGTCACAGTTGTTGAACTTGAAATCTGAATTTCACATCAGTGAGACTTGTTTTGACCGTCTCCTCCTCTTGATCAAGAGTATGTTGCCTCGAGACGAGAAGTTGCCAGAAACTTTTTACCGTGCAAAAAAGATGGTCAATGACTTAGGACTTGGATATGTGAAAATAGATGCATGTCCGAATCATTGTATGTTATATTACAAAGATGATGCAGATAAGATATCATGTTCCATTTGTGGCCATGACAGATTCAAACCTAAGGGGGGGGGGTCAATTCAAAGGCAAAAGATGTACCTTACAAGGCGTTGCGATACTTCCCTCTTGTGCCTAGGCTGCAGCGACTGTATATGTCCTCAAAGACGGCTCGACATATGACATGGCACACCGAAAGAGTACGTCGTGCCGATGATATAATCAGTCATCCTGCCGATGGTGAAGCTTGGACTCACTTTAGTCGTACTCATCTTGCCTTTTCAAGGGAGTCACGTAATGTTCGATTGGGTTTATGCACAGATGGCTTTAATCCATTCGGTGGTTCAGTGGCAGCTTATTCTTGTTGGCCAGTGTTCATGACACCGTACAACCTTCCGCCGCACATGTGCATGAAGCGAGAAAATCTGTTTTTGTCCCTAGTAATTCCTGGTCCAAAAAGTCCCGGAAAAAATTTGGACATATATCTCAGGCCGTTGATTGATGAGCTCAAATTTTTATGGACTGATGGAGTTGTTACTTATGATGCATATAGGAAGCAAAATTTTATTATGAAGGCTGCACTGATGTGGACAATAAGTGACTTCCCTGCATATGGAATGCTATCTGGTTGGAGCACACATGGGAGGCTAGCATGTCCTTACTGTATGGAAGATACCAAATCATTTGTATTGAAACATGGGGGGAAAAGCTGCTGGTTTGATTGCCATCGGCGGTTTCTACCAAGTGACCATCCTTTTCAAAGGAAAAAAGACTCGTTTAAAAAAAATACTATTGAAATGGATGAAGCTGACTTGCAACGGGTGTCGGGTCTACATATGGCGTCACGGGTGCACAATTTACCAGATGTAGTTCAATTGTCTGGTAGCACACGACAACTCCCTAATTTTGGAAAGGATCACAACTGGGTCAAGAAAGCATTTTTTGGGAATTACCTTATTGGTCAACTCTTCTTGTACGACACAATCTGGATGTCATGCATACCGAGAAGAATTTTTTTGATAATGTGTTCAATACGATCATGAATGTTAAAGGGAAAACAAAGGACAACGCCAAAGCACGTATGGATTTAAAGATGCTTTGTAGACGTCCAGAACTGGAACTACAAAACGTAAATGGCAAAACTGTGCAGCCTAAAGCAACTTATGTGCTTCATGATACACAGATCAAGGAAGTATGCCAGTGGTTGAAACAGCTGAGATTCCCAGATGGATATGCATCCAACATAGCCCGTTGTGTGAATGTTAATGAGGGGAAAATATATGGTATGAAAAGTCACGACTGTCATGTGTTCATGGAGAGGCTACTGCCCATTGCATTTCGTGATTTGTTGCCAAAGCAGATATGGGGAGCACTAGCTGAGATGAGTCAATTTTTCAAGATTTTATGTGCATCTGAACTCAGACTTCGGGATGTACAAACTATCGAACAAGAAGTTGTCACAACCATTTGCAAGCTAGAGAAGATATTTCCTCCGGCATTCTTTGATTCGATGGAGCACCTGGTCGTTCATTTGCCATATGAGGCTATCGTCGGAGGGCCAGTACAATTTCGATGGATGTATCCATTTGAGAGGTATGTGACAATTTTTGTTAACTTATAAGTCGTCCATAGCCGCTACATATCGTTGCCATCTGACTTGTTGTTGTAGGTGCATGCATGAATTAAAAATGAAAGTTCGCAACAAGGCACAGGTGGAGGGTTCGATTGCTGAGGCATACATTCTTGAAGAAATTTCGAACTTCTGTTCTATGTACTTTGAGCCAGAGATTCAAACTCGTCGTACTCGACCTCCACGTAATGATGATGGGGGAGTGGATGAATCTTCCGATCGGCTCTCCATATTTAAACATCCTGGACGTGCGTTCGGACGTTGCTTGACTCGCACGCTCGAAGATAGAGAGTTGCACGCCGCTGAGATATATATTCTTTTGAATTGCCTCGAGATTGAACCTTATGTTGAGTAAGTTCTTAATTCACATTTCCAGCAACTTCATAAGTCTATACATCCTCAAAGTCTATACAACATTGACTTCACAAAGTCTATACATTGGCTTCCTCAAAGTCTATACATTGGCTTCCTCAAAGTTTATACATCCTCAAAGTCTATACATTGGCTTCCTCAAAGTCTATACATTGGCTTCCTCAAAGTCTATACAACATTGACTTCACAAAGTCTATACATTGGCTTCCTCAAAGTCTATACATCCTCAAAGTCTATACATTGGTTTCCTCAAAGTCTATACTTCCTCAAAGTCTATACATTGGCTTCCTCAAAGTCTATACATTGACTTCCTCAAAGTCTATACATTGGCTTCCTCAAAGTCTATACAACATTGACTTCACAAAGTCTATACATTGCTTCCTCAAAGTCTATACATCCTCAAAGTCTATACATTGGCTTCCTCAAAGTCTATACATTGGCTTCCTCAAAGTCTATACAACATTGACTTCACAAAGTCTATACATTGGCTTTATCAAAATTTTTTAATCATTTTTTATACGGGGTGCTACATTTATATTGCAGACAATTTGATTCAGAATTAGCTGAAAAATGTCCAAATATCCAGGATGTGGAGATTGAAAAAGAACGCGAGAAGTTTTTTTCCAAATGGCTAAGAAACCGAGTTAGTGTGAACTCCGAATATATATGTTTGTATTTACGTATGTTGAGGTAATTGTTATTATTTTAACTACTCTAATTTGAATATAGGTTGAACAAGGTCTCATTACTGATCAAAGAGTACAACAGATAAGTTATGGCCCCTCGAACCAGACACGTGCCTATCCGGGATATATTGTGAATGGATACAAATTTCATACAAGGGATTATGGGCGAAATAAGTCTACGATGAACAGCGGCGTATGTGTGAAGGGAAGTTTATACAATGAAATGGAATTGGACTACTATGGTATTCTTGAAGAAGTCTTAGAACTTCAGTATTTGGGACAAGACAATCATGTATACATATTTAAGTGTCAATGGTTTGATCCTAATTCTGTTCTACATGACACAAATTATGGGATTGTCAATGTCAAGCATAGGTCTAAACTTAAGACCTATGAACCGTTCATTTTAGCCGCACAAGCCCAGCAAGTGTACTATTCAAGCTATCCATCATCCAAGAATAGAGATTGGTGGGCAGTTTGCAGGGTTAATTCAAAACTCTTTCCCACTTATGAGTTAACTATGAGTGGAGATGTCTCAGAGGTTGCTCGTGCTGAATATTATCAATCAGACGAAGTTGGCGTTGTCGGTTCCTCTAGGTTTAATCTGGACGAATCTGATGAGCCACTGTCATTACGTACGCGAGATGGAGTGGAAGAAGTCGATCCGACGGAGCTAAATGTTGATGTTAGAGGGGAGGAAGAATCAGATGAAGACGAAGATTTTGAATCTCATGAGACTACTATGGATGACGAAGATGATGAAGTTGAGCTAGATATATCAACATGAGGGAGGCATGTTTTGATAATTTAGTAAGAAGATTCTTACTTTTAAGCATAATTTTAAATAACATTTGTCTAGCCTTATATAATTGTGGATTAATATGTATTAATTATTTTGTTATTAATAAGGAAATGGTGCGAGGAGGTCGTACTAGGGGTGGGAGGAGACCTAGCAGTGAGAGGGGCGCTACTCCCTCCTCGCTACCATCTTCTTCAGACACAGGTATATTTGATCAATAAGTTAGCTATATAAATATTTTAATTATTTACAAACTTAAAAGAATTTATTTATAGGTGCAAGTGTCGGCTCACCACCACTTGTACATACGCCACCACCTCCCGCTACAGGTATGTATATTTTAATTTAAATTCTTGAACATTTGTTCTACTTATGAAAATAAATTCTTGCAGGTCTCAGTGGCCTCCCACCTGTTGTGCATACGCCACTCCCACCACCTCCCGCTGCAGGTATGTATATTTTAATTATATGTTCGCAATATTTGTATCACTCCACATGACAATAAATTCTTGCAGGTCTCAGTGGCCTCCCACCTCGAGGATCATGTATGTATATTTTAATTTAAATTCTTCAATATTTGTTCTACTTATGAAAATTACTTCTTGCAGGTCTCAGTGGCCTCCCACCTGTTGTGCATACGCCACCCCCACCACCTCTCGCTGCAGGTATGTATATTTTAATTATATGTTCGCAGTATATGTATCACACCACATGACAATAAATTCTTGCAGGTCTCAGTGGCCTCCCACCTCTTGTGCAGACGCCACCCCCACCACCTCCCGCTGCAGGTATGTATATTTTAATTATATGTTCGCAGTATATGTATCACTCTACATGACAATAAATTCTTGCAGGTCTCAGTGGCCTCCCACCTCAAGGATCATGTATGTATATTTTAATTTAAATTCTTCAATATTTGTTCTACTTATGAAAATTACTTCTTGCAGGTCTCAGTGGCCTCCCACCTGTTGTGCATACGCCACCCCCACCACCTCCCGCTGCAGGTATGTATATTTTAATTATATGTTCGCAGTATATGTATCACTCCACATGACAATAAATTCTTGCAGGTCTCAGTGGCCTCCCACCTTTTGTGCAGACGCCACCCCCACCACCTCCCGCTGCAGGTATGTATATTTTAATTATATGTTCGCAGTATATGTATCACTCCACATGACAATAAATTCTTGCAGGTCTCAGTGCCCTCCCACCACCTCCCACTTGTACAGGGCCCACCCCCACCAGTCAGCCCCTTGACGATGCCGGCAGTTGTCACGAGGGAGGCACGACCCATGATAGACGTCGCCCGTGTTGGGTATCCGGGTAAATCTATAAGGTTATATTACATTAATTAGCCCTCAACTGTCTAATATGAATATTTTGACATTTACAATTGCAGTATGAAATTTGAACCCCACAGCGCTGTCCATCATTCCACCGAACTCATGTTGGCACATGTGCCCGGGGCAGCTTCCACTTTCAGAGATTTTCCGATGTCCGTCCGCGATTCATTGTACAACATGTTCTTAGTAAGTAATTACGTCATTTAATTCAAGTATTTCCCAAAGTCAATTTACAACTTTATACTAAGTGTGAAAAGCAATTGATTTACAGCGGTCTTTTCAATTCACATGTGGACATGACGCGGCGAGATGTCGTCGTGCCTGGGAGTCTACTATGCTCTCAAGTTACAAGAGGAAAATACATGAGGCCCGAGCACACGCTAAAAAATTGAGTGGGGGGAGTGAAGACCGACAATTGTGGAAGGCGCATCGCCCTCTATGGATGAGGCAGGAGGATTGGGAGATATCTTGTGACCATTTTGCCGACCCCAAGTGGATAGAAAAGTCTGAAAAAGCCAAAGCAAACAGGGCGTCAAAACCAGGTTCAAATTTGCATACGAGTGGGTCCATCTCTTATGCGGCTCATAAACAAAAATTGGTAAGTAATATACCAATTTATCTTCTTACAATTTATCCCAATATTTGACTTTTTTTTACTATGAATTGTATAACAGGCTGTGGAGCTTAATCGACCTCCGTCGTTCCTCGAGGTGTTCGACAGAACACACAAAAAGAAGGGGACTAATGATTTTGTGAGTGACACAGCTAAGTCAGCAGCGGTAAGTTTATCTACATATGTAACTTGTACCGTTCATTTAAATCGGCATGTAATTCATATGAAATTGACTAGTTATTTTATTCAATTTGTAGGAAACATATAGCAAAGCAGTGACAGAGAAGTACGGGGAGGGAGACACGCAGCAGCCGGAGTTCGATCCGGTGGAGTGGGTGGCAGCAGCTGGCGTACCGAAGAAAGGCCGACTATATGGTTTTGGGGAGAGCCTAGACGCAAGCGCGGTGACATCAGCGTGTGCGAGTTCTAGCTATACTTCTTCCAGTGGCAGTGCCTTCACTATACCTTCCGTTGCCCCCAGCGCTTCTGCCAGCGACATGATGGACATGGTCCGATCGCAGATTTCTGATATGCAGCGGCAGCAGCAGCATTTCCAGCAAGAGATCTCTAGCCAAGTGTCAGTGGTTTTGCAGGCAATCAGTGGCCTCCTCTCCCAGAGGGGAATGGTCCCTCAGCAATCCACCACCACCACAGCACAGGCCGCACAGGTGAGTGTTTACTATGTTTTTATTTTGATGGAATTACTCAATTATGTTCATTATTAATTTTAAAACTCATTTACTTTAGAAGAATTGAGAAAATCCGGGGTCCGGGGGTCTAAAACTTGAAATACCGACCGGATGCCCGTGCCGATCGTTCCAACACGACCGGGGAGATGAAAGTGACTTGTCAGAACTGACGGAATCCAAATCGGATGCCCGGTTTGAGATCGGCGCTCAAAGTTCATTTCTAAAATACACTTAGTTCAAATGAACTGCCAGGTCGCGGCCGGGGGTCTAAAACTTGAAACTCCGGCCGGATGGCCGTGCCGATCATTCCAACACGACCGGGGAGATGAAAGTGACTTGTCAGAACTGACGGAATCCAAATCGGATGCCCGGTTTGAGCTCGGCGCTCAAAGTTCATTTCTAAAATACACTTAGTTCAAATGAACTGCCAGGTCGCGGCCGGGGGTCTAAAACTTGAAACTCCGGCCGGATGGCCGTGCCGATCGTTCCAACACGACCGGGGAGATGAAAGTGACTTGTCAGAACTGACGGAATCTAAATCGGATGCCCGGTTTGAGCTCGGCGCTCAAAGTTCATTTCTAAAATACACTTAGTTCAAATGAACTGCCAGGTCGGGGCCGGGGGTCTAAAACTTGAAATACCGGCCGGATGGCCGTGCCGATCGTTCCAACACGACCGGGGAGATGAAAGTGACTTGTCAGAACTGACGGAATCCAAATCGGATGCCCGGTTTGAGCTCGGCGCTCAAAGTTCATTTCTAAAATACACTTAGTTCAAATGAACTGCCAGGTCGCGGCCGGGGGTCTAAAACATGAAATACCGGCCGGATGCCCATGCCGATCATTCCAACACGACCGGGGAGATGAAAGTGACTTGTCAGAACTGACGGAATCCAAATCGGATGCCCGGTTTGAGCTCGGCGCTCAAAGTTCATTTCTAAAATACACTTAGTTTAAATGAACTGCCAGGTCACGGCCGGGGGTCTAAAACTTGAAACACAGGCCGGATGGCCGTGCCGATCATTCCAACACGACCGGGGAGATGAAAGTGACTTGTCAGAACTGACGGAATCCAAATCGGATGCCCGGTTTGAGCTCGGCGCTCAAAGTTCATTTCTAAAATACACTTAGTTCAAATGAACTGCCAGGTCGCGGCCGGGGGTCTAAAACTTGAAACTCCGGCCGGATGGCCGTGCCGATCGTTCCAACACGACCGGGGAGATGAAAGTGACTTGTCAGAGCTGACGGAATCCAAATCGGATGCCCGGTTTGAGCTCGGCGCTCAAAGTTCATTTCTAAAATACACTTAGTTCAAATGAACTGCCAGGTCGCGGCCGGGGGTCTAAAACTTGAAACTCCGGCCGGATGCCCATGCCGATCATTCCAACACGACCGGGGAGATGAAAGTGACTTGTCAGAACTGACGGAATCTAAATCGGATGCCCGGTTTGAGCTCGGCGCTCAAAGTTCATTTCTAAAATACACTTAGTTCAAATGAACTGCCAGGTCGGGGCCGGGGGTCTAAAACTTGAAATACCGGCCGGATGCCCGTGCCGATCGTTCCAACACGACCGGGGAGATGAAAGTGACTTGTCAGAACTGACAGAATCCAAATCGGATGCCCGGTTTGAGCTCGGCGCTCAAAGTTCATTTCTAAAATACACTTAGTTCAAATGAACTGCCAGGTCGCGGCCGGGGGTCTAAAACTTGAAACACCGGCCGGATGCCCGTGCCGATCATTCCAACACGACCGGGGAGATGAAAGTGACTTGTCAGAACTGACGGAATCCAAATCGGATGCCCGGTTTGAGCTCGGCGCTCAAAGTTCATTTCTAAAATACACTTAGTTTAAATGAACTGCCAGGTCGCGGCCGGGGGTCTAAAACTTGAAACACCGGCCGGATGACCGTGCCGATCATTCCAACACGACCGGGGAGATGAAAGTGACTTGTCAGAACTGACGGAATCCAAATCGGATGCCCGGTTTGAGCTCGGCGCTCAAAGTTCATTTCTAAAATACACTTAGTTCAAATGAACTGCCAGGTCGCGGCCGGGGGTCTAAAACTTGAAACTCCGGCCGGATGGCCGTGCCGATCATTCTAACACGACCGGGGGGATGAAAGTGACTTGTCAGAGCTGACAGAATCCAAATCGGATGCCCGGTTTGAGCTCGGCGCTCAAAGTTCATTTCTAAAATACACTTAGTTCAAATGAACTGCCAGGTCGGGGCCGGGGGTCTAAAACTTGAAATACCGGCCGGATGCCCATGCCGATCATTCCAACACGACCGGGGAGATGAAAGTGACTTGTCAGAACTGACGGAATCCAAATCGGATGCCCGGTTTGAGCTCGGCGCTCAAAGTTCATTTCTAAAATACACTTAGTTCAAATGAACTGCCAGGTCGGGGCCGGGGGTCTAAAACTTGAAATACCGGCCGGATGCCCGTGCCGATCATTCCAACACGACCGGGGAGATGAAAGTGACTTGTCAGAACTGACGGAATCCAAATCGGATGCCCGGTTTGAGCTCGGCGCTCAAAGTTCATTTCTAATATACACTTAGTTTAAATGAACTACCAGGTCGCGGCCGGGGGTCTAAAACTTGAAACACCGGCCGGATGGCCGTGCCGATCGTTCCAACACGACCGGGGAGATGAAAGTGACTTGTTAGAACTGACGGAATCCAAATCGGATGCCCGGTTTGAGCTCGGCGCTCAAAGTTCATTTCTAAAATACACTTAGTTCAAATGAACTGCCAAGTCGCGGCCGGGGGTCTAAAACTTGAAACTCCAACCGGATGGCCGTGCCGATCATTCCAACACGACCGGGGAGATGAAAGTGACTTGTCAGAACTGACGAAATCCAAATCGGATGCCCGGTTTGAGCTCGGCGCTCAAAGTTCATTTCTAAAATACACTTAGTTCAAATGAACTGCCAGGTCGTGGCCGGGGATCTAAAACTTGAAACTCCGACCGGATGGCCGTGCCGATCGTTCCAACACGACCGGGGAGATGAAAGTGACTTGTCAGAACTGACGGAATCCAAATCGGATGCCTGGTTTGAGCTCGGCGCTCAAAGTTCATTTCTAAAATACACTTAGTTTAAATGAACTACCAGGTCGCGGCCGGGGGTCTAAAACTTGAAACACCGGCCGGATGGCCGTGCCGATCGTTCCAACACGACCGGGGAGATGAAAGTGACTTGTCAGAACTGACGAAATCCAAATCGGATGCCCGGTTTGAGCTCGGCGCTCAAAGTTCATTTCTAAAATACACTTAGTTCAAATGAACTGCCAGGTCGCGGCCGGGGGTCTAAAACTTGAAACTCCAACCGGATGGCCGTGCCGATCGTTCCAACACGACCGGGGAGATGAAAGTGACTTGTCAGAACTGACGGAATCCAAATCGGATGCCCGGTTTGAGCTCGGCGCTCAAAGTTCATTTCTAAAATACACTTAGTTTAAATGAACTACCAGGTCGCGTCCGGGGGTCTAAAACTTGAAACACCAGCCGGATGGCCGTGCCGATCGTTCCAACACGACCGGGGAGATGAATGTGACTTGTCAGAACTGACGGAATCCAAATCGGATGCCCGATTTGAGCTCGGCGCTCAAAGTTCATTTCTAAAATACACTTAGTTCAAATGAACTGCCAAGTCGCGGCCGGGGGTCTAAAACTTGAAACTCCAACCGGATGGCCGTGCCGATCGTTCCAACACGACCGGGGAGATGAAAGTGACTTGTCAGAACTGACGGAATCCAAATCGGATGCCCGGTTTGAGCTCGGCGCTCAAAGTTCATTTCTAAAATACACTTAGTTCAAATGAACTGCCAGGTCGCGGCCGTGGGTCTAAAACTTGAAACTCCGGCCGGATGGCCGTGCCGATTGTTCCAATACGACCGGGGAGATGAAAGTGACTTGTCAGAACTGACGAAATCCAAATCGGATGCCCGGTTTGAGCTCGGCGCTCAAAGTTCATTTCTAAAATACACTTAGTTCAAATGAACTGCCAGGTCGGGGCCGGGAGTCTAAAACTTGAAATACCGGCCGGATGGCCATGCCGATCGTTCCAACACGACCGGGGAGATGAAAGTGACTTGTCAGAACTGACGGAATCCAAATCGGATGCCCGGTTTGAGCTCGGCGCTCAAAGTTCATTTCTAAAATACACTTAGTTCAAATGAACTGCCAGGTCGGGGCCGGGGGTCTAAAACTTGAAATACCGGTCGGATGCCCGTGCCGATCGTTCCAACACGACCGGGGAGATGAAAGTGACTTGTCAGAACTGACGGAATCCAAATCGGATGCCCGGTTTGAGCTCGGCGCTCAAAGTTCATTTCTAAAATACACTTAGTTTAAATGAACTACCAGGTCGCGGCCGGGGGTCTAAAACTTGAAACACCGGCCGGATGGCCATGCCGATCGTTCCAACACGACCGGTGAGATGAAAGTGACTTGTCAGAATTGACGGAATCTAAATCGGATGCCCGGTTTGAGCTCGGCGCTCAAAGTTCATTTCTAAAATACACTTAGTTCAAATGAACGGCCAGGTCACGGCCGGGGGTCTAAAACTTGAAACTCCGGCCGGATGGCCGTGTCGATCGTTCCAACACGACCGGGGAGATGAAAGTGACTTGTCAGAACTGACGGAATCCAAATCGGATGCCCGGTTTGAGCTCGGCGCTCAAAGTTCATTTCTAAAATACACTTAGTTTAAATGAACTGCCAGGTCGCGGCCGGGGGTCTAAAACTTGAAATACCGGCCGGATGCCCGTGCCGATCATTCCAACACGACCGGGGAGATGAAAGTGACTTGTCAGAACTGACGGAATCCAAATCGGATGTCCGGTTTGAGCTCGGCGCTCAAAGTTCATTTTTAAAATACACATAGTTTAAATGAACTGCCAGGTCGGGTCCGGGGGTCTAAAACTTGAAATACCGGTCGGATGGCCGTGCCGATCATTCCAACACGACCGGGGAGATGAAAGTGACTTGTCAGAACTGACGGAATCAAAGTTCATTTCTAAAATACACTTAGTTTAAATACTGTTTCAGGCTAGTAGTTGATTTATAAAATATGCAGTTATCAATTTGATATGTTTGCTTTCAATTTATGCTAATTTCTTCACACTAATTTTTTTATCTATGAATGAATGTTATTATTTTTTTAATGTAGGGGGATCCTTCTGCGGGCGGCGACAGAGGAGATGAGCAGGGCGGTGAGGATACGGACGATGAGGATATGGACGATGTACCGGATATTTCTTGATATTTGATGATATTCAGACGGATCAGCAGGGTTAATGTCTTTTTTTTTGTGGTATTTATTTGATCAGAATTTTATTTTTCGGTGGTGTTTATTTGATTAGTAGGTTCCCAATATTTTTTTTTCAACATGTAGAATTTCTTGATGTTTATGTATGATTAAACAGGTTTTGTAAAATAATTTAAGATTTACAAAAAAAAACGTAGATTTCAGACGGATTTTCAGACGGGATTTGCGATGAATATTGTCCGTCTATCAGCCGTCGTAAAATCCGTTTGGAATATAGACGGATTTCAAACCACATTTCGGACAGGAGTTGAGTTGAATTTCAGACGGTTATTATAGCCGTCGTAATTTCCGTTTGAAATAGCGACGGATTTCGGACGAGTTTTCATACGGTAACATGATTTGAGACTAAGAGTTGGGCTTAATTTCAGACCGTAACTATATTCCGTCGTAATATCCGTCTGAAATTTCAGACGGAATTTCAAACGGAAAATATATCCGTCGTAAATTTCAGACTGAAAATTTCAAATTTCAGATGGAAATGTCTCGTATGAAATTCAGACGGAATTTGTGACTGATTAAATTCTGTCTTATTTTCAGACGTAATTTCCGACGGAAACATAAACTGTCACAAATTTGTGACTAAGAATTTCAGACGGTCGGTTTCAGTCTGAAATCTGTCGCAAATCCGTCAGAAACGTGGTTTGTGACGGCTTTTCAGACGGATTTTAGACGGATACTGGCCGTCTGAAATCCCGCTTTTTCTGGTAGTGGAAGTCATTCAAATCTAGAACAGAAAATCTGTCATCTAAACCCTATGAGCTGATACACATGGACCTTTTTAGGCCAACCATGTCTGTCAGCTTATTAGGGAGGAGGTATGGGTTTGTCATGGTAGATGACTTCTCTAGGTACACTTGGGTATATTTCTTGTCACAGAAAAGTGATGCATTCACAGAATTTCAGGAGTTCTATCTTAAGATAAACCAAAAAATTGAAAACATTTTAACTGATCGTGGAGGTGAGTTTGAAAACTCACAGTTTGAGGATTTCTACAGGACAAATGGAATTCATCACAAGTTCTCCTCACCAAGGACACCCGAGCAGAATGGGGTTGTGGAGAGGAGAAACATAACCCTAGTGGAGATGTGTCGAACACTCTTGGTTGAAGGTGGTCTGCCAAGGAAGTTCTGGGCTGAAGCTGTAAATACTGCCTGTTATGTAATTAACAGAGCTATGGTAAGACCTTCTACCCAGAAAACATCTTATGAGATCATAAAGGGTAAGAAACCTTCAATTGCTCATTTCAAGGTTTTTGGTTGTAACTGCTTTATTCATATAAATGATAAAAGAGACCTTGATAAATTTGAACCTAAAGGTGAATCAGGAATTTTTCTTGGTTAATATGAAAACACCTGAGTATATAGAGTGTATAATCAAAATTCTAAATCTGTTGAAGAATCTCCACATATTGTCTTTGATGAATCTTTGGTAAAGACTAATGATGGTCAATACATGAATGAAGACAATGGTGATATTCTGAAAGAAGGGAACCATGCAGACAAATCCGAAGATGAGGAAGAAAATGAAGAGCTTAATGGAGAAGAGCCTACAGGTCAGGGGGAGGTAAGTGAAAATCATGATGATCCAATTGTCAACATCAGATATCTAAAAGATCATCCTGTAGATAATGTGATTGGCAATTTGCATGACCCTCCTAGGACTAGAGGCCATTTAAGAATTCAAAATGAACTGAATGCATATGCTTTTGTTTCACATGTAGAACCCAAGTCCATTGACTGTGCTCTCAAGGATGTGCATTGGATTAATGCCATGCATGAGGAGCTCAATCAATTTGACAGGAATAAGGTGTGGCACTTGGTCCCACCTCTTGATCATGGGACAGTCATAGGGACTAAATGGGTCTTCAGGAATAAAACTGATGAGTTAGGGAATGTAGTTAAGAATAAGGCCAGACTTATTGCTCAGGGGTATAACCAAGAATTTGGAATAGATTTTGAAGAGTCTTTTGCCCCTGTAGCCAGGTTAGAAGCAATCAGAATTTTATTGACTTATGCATATTCCCTAGGAATAAATCTCCAGCAGATGGATGTAAAATATGCTTTTCTGAATGGGAAAATCAGTGAGGATGTCTATGTGAGGCAGCCTCCTGGCTTTGAATGTTTAGACTTCCCCAATCATGTGTATAAACTTAGTAAAGCTCTATATGGTCTCAAGCAAGCTCATAGAGCTTGGTATGACAGGTTGAGCAAATTTCTCACAGATAAGAACTTCACAAGAGAAATAGTTGATCAAACTTTGTTCACTAAGGTAAGTCATCCAGATATACTTATTATTCAAATTTATGTGGATGACATAGTTTTTGGGTCAGTTAACCCCAAACTATGTGAGGAGTTTTCTCAAATTATGACTAATGAATTTGAAATTAGCTCAATGGGCAAGCTCAAATTATTTCTTGGACTGCAGGTTACACAGTCAAAGGATGGAACCTTCATCACTCAGTCCAAGTACATAAGGGATTTACTGAAGAAATACAAGATGTACAACCTCAAAGAAATAGCTGCTCCAATGGGTACCTCGACTAGCTTAGATGAAGATCCTCAAGGTAAACCAGTGGACCAAAAGCTATATAGAGTTATGATCGGATCTCTTTTATATCTTACAGCATCTAGGCCTGATATTCAGTTTGCAGTGTGTTTATGCTCTAGATTTCAGGCTAGTCCTAAAGAGTCACATCTTAAATATGTGAAAAGGATTTTTAGGTATCTACTAGGCACCCAAGAGCTTGGTCTTTGGTATCTTGCCGAGTGTGAGTTAGAACTTCTAGCCTACACTGATGCAGACTATGTTGGGTGTCAAGTAGAGAGAAAGAGCACTAGTGGCTACTGTCAATTCTTGGTGGCTGTCTAGTAACTTGGGCATCTAAGAAGCAACACACTGTAGCTTTGTCCACAGCTGAAGCTGAATACGTTGCAGCTGGTAACTGTGCAGCCCAAGTACTTTGGATCAAGCACCAACTGGCTGATTATCAAATAAAACTGGAATGTATTCTAATTTTGTGTGATAATACTAGTGCCATATGTTTAGCTAAAAATCATGTTCATCATTCTAGGACTAAGCACATAGAGATTAAACACTATTTTCTTAGAGATGCTGTTAATAAAAAGAAAATTGAACTGAATTTCATTGAAACTGAAAAATAAATTACTGATATCTTTACTAAGCCACTAGGGAATGAAAGGTTCAAATTTCTTAGAAGAGAACTTGGCTTGTGTAAATTTCATCATGATGAATAGAATTCAGTTGGTTTGAATATCTCGTTTTAAACTTGTTTGTCTGAATAAAATTCTGTGGCAGTTGAATAATGGATCAAACCTTGCATGCATCACATTCACATTCTTCATGACATATTCATTGCATAACATGCATATCATAACTACATGCATATAGACAGGGGGAGTGTTGTATGTAATTCAGAGAGGGTATCAACTTTATTGCAACTCAAATTCTTATCTCTCGTAAATTCATTCATTCCTTGACCCTGATGAGTTGAGTCTTACAATATGGCAATCTGTTAGTCAGTTCTAATTCTTAAGCAATAGAAAATAGACTTCTTCTTTATAAGAATTTTAATTGCTTAAAGACTGACTTAATGGTTTAAATTTTATAATCTTTAGAGTTTAAAGATTGCAATCAGTAAATAAGAATGCTGAAAATTGATAAAGCTCTCAACCCTTATTTCATTACATGTCAGACAAAGTTAACTGTATCTGAAATCTAAAAACTCACCTAAAATCCTGTTAGAGAAGGCTAAGTATGTGTATTGTCCTTAAACAAGTCATTCTGAAACAAATAAAGGACAGCTAAGAAAATGTTGAAAATTTTGAAAAAATATTTGAAAAATAATGTTGGCAGAGCAATGACTGGTAAAGCACTGAGAAACTGAGTGATCCATCAAAGAAATGGACAATACTTAAGTCATGAGGTGTATCAGTTATCTCTGTATAAATGATCAAAATAGTAGGGTGGTTTCACTGAGTACCTGGGGGTAACTGGCGTCTGATAAACGTGTACCCTCACACAAAAAGGTGTAAATCAGTTCTATTGAATTTGATCATAGGTAGAATGGTTCATTATGTTGAGTATCTAGGGGTATTGGCGTCTGATAAACGTGTACCCTTACGTAAAAAGATAAATGGTACCGGAATGCCCTAATAAAATAAAATTGAAAATGCTGTTCCTTCAAAAGAAAATTCAGGTATGCCAAATTGTTTAATTTCAATACATGACCTGGTTTCTCTTAACAAATTTTACTGAGTCTAAGACCGTAAGATACTTTGAAACTGAATCTCTCATGCTCAAATGTGATTCTGGTTTATTGCTATTATCATGCACAACAAACTCATTCAATGATTGTAGTGCATGAACTCTAAATTCTATAACCTTTAAACCAGAACTCTATCTGAAAGCAGTTTCTAAATTCATATGACTGAAGACTCTGTGCTTTAGTATGCTTATTCCTGAACTCTTGTTCAGAATGCCAGTCAGATGATTTCTCTTGTTCCTTCCCTTGTAATTTCTTTCCCTCCTCTTTGTTGATGGCAAAGGGGGAGAATCTATTGTCTGTTTGTTGAATTCCAGGGGGATGGTATACATTGTTATGGCAAAGGGGGAGATCTTGTTAGAACTTGTATTGGTCATTTCATCTCATAGCATGCATTCGGAGTCAGTGTAACTCATAGTGTTGCCATCATCAAAAAAGGGGAGATTGTTGTGCCCCTGTAGTTTTGATGATCTGTAGTTTTGATGATAGCAAACATTATGAGTCACAAGTCTATACAGTCTATACTTCCATGCATCATCACTCTCAGCATAGTCTGGACAGAAGTGGGTCGACCCCCCTTCCAGATGGGTCGACCCCCCAGATTCGCATGTCTGTACATTGCATGTGTCGCAGACATAGCAAGTCTGTACATTGCTCTCAAGTGCATTAAGCTGTCTCACGCATATACATAGTCTGTACACTCATTGTCAGCATGTCTGTACATCGCCTTGGGCATGGCAAAGTCTATACATTGCTGCATTGCTCGCACATGCAATGTCTATACATCATGTTGCAAGCACACATTCAAGTCTGTACAGCCTGTGAGGTCCGTCTCACTCAGCGTCTCAAGTGGACTTGAAGTCTATACATTGGACCGTCTTACTTAGCGTCTTTGTGCATGTCACGCACTCGCAAGTCTGCACATTGTGGCACGCAGAGTCTGCACAACGCTTTGTCAGCAAGTCTGCACATTGCTATAGCACGCATGCAGAGTCTAGACAGTCATGAGCAAGTCTATACATCGTGTTGCATGCACGCATTCAAGTATATACACTCGCATGCTAGCCAGTCTGCTCAAGTATATACACTCGCATGCTAGCTAGTCTGCACATTGTCACAAGTCTATACATCCATTTGTAATGTTCATACTTTGCTTGATGCATTCTGCATTACACACTTCAAAGCCTGTACATCATTGTCGCATGCATCTAAGTCCATACACTGCTTGGTGACCTGCATGTGGACTCATTATCATTGTGCATACTTTGCTTGATACAGTCTGCATTACACCTATTCAAGTCTATACATTCAGTCTTCTATAGAACATGAAAGTCGATGCATGCTCACACATGTTGCATGAATGAAGTCTGTACAAGCTGTTAGTCTTAAACTGATAACTCTATCTATCTGACTGACAGGTACTCTTCGTGAAGCTTAATGAAGGCACGTGATCCGAGGATAAGCCGGAGTACCAGGATCGTGACATGTATATTGAAGCAATCCTGAGATGCTGCCACGTGACCAAATGATTGGGCGGGAAATGTGGAAGCCACACGCCCTCTTGCTTGCTGCTACTATAAAAGGAAGTCTTCTTCCTCAGAAGAAGGCTGATCGATGAGGTGAAGCTCGAGAGCAGAGAAGCTAGAAGCAGCAGAGAGCCACTGAGAGCAGAGAAGAAAACCCACGATCCAGAGAGAAGAAAAATAGAAAGAAGAGAAGATTGAGAGAGATGAGTTGAGAGAGTTTATTTGAGAAGTTGTTCCTCAGACTCTTGGTTCAGATACCAGAGCTGAGTTTGCTCATTGAGAGCTATTTCCTTTCTGGGATTTCATATTTTTGATTTATTCTATTTTCATTTTCCGCTATCTTGTCTTCAAGCTGTGTGTCAGCGGTTTGCAGAGGTGCTGCCTCTAGACGGGTCAAGCTGTATTGCCCAGCGGTTGCAGTGGAGGATTCCACTAGACAGGTCAAGCTCTAATTCCTCAGCGGGCGAGACTTGGTCTCGGACAGCAAGCTGTGAGGCTCAGCGGTTGTAGGCTAAGCTGTATTGCCCAGTGGACGCAAGCTGTGTTGCGCAGCAGTAAGCCACACTTGGGTTGAGTGTGGGGTGGACGTAGGTCTGGAGGACCGAACCACCTTAAAATGTGCTGTCTACTGTGTGATTGATTTGTGCACCTTGTGATTTCAGCTCGACCGACAGATGATTGCTTAGGTTCACTATCACTGTGATATGCTTTGTTCCGATATCATTGTGCTCATTCAGTCATTCAACAGCTACTCGTTTTAATTCCGCATTAGAATACAACTGCACTGTTTAATTAGGCCATCGATCTATTCACCCCCCTCTAGATCCACACTTCGTGGTGACAGAGTGCTTCCATCTAACATAACACCATGCTGCTGCTGGCTGTGCAACTGGCTTGCTGTGCTGTTGCTGCTGTGTAGCTGTGCTGCAGCTGCTGCTGTGTTGGGTGAGCAAGAGCAACAGGTGTAGAGGTTATTTTCTTGAGGTAAATTTAGGGTTTGTTTGTTTTGTGTTTTTTTTGGTTGGGCTGAAAGTTTTTTTTGTTGTAAGTTAATTTTTCAGTTCTAGGTTAAATTTAAACTCTGAATTATGTTAAGACTTCAAATTAAGCCCTAATTAGTTCCTTAAAATTATGTTAATTGATAATTAAGTCCTAATTAGTTCATAAAAATTGGGACTTTTGGCTAATTCGGTTTGCTTAGGCTCAATTGAAGTTCAATTAAGCTTCATTGAAGAATTTGAGGTGAGAGCATGTTGGTAATTAATTTTTATGAAGGGTGATTACGGGTTAATTGATAATTAAGTCCTAATTAGTTCATAAAAATTAGGGCTTTTGTCTAATTTGGTTTACTTAAGCTCAATTGAAGCTCAATTAAGCTTCATTGAAGAATTTGGGGTGGGAGCATGCTGGTAATTAAATTTTATGAAGGGTGATTAAGGGTTAATTAATAATTAAGTCATAATTAGTTTCTTAAAATTGGGGCTTTTGTCTAATTCGGTTTACTTAGTTTCAATTGAAGTTCAATTAAGCTTCATTGAAGAATTTGGGGTGGGAGCATGTTGGTAATTAAATTTTATGAAGGGTGATTAAGGGTTAATTAATAATTAAGTCATAATTTTTTCATTGTACTTACAACTATTTGTCTTTGACTGTCTTAATGCAGCATCATGCCTAGACGTGAACAAAGTCAGGAGCAGCAAGGGCAAGAGGATCCGGGGTGGGCCCACCTCTCCTTAGTTGATGTTAAGAGAAGAAAAGTGAAATGCAATTATTATGGTAAGGAGCTACATGGCAGAATTACTAAAGGAAAATAACATTTGGTAGGAGTAAGAGGAGAGGTGAAACAATGTGACAGATGTCCCCGAGAGATCTGAGAACAAATGCGCCAGTGCCTTTTGGGCAAAAAGGAGAGGATGCAAGAAAGGCTGAAGATGAGGCTGCAATTGCTGAGAAGATTTCAGGCAGAAGGGTTAGGAGGGATGATGATGAGGAAGGGACTGAGGATTCAGATCTAGAGCTGACTAAAACAAGGGAGCGTGAACAAGCCACTCGAAGGAAAGGAAAGGCACTCATGGGTTCAGGGACCTACTCAAGTACAGTTGCACGATGTCCTGACACTGGAGCTGTCTCGCAGACAACAGGTCTCATGGACAGCTATCTGTACAGAAGACCCCATGCTACACAACCTAAAATCAAGCAAGCATGAAGAGGGGTAAAAAAATTGGCAGAAGTTGTAGGGCATGCATTTAAAAGTATCTGCAAATGGTTTTTTCATGCAGGTGTCTCTGCACATGTAGCTGAAAGTGAATATTTCCAACCTATGTTAGATGTCATAGTAGATGCTGGCCCTGGCTTGAAGGCCCCATCACGTCGAGACATATATGGGCGTGGCCTTGAGGGAGAGGTTGAGGAGCTCCATGATTGGGTTGAAAGCTTCAAGCATATATGGATGGAGAGAGGATGTACCATCATGTGTGATGGTTGGACTGGTACCACGAAGAAGTCCATGATTAACTTTTTGATCTATTACATCGAAGGTATAATATTTGTTAAATATGTAGATGATCAAATTATGAAAAAAATGTCAATTATTTGTTTCATTTGATGGATAAGATGGTAGACCAAATTGGAGAGGACAATGTTGTCCAAGTAGTGACTGATAATGAAGTTAGTTATAAGGCTGCAGGGAAGAGATTGATGCAGAAGCGTAGTCACTTATATTGACTCCCATGTGTTGCACATTGTCTAGATTTGATACTTGAAGACATTGGGAAGGAAAATCATGTGAAGAAGATAATTAAAAGGGCACAAAAAATCACTCATTACATTTATGGCCATCCTAGGATCTTGAACATGTTCAGAGAGCATGCAAGTGGGGGGCGAGATATCATCTGTGTCGGGCCAACCAGATTTGCTTCGAATTTCATTTCTTTAGAGTCTTTGCACATAAGATTGAGCTTAATTCTTGCTACTTTATCCTTATAGTTATGATCCGTATTTGATTCAAATTTTATTTCTTTGCACATGTATAAGAATGAGCTGAAAGCTTTCATGTATCACAATGCCCTGCGAGAATACATCGACAAGTCTAATGTTGATGCTCAGATGGAATATTTGGATGTCTGCCACATCGTGGAAGACAACAAATTTTGAGGCAGGGTCTCACGATACATGAAAGTAGTCACCCCTCTCGTGAAGGTCCTAAGAATGGTGGATGGTGATGAGATGAATGATATGGGATATCTATATGATGCCATGGATCGTGCCAAAATAGAGTTGCAGGATTCCCTTCCTAAAGAATATGCAAAGTGGTGGAAAATTATTGACCATAGATGGGACAACACATTACACCACGACTTGCATGCAGCTGGTGAGTGATTAATTGTATTGATACATTATTCTTTAGGTTATTTTATATCTAACATTTAGTTAACTATATACAAATACAGGTTATTTCCTGAACCCTCGATTTATGTACAATGCCAATGCACATGTTGATGGCGAGGTGCTTCAAGACATTTTAAAAGTCATTGGTCGTTTATCGAGGACACCAGAAAAGAGACTTCAGGCGGAAGTAGAGGTTGGCCTTTAATGATTTTATGAATAAGAGGTATAGAATTTACTTAAGTAGTTATGTTAATCTATTACTTTATCTTTGTAGATGAACTACTATAGAATGAGGACTGGGACGTATTCTGACTCCCAATTACAATATACTGTGGGAAGAGTGAGCTCAGGTATACTTTATCTTTGTGCTTTCTTAACCTCAATATGTATTAGTACATTATGGAGAATTGATTTTTATTTATAACTTATATTTATTTATTTATGGTTGGTCGAATAGCTAACTGGTGGATAATGGTGAATAATAGAGATTTGGGCAGTTCTGCATTGGCTTTCATTGCAATCAGGGTGCTGAGTCAAACCACATCAGCAAGCCAATGTGAAAGAAATTGGAGCATGTTCAGCCTTATACACTCAAAGGTTCGTAATCGGTTAAAGGCTGAACGATTAAAAAAATTAGTTTACTGTCACTATAATATGAGATTGAGAATAAAAAACATGAAGTTGAGACAACAGCTGCGGGACAAACGCGTCGTTGAGATGCTACTACAGAAATTGATGTGGACGTTTTATTTGATGATGAGAATCCCTTGCAGTCTTGGGTGGAGACACGAGAGCAGGTTGATGAGTCCGTTTTTGATGATGATGATAGAAGATGGGCAGAGGGCATACTAGATAAAGATGAGCCAAGAGATCCAGAATTCAAAAGAGCAACAAAGAGGGCCAGAGAGGCTCAAGCACACCAGAGAAGGGACCCAGCTTTGTTTGTTCATGACACTGAGCAGCAGCCTGAGTTTGAGCCAGCTAGACACTCAAAATCAGATAGCAGGCCAGTCACTCCTAGAATGGTCAAGTCACCTGTATCCTTAAGAAGAAATACATCAGTACATAGGCTAACTGAGAGGACTAGTGCTGTTGCTCGAGAGGACCCGACAATTGAGCAGTTGAAGCAGATTTATGTGAGGCACACGCCAAGGGGAAAAAGATTCATGTCAAGGGTGACTGAAAAAAAGTACACCAAAACAGAAAAAAGCATCCCCAAAGGCTAAAAGGCAACTGGTTTCTGATGGTGACGATGATGCTGGTGATGATGATGATGATCATCCCGGTGCAGCTGCAGGTGCTGCAGGTGCTACTACTGGCGGTGGCACTACTGGTGGTACTTCCTCCTTCCACGCAGACACTGGCTGAGGATACAATCATAGTGAGCAATGATCTGATTCACAGAGCTAATATGGGCATCCATCAGGTTATGGAGGTGGCTGTTTGTGACTGCGAGGAGTCACTTGTCGTTTTGTCCTCGCAGCGGGGGTGTAGACTCACCTTTTACGGAAGGTCGAGATAGATTGACTGGGCACGCGGGGATTCCGGGGGTATTGAGAAGAAGGCAGAGAGAACGATGGGAACGCATTGGAAGGTATGGCGTATGGTTCATCATTCTGGGAGACTGGGAAAGGGATGGCTGGGTGGAATGCGGGCGTGCCAGTCGATTTCTCGACGATCACCTATGGAACCGAGGATTGACCGGGGAAGCATCGCCAGGACGCGGCACATGGCTCGAGGGATCGGGTGACACGTGGATAGAAGGGGTTCGATGGGTGCGAGTGCGCAGGCGATTGTGGGAATCGTGTACTGGACGTCTTTCCCCACCGGTCGCAAGCAACCGATGTTTATTTTACATCGGATTGAATCCGAATACCTTTGTTTCTACTGCCGAAGAGAGAGTCAGGGACCTTAGGAGCCGCGACATCGAGAGGACTTAGTCCGTGCAACAGCGACAGGGCAACAACAACACAATAGGGATAACTAGGGGCAGAGAGACTGGTGCCTGCGAGGAGGGGGATCCGCTCCCTGACTGGATTACATGACTTATATGCCATGAAATGCATTTATATGGGGGCGTGAGAGCCCGATTAAGTGCTTGCAAGCCGCGGGACAATTCGTCATTTGTGACGGTCCCTAGGTCATTGCGTTATTGTATGGGTAGTTCCGTATCTGTACGTA
This sequence comes from Amorphophallus konjac, assembly GCA_022559845.1. NCBI lineage: Eukaryota > Viridiplantae > Streptophyta > Magnoliopsida > Alismatales > Araceae > Amorphophallus > Amorphophallus konjac. The sequence goes on from CM040123.1 coordinate 109,450,119, forward strand.
GTGTCCGTCAGAGGACCTGTGACTCAGTAGGATGGCGCCCGAGGGGTGTCACAATGTATTCCCGACATGAGACAGTGTCGAGGTCGGGGCAGTAGGGGTGCCGTAGGCACCATTGTGCGGGGGAAGTTGAGTGGTCGGGTGCCGCGGGCCCCGATGTGACTGGAGTAGCTGGGTAGTCATGTGCCGGCGGCACCGTTGTGACTGGGGTAGCTGGCAGTCGGGTGCCTGGGGCACCGTTGTGACTGGAGTTACAGGCAGTCGGGTGCCGGGGGCACCGTTGTGACTGGAGTCGTTGAGTGATCGGGTGCCGCGAGCCCCGATGTGATTGGAGTAGCTGGCAGTCGGGTGCCAGGGGCACCGTTGTGACTGAAGGAGGCGGGCGCCGGGAGACCTCGATGGTCGTGCTCTGGGCCCGATGTGACTGGCAGTCGGGTGCCGGGGGCACCGTGAAGAGGTTGAGGCCCGAGTATTGGTATGTGTGTTCAACTGGTTTCGTGCTATATGAGAGTCACGTGGGCTTTACAAATGGGCCGAGGAGGCCGAAGTACAATGGGCGCAAGCCGCGGGACAATTCCGACGCGTGGGTCGGTCCCCGGGTCAATGCGGGATATGGCGGATATCCGCGTGTTTTACAGAGGCTCTCCATGAGGAGATCGAGACACGCCCGACTGCCTAGGTGGTAGGGGCGGTCGTGGGCTGGCGCGTGACGGAGGTTGGACGCGGCTCAAGGTGAGCGGTCGGGTCCGAGCCTCGGAAGGTGAATGTTGTCATGTTGGGGAGTCGAGGCAGGCCCCGGGAATATTATTCCCGGGCAAGGGTCCGAATAACTCGAGTCATCAGTCCGAGGGGTCGGCGGCTAGCTCGAGGCGAGCGGTAGGCACGCGGTTCCGTGACGGAAGTAAGTGCGGCATCATGGCGTATGTGCGGCCATCGTGGGTTGTCATACGCGGGCAGACCCGGGATGCGGGTGTATTCACCGTTGTCATAACACCTTATATGCGACGAGCATGGACTTGTGTGCGATGGCTATACGCCGCGTGAGGGGAGTACGTGTGACATACCCTCGGCGTGTACAAGCCGATGAACAAGCCAACCACGCGCGCACTTAGTTCCTCGCGTCCTCGACCCTTGTCGAAGGCCTCGGGAGTCCGAGGGCGAGGTAGTTAGGTCGGAGGGTGTTGCATTGCATCCTTCATTCCATTCCTTGTTGCATTGCCTTCCATTGAGCTCCATAGGGGGGGCTTTTATAGTGGATGGTGAAGGGGTGGAAGGGGTTTACCCGGACCAAGTTGAGGGTTGGGTTTGGTCCGGGTAAACCCTAAAAAATACTTTTTTTTTTGTTACGGAGTGGGGAGGAGGGTTTAGGTGGACCAGCCCAAGGGGCTGGGATGGTCCGCCTAAACCATGGGTTTAGGCGGACTGGGGCTTTTTTTTTTTGATTAAAAAATATTTTTTTTATTTTATGGGGGTTTAGGCGGACCAGCCTGAGGGGGTAGGCTGGTCCGCCTAAACCCTCCCCCAGGGGGGGTTTAGGCGGACTGGGTTGGGTGTTTTTTAATTAAGAAATACCCTTTTTTATTGTAATTGGGGTTTAGGCGGACCAGCCTTGGGGGTGAGGCTGGTCCTCCTAAACCCCTCCCCGGAGGGGTTTACACGGGTTTGACCGAGGGTTCTAGCCGGGTTTGACTGAGGGTTTACCGTGGGTTTGACCACGGGTTTGACTGGGGTTGACTGAGGGTTAGACTGGGGTTTGACTGAGGGTTTGACCTATTATAAAATAGAGATTTTCTTTCAGGGGCTCCGCCCCCGGAAACCCCCGCAAGGGGCGCTGCCCCCTTGACCCCCGCGACCTGACCGGGCAGGTCGAACCCCTTGACCTGACCGCACAGGTCGATCCATGTACGAGAGCGCACGATGATGGTGCATAACGCGATGGGTTGCTGGGAGTCCCAAGTTGGGCTCGGACTTGCTGTAGAGTGGCTGGAGCACAAGCACCTACCAGGTGCTCGGGGAAATTCCCGACACGCGTGTGCGGGCCTGCGTAAGGGTGCTGTGAGCTCCTGAAGCTTGCGGTTGGCCTTGACGGGTCTTCCTTTGACTTTAAAGGGCTGGAGGGAGGCGACTCGAGGGTAGACCCCGGCCTCGTTGCTGGGCGCCACGTGGCATGGCTTGTAGTCAGGGTGCCCCCGGGTCGGCTCGGGTAGCTATGTTGAACGCGGGCAAACTCGCAAACTGAGTGATAGGGGGTGGACCTGATCGATTGCTGATGTTGCCACGGGTCGCGGCTAGTTGGTTAGGACCCTTGGTTGGGCCCGGTGACTGGGGCGTCGACATGACGATGCCGTTTGTCTGGTGGTTGGGGTGACCCTCGCTCCTTGGCGAAGAATCGTATGATGCGGCAGACTGTTCTGAGTCCCAGGTTAACTCGGTTGTTAAAGCGTCGGCGGCGTGACACCGTATGCAGGGTGTCCGGGGGTCATCCCCGAATCTTCATAGAGTGCCGTAAGGTACGGCAGGTTGTCCCGAATCCCTAAATTGACCTGGTTGTCGAGAAACGGGCTGGCATAGTGCCGTTTGCTCGGGGTCGATCCCCGGTTGTTATGTTGCGCCGCTTGACCCGGCGAAGTGTATTGATTTCGAGCTCAACTCGACTGTTAGAGCAGCTCTGGCAATGTGCCATTTTGCTCTATTTAGGGAGTATTTCCCTATGCTTAAGTCTCAATTAATTTAGAGAAAATAAGCGCATGCCAACAGTGGCCAACATGAGACAACCATTTATGGGTGGGGTCATGAACCAACATTCCAGTTCCATCTACATCCGTCCAGTTCCTTTTCTCTTTCTCAAGATTCTTATGTTGATTCTGGATTCCAATCAAGTCAACAACCTTACACTCCAAGAGAGATCCAAAGAGGGATGCATGACTTGGCTATCTCATTATTTGGTTATAGTGAGTATACACAATACATGCAACCTAGTTATGGGTATCAACATCAAGGCTCAGACGATGAGGGAGAATGTTCTTCTAGTTATTATCCATATTAATACATCATCATTTAGGTAAGGATTACGTTTATTGTACTACTTGAACCTATTTCATGTTTAATATGTACCCAACAATATTAGTTTAACATGTTCAATGCTTACTTCATCACGTTTATTGTACTGCTTGAACCTATTAGTCTTCATGTTTATTGCACTTAATCCAATATCTTTAGAGTCAAATGCATGCCTAATAATTTTTTTGATTTTTATGTGATTATTTATATTTTTTAATTTTTTATATTTTTTTACATTTATTTTGATCTTTTTTATCCTTTTCACTGAGTTTCGGCCGATTTTGGCCGAAACAAAAATCGAAACCGACTGGTTGCAATTTTAGACTCGGCCGAAACTGAGTCCAAAATCGAAACTGACAACCTTCCTTCATTTTCCATTTGCCATGTTTCAAAATTTTGTTTGACATTCTAATGATGGCATGGTTTTCTTGTAGATATTGGTCCTATTCTGTGAAATGCAGTAGCTGTCGGGGTGCACTAAGGGGTGTACAAGTTCTTCAGGTTTCCCTACAGATAATCTTAGTAGGTCTGATTGGAATTTTTCCTCCTCTATTCTTGGCAGATTAAAATGTTTCAAGAATTAGTAGGAACTAAATGTTTCCCACTGCCTTCTCATAACAGCTTGGTAGCTATTTAATTTGATTCCAACGCTGGCCATCATCAATTCCATATCTACATTATTTATAACAATGATGATTAGAATCTTACATAAGATTGTGATTGAGTACAATCATTATCTCTAAAGCCACCCCCTCCAAAAAGCCATTGTCAGTGCTTTGCCTTTGATTTACTTATTTCTTGGTTATCTTTTCTTGCTATTACTTGTGGGTAGGGGTCAGTTCACTTTTGGCAGAGGGGAGCTAGGAACACAGATTTTCTGGAATGCCAGCCTTATATTGATGTCTATTTATTAGCTCTCCAGCACTTTGCCCATCATGATGCAAGGGCATGCCAAACAATGAGATGTTACATTCATGCTTATAACTTTTCTTTTTACACATGCAATGTTATCAACTCTTGCCTTGGTTTAGTTTTGGTTTGGCTTCGCATGGCTATAAGAGCTGCTCATTGTCTGACTTCTACTCAGGTATGTTAGTTTTTTCCCATACATGCTTTGTTTGTACATGTTTTCAATATATATCTCTCAAGTCATTTGGCATCAGGATTGCCTACTGGAGGGTACAGTGATAGTATGACATTACGTCTCATGTCTCCAATGTGTGGCTAGTTGTTGGCAGGTTGCTAGGCAACTCTAAAATGTACTGTACAATATCAAATTGTTGCTATACTATTTGTCTTTTTCCATTTCATGTCAGAACTTGGATGTCCAAGGTGATTATCATTTAGTTTATTATAGTAAGTAATGATGGCAGAAAAATGTAATACTCTGTACCATTATCCAAAGTAATATTTTGTTTGCAGGCATAATACTCTTTTAATATAGTATACTGATCAATTGTATGCATCGTTTTGTTTGCAGGTAACACAGAGTTCACAATAGCCAAGTATGATTCCCAAGCTCCAACTGATTTCAAGCCGGCCAAAGTGGCCATTGAAGACGCAATGGGAAATTTATTTTTTTCTTGTGTCATGTCAATGAAAAACTTGTTGACAATGGAAAAGATTGTGGTCTTCTCTTTTGGTTGGGCATTGATTATGGAAAACCTTGTATCATATTGGGAAAGCACTCAAGAACAACATTGTATTAAAATTTATGAAATTCCAGATGTACTCTTTCAATACATGTACCTCAAACTTGTAAGTCGGCTGTGAGATGCCATGGACGGTATGCATTTTTGTAAGGCATTACTTGTAAGCAAAGATTGATAAATCATATATGGAATGTTATTACAAAGTGCTTGATTTGAATTAACTCAGAATCTTGTGAAAAATGATGCAGTGAAGAGATAACATGTCATACTTGTATGTTTATATACATATTTCGGCCAAAAATGGTCACTGTTGTCTTTCAAAATGATGCAGTGAAGAGAGGGGCAATTTTAGAATTCAGCAATTTAATTTTATCGTAAGGTGAGCCCAACTATCTGAAGGTATGAAGGGAGGGGTAATTCCGGTAAAACATGTGTCAATTTATGAGGATTAGGTTAAAGGCAACCAAAGTGGAGAGAGTTATTCGGGCTTAACCCAATAGATTTTTTTTACTTAAGTCACTTGTTATCAAACCAAAATGGGGTAGAAGTGACTTAAGTTACCTCACTTAAAATAGCTCGGGATAAACTTAAGCCGCTGCCAAAGCAGTACTACATATTTTAGACATGAAGGAACTCAATTATAGAGATGAATGAACATAAAGTGAAGATATGACAAGAGGGTAGAATTAATCATAAGAAGAGACTTTCATAAGATCAAAAGGAAGAACTTTAAGGAAGTTTAAATCATGTTCAATATAATTTATCTAATCAATTTATTCGTTCAGATGTTATACTTAGCAAAGAACATGATTTTGACATCAATTAACATAGTTAACATATTGGAAAAAAAATCTAGGGTTTCAGGGAAACCCGATGATAAACGCGGTTTGGTTAGACGCCGCGTTCAGATCAGAATGCGGTTGGTCTGTAGGCCGCGATCAAGAGAACGCGGTCTATCGTAGGGTCGCGTTCAAAACGTGCTCCCTGTGACGGACGCGATCTCAAATAGAAACTCGTTTCGGCAGATAAATTGGAAAACGGCGATATTTCATGCGATAAAGCTTAAAATACATGCATAGCAGTTGATAATAATAGGGAGAAATGGTATAGAAACGATCTAGACATGCATCTACATCTATTTGCTTGATCAATTAGGGTTTCGCCTGACATAACATCAAACCTTTAATTCCAATTAGAGAAGAAGAGGGAAGAGAACACGAACGCATAGACCTCGCTCCTCCTCCTCCTCGATTCCACATCCTAACACGATCCTCCAACCTCTACCACGAACTATTAGGGTTGGCTAGATTGATCTAATGTTCTATTTATAGGGTTTAGGGATCCAAAGAGTCCTAATCCGACCTCTAAATCTAGGGATAATACCTACTCCGAAATTCTCGAATTCCATCTATATCTAGGGCCACCTAGCACGAGATTAACCCTAATTAGGTTAGGGTTTCACTAGAGATCAACCCTATCTAAGTGGATCAGGGTTAAGATTCGAATTTAGGCCCATTAGCTTAAGTTTTAGCCTAATTAGCCCTATTAGAATTAGGGATTTGCGAATTACGAATTTGTTTCTTATTTTAAACCCAATAAGCCTTTAATTATTAGCTCATTTCATTATTTCAATATTTACAAATTTTATTTCACTCACGTTAAATCATATTAAATCATATTTATTTTATTCTATAGATTATATCCAGTTATTTATTGATTCTTAAAAAAAATCCGGGTTGCTAAACTTTTGGTTGGAGCGGAACCTCTCCCCTTCTCCCTCAGTTGTACTGCCTTTATTTATCTCGATAAACTTAGTGGTACAAACCACACACGTTTTCTAAAAAAATTCTGATGGCATGACATCTTTGTTTCATCTATTTGAATTAGATGCGTGCTTATCAATTTGGTTATCGAAGAATTGGGTCTTCCCAAACAGGCTTTATTGTTGAGCTGGTATGTTATGCCATAGAGCTTATTTCTGAATTGTTCTAGTTCTCATTCGGGCGAAAGTTCATAATAGGAAGTAGTTACAAGTTATGGAATGCAAATCCTTGCAATAACAAAAATGCTGTTCATTCATGTTTCCTTCTCACTATGGTGCTTGATTTTCCACTTTCAAAAAAAAAAAGGCTGTGATGTTTGATTTATACGTCAAGTTCCCTGTAATTTTATTGTTGCTGCTGATTCTCTGCGTCCAATGTTTGTTTGATGTGTTTCCAAGGATGCATTTGTTGATTATTGGGTGAATGGCGGCACGCTGACTGTGGATGTTGCTACACAAATATTCAACATTTTGAAGCAGCTAGCCTGATCCCAAGTCCCTTGTTCAGCTTGCTTTCTGCTTTCCCAGTCTAATTGAACATTGAACTCTGGCTTCTCCTTCAGCTTGAACCAGTGGTTAGAGTTGATTGCTAGCGTGTATTTTTTGTAAATGATTAGGTGAGTCAATCATTTTCTTTTTTAATTGCTTTCTATTTGAAGCCTATTCTTTGAACTTTTGGCCATCCTTCCAGGACCGGAGTTTCTACGAGGCACACCAGGGTTTCGGGAAAAGATATGGTGAGCTCGAGCCTTGATGCATTTTCTCAAACTGTTAATATGCAATGCCTTCAACTACATTGTTAGTTGACTTTTAGCCTGCCGTGTACTTAATGGGCAGAGGCCCCAGAACAGGGCCGTAGCATTTTTATATTCACAGTAAAGTCTCTCATAAGGTGCACATTAGTACTTGGTTTTTCTTCTTTATAATAATGAGTTAGTTTTCTGCAGTGGCTTTTGCCTGAAGTCCACAACACAATTTCTATTTGAAAAAAAGGGGCTAAGTTCATATATATATATATATATATATATATCTTCCTTACATGCAAAATATCAAGACTACCAACTTTAGTTGTCAAAGATCATTGATACCACCGTTACTAACCAGAAGTGTCGAAAATATCACTGCATAACGAAAATACCCCCAATATTCATGTCAACCCCAAGTCTCCCCACACAAAGCCTGGGTGTATTTTTGTCATTCAGTGGCATTCTCAATTTTCTTTTGGTTAATAAAAATGATGTATATGATGTAATTTTACATGCAAGTATGGCATATATGAAATTTAACTCTTTTGAAAAACGACATATATATAGCCTGCTAGGCTAGACATGGTATCAATGAATGCACATCTTTTGCTCAAGGATTTTTGCTTGGGAATTCTACGACATGCCTCTACAGTTTTTGAACCAAAGATTAACCTCCACAATGAACACCGATCATGAAATCCTATCAAGCGGTTCTGTTTTTCATGCGTGTTCTTTCAGGCCATGCGAGGAAATGCCCAATCCTAATAAGAGGGCAAGTCTGCTTTTATTTTATTTCACTTGGACAGGCACGCAAGCCTATGTCCGCAGTGCAAGAATTGTCCGGGGTATCGTGGCGAACGTGCTTCGTTGTTGTTGCTGCGATTCTGAATGTCAATTTTGTAAATTACACACCTGGTATCTCGATGTGATCCATGTTTGTACCTATTTACTTGATTACTTGTAACTTGTAAAGGTGATTTGACGATATCCATTGTGCAATTTTTTCTAGTCAAAATTGTCGACCAAAGTCTGGGATATTTTGTTTACTATTTTTTTTATTCTTATAAGGTGTTTGGGAGCACTTTAAGAATAAAAACTCTTTCTATCTAAAATATTATGTTATGTTAATTTTTAATTTAATTTTTAAAATTGATAAAAATAGATACTACCTGTTTGATAAAATTGTTATAATTTAAAAATTTTATGTTAACTTGTTTGGTATGACATCACCGGCATCTCCTGCATACGTGGAGTTACGGCCCTCCGATGATGCTCTTCCCGGAGGTTCACCCCAACATAGCATCGCCGCCATCGCCATGTTCCTCCTCACGTCTCTCATCTCCACCACCCTCCCCTCCTCCTCCGGGGTAACAGCCGCCGGCCAGTTCCGGAACTGCAACAAGGTGCCCCTCCCCGCACCCGCCACCGAGCCCGAGAGCCTCGCCTTCGACGGCGCGGGAGGAGGCCCTTACACGGGCATCTCCAACGGCAGCGTCCTCAGGTGGAAGCCGGAGGCCCGTCTCTGGGAGGAATTCGCTGTCTGCCCGTGGCCACGGGGGGAGGGGGGCCGCAGGGGGGAACCAGAGGGGGGGGGGGAGAGGGGCTGCCGGGGAGGGGAGGGGAGGGCCGCAGGGGGGAGGGGGTTGCGGGCGGAGGGGGGAACCGGAGGGGGGGGGGAAGGGGCTGTCAGGGAGGGGAGGGCCACAGGGGGGAGCCGGAGGGGGGGGGGGGGCGGGGGAGGGGGGCTGCGGGCGGAGGAGGGGAGGGGAGGGCCGCAGGGGGGAGCCGGAGGGGCCGCGGAGGGGGCTGCGGGCGGAGGGGGGAACCGGAGGGGGGGGAGGGGGCTGCCGGGGAGGGCCGCAGGGGGGAGCCGGAGAGGCCGCAGGGGGCAGAAGCCGGAGGGGGGGGGGGAGGGGGCTGCGGGGGATGGGCGGGACGTAGGGGGAGGGGGGAGAGAGAAACGCAGGGGGAAGGGGGGAGAGAGAACGGCAAGAGGGGTCGTTACCTGAGCGCTCTCAAAATAAAAATTACCCCGGAGTTATTTTTATTTGGAAAGAGATTTGAACGTAGTTGATTTCTCTTTTAAAATTTATCAAACACGGTTAAGTGAATTTTCTCTCTCTTTTTTTAAAATTTGAGAGAGAAAGAAGGGAAAAAAACTCAACCAAACACCCCCATTGAATTGTCAAAATTAAGTCTAGTGGTGCCGATGTTTTATTTTATCACGGCTTTATCACGCGCTTTTGGTCTCATCCAAAGTTTGTAAAGACTTTGAGGTGGTAGTGGGACGTTTCGTCAAAAGTCTTACTAGACGTAAGTTTTAAAATATAACCGGGCATAAGTCTCATTACATATGAAAAAGCATTAAAAAAATCAAATTTATTTATATAAAAATATTGCTTTATCTTAACATTAAAGGGTGTCGTTTAAAACTATATATATATATATATATATATTTGATTATATTTATATATTTTTTCTATGTGTGTGTGAGTTGTAGGGATAGAAGTTCCATAATGTTATTCCCTCCGTAATGTTATTTCTTTAATTTTCGTTCAGATTATGGGTTTTTGATATGCGTAGAAACAATGGAGGCTTAGCTGTGGCAAAGACGACGAATGCTTCATGTCTAAATGTGTAAAAACGCATTTGAATGTTCCAGATCTGAACTAGTAAAATTGTGACATTCTCAACTTCAACTCTTGACATTCTAAAAATTGAAAATTTTACAGTTCAACATTAGAATCTGCATTGAGATTTATAAAAAAAATAATATGGTAGTTGACAACAGTTCACGTTAACTGAAAAAAAAAATGAAAGAAGATGCTCCATGTTTTACAAGTTAAAGAATTGATAAAAAATTAAAAGCTATACAGTTGAGCATTAGAATTTGCATTAAGATTTATAAAGAAATAATTAGATAGTTTATAACCGTTCACAATGAAAAATAAAGTGACAAAAAATAACTGAAAAAAGATATAGAACTGATAAAATAGACATGCCAGGATGTCGCACGATAGGGAGATGAGACAAGGTTGTTGGAAATATTTGCTGAAAATAATAAAATTCAATAATAAATTAATTAAATCTAAAACATAAATTAAGAGGTTTAAGAAAACATAGCATTTTGGTCGAAGCGCGATGTCGCTGAACTAAGAGAACTTATTACCGGCCGACGTGCGGTCCTCGTAGCAATGATCTCCTAGAGATACGACGACCCCGAGTAGACAACACCTTCTCTCTCGTCGACACGTCCTCGAAGAGAGCTTTAGCGAATCTCAACCCAACTTTCAAGAACTCAGCACAAATGAAATAAAACTGTGGAGGAAGAAAAGGAGAAGAAAAAAAATTAGAGAGAACTTTCACGTTGTAGCTCTTGTTCTTATTCGGTATTTGGGGTGACCAAGGGGGTCTATATATAGGCTTAGGAGACCCCCCACAACGTTCAAACATTGATGGCCACCATTAATCATTTTTAATGTGTTTATTAACGAGGAACGCTTCCCGTTTAGTGTGTAACGTTTTCAAAATGAAAACGTTACAAGTTGTTGCAACGTTCACTTGCGAACGTTGTAACGTTTCATGAGATTTTAATATTTTTAAAAGTTTTTATATCACTCATATTTAACAATTCCCCACATGATTTAAAAACTTTTAAAAATTATTAAATTAAAAAAAATAAGCAAACAAATAGAAAGCTGCTGAGTCCTTTATACTATGTAATGGGTGAAAATACCTTTCGGTTTGAATTTTCACTTAGTGATAATTGAGATTATTTGTGGGAACGCTTGGTGGACTATGCCTTGAACCAGGTCCCATAGTTCAGATTTTCCCAAATTCACGCATAGTATAGCTGAATTGAGATTCTATGCAGGTTGCGCTATTAATGGCCTTGCGTAGGTATCTCATGTGTGTTTTAGAAAATAGTCCACATTTTCACAGTCGCGGCCTCACGACTCCACACATGTCGGTGAATCCTATAAAGGGTGGAAACAAGGTAACCATCCTGCCACTTTGGTCTCAGATTCATTAAGAGTATAACACTCACCCTTACCACTTACTTTTAAATGAGCACTAGCCCATAGGGATGGGAACATAATCCATTAGTGCTCTCCCAAGTTACCTATATCAAGCTTGTTTCTACCCATTGAACCTCCGTGAGGTTGAGTTGCTGCCGTGTAACTTCTTTCTTTTATGGGCTCAATCTCATCCCCCTCGACGCCTCTAGAATCATGATTCTAGATAAACCTTTTGTAAAGACATCTGCCAAGTTTCTTTTTGATTTCACAAATTTTAAAGCAATTCATTTTATCACTTATTGATTTATGTCTCACTTTTAAGTGTCTATTCATCTTTACATATGCATTAACTTGCATACATTTATCAATGGCAGATTTACAATCATATAGTATAGATATCGGAGATAGTGGACTAGTTATTAAGGAAAATATATTTTCATAATACACTGCATCTCTTGTCTCAATTATTGTGTTGTTTGATATATCACTAATTTCATATTTTATTACTAAAAATCGATCAGTATTGCTAGTAAACTTATCTGCATTGTTATTTGGTGTGTAACCTATAAATATAGCATCTATAGGTCTAATTTTCTTTCTTTTATTTTCTAGTATTTTTCCTTTAGCAAAACACCCCCACACTTTGAGATAATTTAAATTAGGTCTTCTTTTCTTCCAAATTTCATAGGGTGTAATATCATTTTGTTTGAATGGTATTCTGTTTAAGACATAATAGGCCATTAAAATGGCCTCCCCCCACAAGTTCTCATGTGCTATCACTAATTGCTGAGATTAGGCTTAGGGTAATTAACCAAAATCTCATTTGATTTTACCTTCTTCTAAAATTTCCACCACCAAATTTATTTGGTTTGACACTTAAAGTTTCTTTAGTTGTTAGGTTAGCCATTGAGAATGTTTAAGAGTTGACAAAATCTGTTAATGAGATGTGTTGAATTTTTTGTCAAAACACTTGAATATATAAAGTCAATAAAGAATCACTTTAAATTTAAATTATCATAGAGTAACTAACAAAAGTGCAAATTTAATAAAAGTAGAAAATAATAAAATTATATTTTTCAAGAAAGTAAAAATTACTAAAATTTTATTTTCAACGACTAAGATTAGTTAATTCATACAAATTAATCAAGTAGTAATTTTTAGAATTTTACTTTCTGAAAACAGAAATAAATGTAGATATTTTTAAACAGAAATAATTTCCAGAATCTAGTTACTTGAAAACAAAAATTATTTATCTGAAAATATAAAGTATTTATTAAACATCAATAATTTTAACTATTTTCTGAATTTCTGAAAATAGAAATAATTTATTGCAACATGAATTTTCAAAAAAACCAGAAATATTTATTTTTCTGTAAACAGAAATATTTTTTTATAAATCTATAAACAGATATTATTTTCAGAAAAATCAGAAATGACTTATTTTTTTCTGTAAATAGAGATTTTTATTTTAAAAAAATCTGTAAACAGAAATAATTAAATATTCTGTAAATAGTATTTGTTTAAAACAGAATTAATATTTCTGAAAAGTAATAATAGCTATTTTCTGAAATTTACAAAAACTATTTTCTGCATTTTAAATATTTAAACAGATATATTATTATCTGATAATTAACTTTTTCTGAAAATTATTTCAGTTTTCAAAAAAAAGTTTTCCAAGATTTTATTTTCTGAAAATAGTAAATCATAACTATTTTATTTTCTGAAAACAAATTGTTTAAAATAGAATTATATTGTATGAAACCAATAATTTTTTTTTAAACAGAAATTCTTTTCTGTAGAATAGAAGTTTTAAAGAACAGAGACTTTTTATTATATTCAGTTATATTTAAAAATCAGCAATATAATTTCAGAAATATAATAATAGGGGCAATTATATTTCAGACATATAATGTCATAATTTTTGATTTCTGAAATTTTAAAAACTTAATTCTGATTTCCAAATTTTCACTAAATCTTAATTTCAGAAATAACAAAACAATACGTTATTTTGTTATAGCAAAATAATATCTGAAATAGTATAGCGTTATTATTCTGTTATAATAAAATAATATCTGAAACTTTAACAAAACAATACGTTATTAGATTAAAACAATACGTTATCTTGTTGGGTTATTATGGATATGAGACGATGTCTTGATTTTTTTTTCAGCAATATAATGTAACAACAAAAATAAGTTCTCTTAGATTGTTGGAAATATTTGCTGAAAATAACAAAATTTAATAATAAATTAATTAAATCTAAAACATAAATTAAGAGGTTTAAGAAAGCATAATCTTTTGGTCGAAGCGCGACGTCGCTGAACTAAGAGAACTTATTATCGGTCGACGTGCGATCCTCATGGCAATGATCTCCTAGAGATATGACGACCCCGAGTAGGTAACACCCTCTCTCTCATCGACACGTCCTCGAAGAGAGTTTTAGCGAATCTCAACCCATTTTTCAAGAACTCAACACAAATGAAATAAAACTGTGGAAGAAGAAAAGGAGAAGAAAAAAAAATAGAGAGAACTTTCACGTTGTAACTCTTGTTCTTATTCGGTATTTGGGGTGGCCAAGGGGGTCTATATATAGGCTCAGGAGACCCCCACAACGTTCAAACATTGATGGCCACCATTAATCATTTTTAATGTGTTTATTAACGTGTAACGCTTCACGTTTAGTGTGTAACGTTTTCATTTTGAAAACGTTACATGTTGTTGCAACGTTCACTTGCGAACGCTGTAACGTTTCATGAGATTTTAATATTTTTAAAATTTTTTATATCTCTTGTATTTAACAATCTGTCATTCTGTGGCTTCTAGGTTGGGGGGGGGGGAGGGGAGAACATAGCAAATAAAGAAACAAAACAACTCGTTGAAATAAATCCATAACTATAGCTAACGATGAATAGGAGAGAGGAGAGACGACAGCATAGCTCTGCGTTCTGTGGCTTTTGTCAGAGCGAGGGAAGAATAAAAAAAGAACAAGAAGTCATTGGAAGCCTGGGCTAACGATGAAGAGAGGAGCAGTAATAAAAAGAAGCATGGAAAGGAGTCCTGCGGCTTCTACCTTCACTTCTGTGTTCTGCCATTCTGCAACTTTTGCCGGAGCGGGGAAGAAGAAAAAAATGGAAACAGAGCAACAACTAGCTCAAGTCTGAGCTAACGATGAGCAGAGAAGGAGCAAGAAGAAGAATAATAATAAGAAGAAGCATATATAGAGAGGACAGGAGGGTCCTACTGCTCTGCGGGTTCTGCCAGAGCGGGGGAAGAAGATGAAGAGGAAAACAAATACAAAATAGCTCTAACAGGAGTTTGAGAAGGTTACCCGTGTAAGTAGCTGACTTGCTGGAGCCTGGAGCACCTCGTCTCTGCAGCCCTCCCACTAGCATGCGTACAGCTCCTAAGCACGGCCGTTGTTGGTGGTTGTCGAACATTGGTGGTGGTCGTCGGACTACCGGTGGTGGTCACTGGACGCTGGACGGCTGGAGTTGCTCTCCGTCATCGTGTGTTGCACCGCTACAGGCACTGGACTCCAGCCGGAGGTTGCTTGCGAGACGACGCTGCGTGTTGTGAAGGAGTGCAAGAGAAACCCGACGCAAGAGAGATGGGATTATGGGACCCATGTTTAAAACCCTGTTTTATTATTACACGATATGCAATCCTCACCGCCCATTAAAACCAATATGGGAATCGTGCGCGTCCCGGCTGCCCCTCTGCCTCACCGCCTCTCAACGCCTTCCAAACTAAAAACCATATGCCTCATTTTCTCTCGAAGAGGCGTATGCCTCGAGGCTTTTTCTGAGCGCCTCGTCTTAAGGCGTGCGTCTCAAACCCTCGAGGCAAACACCTTTTTGAACCATGTCCCATATGTTTGCCGAAGTAACGATTCTAGTATTACACTAATCATCCAACTTAGATACTAAACTTGGCTAAATCCACGTATCTAGTCTTTATATTTATTTCAACTCTTAACAATTGTCACTTATTTGGGTAACTTTCTTACATAGAGTTGGAGAAAAGAGAGAACATGCTTCCGCCGTTGTATTGCTCAACATATATACAGATACAATAGCCCAAAATAGGGCAAGACCAACCGACCAACGAACTACTATGTACATACCCTACAGAGAGAGAACAAAAGATAGAGGGTATGATGTATATTAACACCCCCCTCAAATTCACGGTGGATCATAGATTGAGAGTTTGCTAATTAGCTCATGAAAGCACAGAGTAGTTTACAATTTAGTGAAGAGGTCAACTAGTTGCTCAACGGAGGAGACCTTAGAAAGAGCCAGAGTGTCAGAGAGATAATGTTGGTGAACAAAACGACAATCAATCTCAATATATTTCATCCGCTCATGAAAGATTAGATTGTTGATAATCTGAAGAGCACTCTGATTATCACAGTAGAGAGGATCGAGTAAGACTCATAAGCATGGTACCAAAATTCTAAAGAAGATGTCGCAACCACACGATCTCAACAGACGTGTCAGCTATAACACAATGCTCAACCTCAGTGATGAAGTGAGAGACAACAACTTGTGTCTTACTATGCTAGGAGATAAAGAGAGAAATCTAAGAACATACAGAAGCTAATCGTGGAGCGACGGTCAGTGGGATTCCCCCCGCCTAATCAGCGTCAGTGTAGGCACAGAGCTCTAAGGAACCATTGAAGGACATAAACAAGGAACGGTGAATAGTGTCATGCAAATATCGAAGCAAGTGTAATAGAGCAACATAGTGAACTGAAGTAGGGGCGTAGACGAACTGACTCAGGATGTGCACAACATAAGCAATATCGGGACGGGAAATAGTCAACTAGATGAGAGCGCCAACAAGCTGACGATAGCGCATAGGGTCGTCCAAAGGAATACCATTTGAAAGGCAGAGCTTGAGGTGAACCTCCATGGATGTGTCTGTTGTGCGAGAGTCAGAGAGAGAGACATGCTAAAGAACGTTAGCAATGTATTTCTGTTGTAATAACAAATATATACAAGAATAATAAGCCATCTCAAGATCAAGGAAATTGCGAGGAGGCCCAAGATCCTTCATTTCAAACTACTGATGAAGATGGCACTTGAGGGCAGCAATGACAGTCGCATCATCACCCGTGATTATCATGTCATCAACATATAGTTGAAGGATAGCACGATTATGAACAGAATCTCAAATAAAAAGGGCGTAGTCCTTAGTGCTCTTGTGGAAATCCACACCTAAAACCATATGGCGAAATCGCTCAAACCAAGCAAAGGGGGCTTGTTTGAGCCCATAAATAGCCTTGCGAAGTCTACACACATGATCCTGTGGAGTAGGCCGGTCTGGAGGTTGCTATATATAGACTTCCTCGGAAAGATCACCATGAAGGAAAACATTCTTCACATCAAACTGATATAGCAGCCACTTGCGAGCCGCAGCAACGGCAATCAGAGTGTGAACAATAGTCATCTTAGCCATTGGGGCAAGGGTCTTGTTATAGTTGATGCCATACTCATGGGTAAAACCTCGAGCCACAAGACGAGCCTTGTGGCGCTCAAGGGTGCCATCATACTTAGTTTTGACTTTGTAGATCCATTTGCAACTGATAGGAGAAACTGTAAGGATCTAGGTCGGGATCAGGAAGAACGTAGCAAAAACTAGAAATTAAAGTTTTAACCTGGACGAGTTGATCGCTCTGATGTGATTCCCTATGATGATTTGCAACTAAGGGATTCGATCTTTACCTCTGCGATGCTCAGATCGCAGCGAAGCAGAAACGATCTCTTGTGGCGCTAATCAACCGCGCAAGTGCCTGGCCTCTAGCGATATCCACATGGGCGCGAACGGTGAAGTCCTCTCTCTGCAGCGCTCCACGAACAATCTCCTCCACAGCACCTCGCATGGTCTCTACAATAGAGACAAGAGGGAGGAGAAGGGAAGGAGAGAGAAGGGGGCGGCCCATGGAGAAACCCTGGATGCTTAGTTCATGGTTCTCCCATCGCAACTATTTATAGACTTTTCGATCTTTTACAAAAACCTTTATAAGTATAATATTGCGAATATACTTTCATCGTCCATAACCCTAACATGTGTTACCCTCTAGGCCCAGTGTCAGTTTGGTTTTAGGCCCAATAAGCTTAAGAACTCCTTAGCTTTTTTTACATTAAGAATGTAAGAAAACACTTCACAGCACTGTGGGGGTCGGATGATCTGTTTGGTTATTTTGTTCAGAGTCGAACAACCAATTGATTAATCAATAATCAATCGATTAGTTGACCACGTAGGCGTGTCATTCACATAAGTGACAGATTTATTGTGCGCTCATTCTGACCCGTGTCGGGCGAGAGTGAGATTCGGGTCTGGACCAGCAGTCCGCCATACCATAAAGGCTATGACGTTAATTACATCCCCCATAAGGGAGAAAACCTTTGATTAAATGCCGAGATAGTGGGCCGTCCAAGGCCGAAATAAGATGCTGAGAAATGCATATGATGAGGTCACATGAAATACTTTTATCTATCATGCAAGAGAGACATGATTTGTTAAGTTGGAAACCCTTGATGCGTGGCGGAGGACGTAGGTCCGAAGACCACTATCGCGGATAGCAACGACTTCCAATCGGGTGTAACCCGGCCCTCCGTCAATGTCATTTGATACACCAAGGGTCCATGCAAGCATGTATGCACGATGCTCATGATTATGCTAAAACATGATAACAGAATCATGAAGATAAATAATGATTAATCGAGTTTATTAATCTCCGCCAAGGGAGACGAGAGCAGCGACAGAGGTATGATAATAAAGTATGATAATACCAAACACAATGGTAGAAGCGCGCATAAAAAAGGGTTTGGACTTGAACAACCCTCGTTATTTAGTTTATCATTGATTGGGGTTTATTAACCTCGACCGCGGGGGGGGGGGGGGGGGGGGGGGGGGGGCAAAGATTGCTCCGAAGACGAGTGAGGGATTAAAATAGTGCAATAGAGAGGGTTTATTCAAAATCGGCGCGACCAAGCGTAGGAGAAGGGTTCTCTGGCGCAGCCAAACGTAAGTAAAGGGGATTAAACCGGCACGATTATGGCAGGGGTTGACCTGGCGCGATGGCCTTGGGGCGCGCCGGATTAAGGCATGCCGGGTATAAGCCATTTGAAACTGTGGAATTTTGAGTCTAATGTTAATCCGGCGGGGGGGGGGGGGGGTACCGCGCCGTATTAGGGCACGCCAGATTAAGACCGCACCGTTCAAGTTGATTTTTTTAGCTATTTTTGAATCTATTTTGGTTTATTAAGATGTTATTGAGGATTCTGGGGTTAATTGGGTTAATTGTTTATTGAATTGGAGTCCCGGGCTCTCCAGGAGCAGAGTTGTAAGCTCGTGCGAGGTTCATACTCAAGCACGAAGGCTAGTTGTTTTAAGAACACACGTTTTATTAAGTCCAAACCTGGAAACAATTGGACAGCATCTCCCCATCCCTAAAGGATTGTAGGGGAGAAGCGGGGTCATACTCACGTGCGGAGTAAGCCCCTAACAAGCTGGACATCACGATGGCGGCTAGCAGATCCCAATCGGATAGGAAACCCCGAGGACTAGCCTACCAGGGGCACCATGGTTCCGTGGGTTGAAACAAGCGGATAAGGCGACTAATGAGGGAGGCGACAACCCCGAGGGCTAGCCTACGAGGGGCATGCTACCCGTAGTCAGCACTATATCTGAGAGAGGGACGACTATTAGGGAAGGGAGCCCCGAGGACTAGCCTACGAGGGGCACACATCCCTTAGTCACCAAAGGGTCTGTGGATTTGAATTGTCGGGCTGAAGCCCTTGTTGATATTTACCCTGTGGCCCATGGGGATATCCATCACTCACAGATGGAGCCCATTCGACTAGACGGCGGTTCTGTGAAGAAGTGGGGAATGGCCCCCTCCTCGGATTATTGGAACAAAGCCAACGGGACTAGCACAAACCAATGACTGCAAATCACAGGCGGGATGAAAGGGGATACTCAGCGTGAGATGCATTCAATTAATTGATAGATTGTCATTCATGGGGTTAGTATGTTAAGGCTCACGGGGTTAAGGGATTAACACTCACGGAATTAGATGATTGCTATGCAAATTAAGGGCTAGGGATGAGTAGGTTGGCACTCATAGAAAGCTGATATGGGCCGCCCGAACTAGGACAATGAAGCTACAGAGAAAGGCCATTACAATGATTATCATAACACGATCATTCTGGCTGTAAAGGTGGTTCCCCTTACCTCTGGGCAATGGAATCGTGCAGAAAGGCATCAGGGGAATCGGCCTCAAGTTGGGACGGACAGAGGTGCATACAGGGGTATGCCTCCAGCCGTAAAACACATAGAAACTAGCGAGCAAGGCATGGCCTCTGCATTAACATAAGGGACCCGGGGAAGGGGGTCATGTCTGTACCCCATGGCATGCCAGGGGCATATTCAATGTCAAGAATCCGAATTCAAAGATCGAACACACTAGGGGAACAATCAGATTGCCAAATTGAGAGAAGAGTGGGAGAGAGATATAACATCGATCATTCAATCTCTTAATGTACAAATAACATTCATCCTGTTAACAGGAGGCGAATACATGAGCCACATAACATTCGGCGCCGGCGTTGTCGCACGGACGGCCGTTTCGTTACTCACAGGAAGAAATCACAGGGGAAGAAAAGTGAAGAGATGGCAAGGGGGGGGGGATAGGCTCATATCATCACCCTCCACCCCTCTCGCTTACATTGGATCAGAAGGGAGGAACTGGGAGAAACGTCGGAAAGAAAACTGCGTAACCCACCTAGACTCTTCTTCTCAAAATAGAGTATCAGATTCTTGCTATTCTTCTCCGGCTCCGGAGGACTTCAGGCAGAGCAGAGGAGGACGGCGGCGAGGGGGCTCTCAGCAGAAACCCTTCTTCTTTCCCAAGGAAACCCTCTTTCCCTCGAGTTTGATTGGCTCTCCGGCTCTCTCTCTCCCTCGAGCAATTGCCAGTGATTTCTTCACCTCTCCTCCTTTTTCTCTTCGAGTTCGCCCTCCCGTCTTTTTTTGCTTCTCCCTCTTTACTTGGTCGAACCAAGTAACATTATATAGGTGAAAGCTCTCCCGGCGTGGAGAATGTGCGCCGGGGAGAGCCCCTTGCATTTGGTGCGCCAGATATGAGGGCGCCGGAATAAGGGGCACGTCAGGATAGGGCACGCCGGATAAGCCCCGTTTACTTAACGCGGGTCAGACAGCGGGTCTCGGGCTGGTTTCGGGAGTCACCGTGGCCATGCATCTCGCCGTGGTCTTGCAGAACCCTGGTGAGAAGTCTTGACGAAGCTCCCGGGTCGACGTGCAACCTCTTTCGGAACCTCGTGCATCTTTAGTTCGAACACGCAGGTTTTTCGCTGACGCGGCTTTCGGCACTGTGGTTCATGCTGTCGGCTCAGGTTGAACTGTGCTCAAAGCTTTCTTGGGAGGTGGAATACCATCCATGGTGCTTTTGCCTTGATTGGGCGATCATTTGGTCACTAACGGACCCAATATGTTGAGAAGCCGTACCCATGCCGGGTCATCGGGATCTTCCACTGACAGAGCCTTTGGTCCCCTATTCTGAAGGGCCAAGGGCGTTCTTTCACCTCGGGAGGATCCTTCAATAAGGTGGGGGCCACCAGGTATACCATTGTCCTTGGTCGGACAACGGCTATTTTCTATGCGGCACGATTGAAGTCGATGCCGATTCATTGGGCAGGCTTGGTCGCACTACCGGTTGGTTGTGAATTCATCTCGGTTCTCCTGAGATGAAGTCTCCGGTGTTCATATAGGGTGACCTGAGGCTCTGGCAGCTTGAGAAGGTTTCAGTGTATTGATATCCTTCGGCTTCTGTGCTTCAGTAGGCCGTATCATTCGTCGTTGAGGCTTGATCGCCATTAATCATATTTTGAGTGCCAATAAATGCCCCCCAGCCGCGGGTGTTGTGAGCGAGGCACGAGCGAAGCAGGACCAGCGGATGAGCTTCATCTGGGCAGATTTCCTGTCTATGTGACAGAAGCTTGGAATGGGCCCTTAATACGGCCCGATGTTTAACTCGGCGCGGTCAGTCTTGAGGCTATTACAGCGCGGTGTTTAATCCGACGCGCCTTGGGGTTGGAGGCCTAATACGGCGCGCCCCTTGCTTTGGGTGTTAATACGGCGCGCTAAATAGCGCGCCGGATTACCAAGGGGGAAGGCTCCCCTATATAAGCCTCTTCTTCTTCTTTTCTTATTCAATCTTCCTCATTTGCAACAGAACTTTCTCTATCTTCCTCCTTCTCCTTCTCCTCTCCACCTCCAGTGCCGAGTGAGCTTGAGGGAAGCATGCCGTCGTGTGGTCCGAGCGGGTGAGTGAGAGCTCGTCTATTCGGGGTTTGAAACCCAGTTTCCGGGCCCCGGGAGGCTCCTAGTAGGGCTTGCCCTCGGAGTTATTCCCTCAGGTGTCTCGTTTGGCCTCGGTGTAATGCCGATGGCTGCTTTTAGGGACCGTTCCCTTGGTGGACGTGTTCCCGCTTTTCTCTGGCAATCTCTCGAGCTGGGGAGACTCTACCGAAATTTTGTCAGAAATCTTGTCTTGATCAACTACTTTCTGACCTTGTTTATTCTTTGATGCGCCTTTTACAGATAGAATGGCATCTGGCTCTTCTTCTTCTGCTTCCCGTGCCATGGTGACATGGGAGAATGTTCACTCCCTGGATCGGGGGCACGATCAGCTTGCCGTGGTCGTAGAATCTTCAGACTCGGAGACCGACACTATAGACACTAGCCGCCTCCTCATCCTCGGGGGTGATTCTTTTCAGTATGACTGGGAAGGTGCCGTCAGGAGGGATCACCCCAAAAACAAGCATTTGATGTCCTTCCTTAGGCGCTTCAATCTTCAAGGGAAGAGAGATTTATTCCTCGTCCGCAAAGCCAAGCAAGCATTGGTGGTCGAGAGGGATAGCTTGACGGACTGTGTGGTGCGGGGAAGGCCTATCTACCTCCCCGGGGAAGTCCGAAAATGGAGCGCTGTGCTTGGACTGCAGGATCTGGCTCCAGAAGACGGGTTGTTGACCAGGGCCCCTGAATTTGTGCCTGCTCGGTGGAATGATACTGCAGGCCGTGTCGATCGGGAAAAGCTGATCTTTAGTTTGTTTCTTGCCTCGTTGAAATGGGGGTATAGGGAAGAATCCTTCCTGTTGGACTGCCTGGCGGTCCGTTTTAAACATCAGATATCTGTGGGGTGGTTCGCCGAGCTGAGGGCCACCGACGCCCATGCATTCAGACCTGGAGCAGTGGAGTTTACAGACTATGTGCTGCAACACTATGCTCCCATCTTGGCCAAGGCTGGCATATATCAAAGCGTGTACGCCTCGAGGTATCGCTACCCCATATCCAGAGGTCTGTGTTGCGGCATGATTGAAGTATTCTGCCCCGAGTACAATACTTTCTATACTTCGGAGGGAGAGACTTCTTTTGATCTCTGGAGCCTTTCACAGCTTAGTGGTCTACCCATCGACGGAGAACCGTACTAGGAAGTTTGCTGGCCACACTGGCTGAAAGATCAGACCGACGGTGAGGGTCGGTATTTGGCAGGTTATGCCTATCGCTATCTGATGAAGGCATATTGCACACTTTGCCGCTCGTCGTACGACACGCGGGAGGCCGAAAGCCCGGTGAGAAGAGGCAAGTGCGGATGGGCACTTGGCTCCAGCATTTCTTCGGTGGGAAGAAGAAGTACGAGGACTTCCCTACAGTAGCACCGACCGCCTTGAAGAGGAAGAAAAGGGTCCGACGACAGACCGTCGTCTCATCCACTTCGAGGGGAGGGCAACGGGAAGACCCGAACCCTACTGGTGTTGATGCAGTCACACACTGTACTGCTTATCTGACCTACTGGATTTGTTCTTTCGCTCTCCCGCAAGGCGACGAGAGCGTGATCAGAGCGGAAGCCATCTATCCCGCTTGTCTTATGGCTTGGGGCACGAAGCTGTCCCTTTGCCCGGTGGCTTTATGCCTTATCTTCAAGATGCTGGGAGACTTGCACAAGTCGCGTCTCCCTAGGAAATTGTGGACAGTTGGTCCGTTACATTTTTTCAATGCTTGGGTCTGCACCCTATTCCCAGAGGCTACTCCTCGGGCGTTGCAATCAGCTCGTCTTATCCCGAGGATGATAGAATTTACGAGTGCTGAATCGGCATCAATAGCGGAACAGCTCTTCGCCATTCGGGGCAAGCTGACCCAGGTTCCCATGGATTCGCCCGGGGTTCTTCATTTCTGGAGCTTGGTCGCCCATTCAAGCACGTTGGTGAATAGGATGAGACAGTGTCGTCTTTTCGAGATGGAAGAATATATTCATCCAATCTCTGGTGCCAAGTGCACGAGGCCCATTCTGGAGCAGGAGCTGGTTGATTGGGCGCTGGCTATCAGACCAAGCATCCTTGTTTTTCAGAAGAGTGGCATTTTGTGGCTAGAGTCATACTATCCATTCCGATTCAGTCAGAATTTTGGCTACGATCAGCACATCCCTCATTCCTCTTCGTAATTTGCATTGCCAAACAGACATAGAGCCGGCCACCACTTGGCCTGCAATCATCAAGCGACCTAGTGTGACAATTCTTGGGAACCCTTCAGCAGACTATAACAGCCAGCCGAGACTTGACTTATGTACAGCTGAGGGGCCTGGTGGAACACCTTTCCCGTTCACTGCTGGCCTTTGACTGCCTCATGGACGACTGGACGCCACGAGTGGTATTGCTGTTAAAGTATGTGAATAGAAGGGAATTTCTTGGTCGAGAAGTAGCTGATCAATTGACGGCCATAACACTGGAGCGAGTTGAATGCCGATGTAGTACCCGTGAGTTTTATCATGTTCATAAATAATATTTTATCGATATTTTGGTTAATTGCTTGAAATATTACTTGCTTGAGTTAACAAAATAATTAACTAGTATTTGGTTGAAATAAACTAAATAATTAAAGAGTAAACAAATTTCTCTGGTTTATAAATCAAATTTTGATGTAATTAAAATTATGTAATTTAACCAATTTCATTCATAATTGTGTGTGCACATATTAATTTAGTTGAGTTCAAGAGTTAAAAATTACCTTTGTATCCTTTTTTTAGTGGGAGCACGTCAGTAGCTTTATGTAAATAACGAAGAGCATGTTACTATTTATTTTCGGGTCGATTTTCATTTCTTGAGTTTTTAATTATTTTATACCTTTTCATGATAGATTAAATAGTGGTGAAAAATGGGTAGCAATTAGTTTTTGAAAATCTTTTTTATATTATTAGATTTGATTTTTCGAATGGGGGCATGAATAGTAACTCCCCACTCTTCTTACGGTAAACCGGTTTTCAATGTGGGCTTTCCTTTCCTTATTTTTCTCCCGCGTAACCATGGGATTCTATGGGCTATTAACTGGTCATTATCCCTTCCTTAATATTTGTAACTGCCGGAGGTTTTTGGAGGAAACCCCAACCCATTTTATGAGAGTTTTCTCTTTCCTTTTTCCTCTCACTGGCTTCTTACATTCTGGGCGTGCACGGCGGTTTTGAGAGCCAAGAGAGAGAGCCAAGGGTCATAGCAGAAGGTGGAGAGGTCGCTTCTGCTCTTGGGTGACCTCCTCGGTCATCTAGTTGATGCTAGGTCGTGGTTCTCAAGGTCTTCGTCTTCCCGTCTCTTGTCGGAGGCAGAGAATTTTCACGTTATTTTCGTTGGCTTCAAGGCAAGATCTGAAATCTCAAAACTTTCTTTTGTGCTTGTTATAATATCTTGAAACCTAAGTTCTAATCATTGTTTGAGTATGCAAAATCTTGTTTCTTCCTAGTTTGGCTCGATTTCTGGGTACCCGAACAAATTGGCGGATGTGTAGTATTATTTCTGAATAACATACTATCTTGAAATCCAGATTTATGTATGATAATTTGAGCGTGAAATACATATGGTTCAAGTGTGAAATAGGTGTGGTATTAGTGTGGAATATTTATGTTTTGAGTATGGAGCATGTCATTTTTATTTTGATGAAGTTCGGCTTGATTTCGGGTGAACCGGACGAATTAGTGGATATGTATAGTATTGTTTTCTGAATAATATAATAGCTTAAAATCATACTTATATATGATGGTTAAGTGTGTAATACGAATGGTTTGAGTGTGGATTACGTTGTTTCCACCTTGGCAAAGTTTAGTTTAGTTTTGGGTACTCGGTCGTTGTTTCCAAACAAGACATAGGTTCTGTCCGCAGGGAAGTGTCGACACTTCTCCCTGGAAGTGTCGACCTCTCACTGTGGATCTTACACAGTCTGGGTTCGGTCTGTAGGGAAGTGTCAACACTTCTCCTTGGAAGTGTCGACCTCTCACTGTGAATCTTGCCCAGTCCAGTTTTTGGATGCAGCAAGTGTTGACACTTCTCCCTGGAAGTGTCGACCTCTCACTGTGAATCTTGCCCAGTCCAGTTTCTGGATGCAGTAAGTGTCGACACTTCTCCCTGGAAGTGTCGACCTCTCAGTGGGTCTTACCCAGTCCAACTTCTGGATGCAGCCAGAGTCGACTCTTGACCTTGGAAGTGTCGACCTCTGCCCTGCCTGGGTTGTTTCAGCGTGTTCTAAATGCCGGGAAAAGTAGGCTTATGCTCCGTAAAAGTCAACCTTTCCTTTGTACAATTATTTTGCTTTCCTCTACCGACTGTTCCCTCGAATTTTCAGCTATTCATTATTACATGCTAAAGATTTGTAAACTAGTAGGGTTAATGACTACATAAGTACATGTTCATTGCATCCTTCTTGCACGGTTGCATATTCTGGAAACTCATTATTAGCCTTCAATACTCTCTTTGTATTGCATATTATTCATTGACCTTATACTGCATATTATTCCTTGTCATTGTGAACCTCTCTTGCTATGAGACAAGTCATGGACCAAAGGGACATTACTGCCATAGAAGGGCTTGGAGCCAAACCGTAGAAATGCCCTTGTGGGGAGGCTCAATATGTTTATGACCCCGAGGGCACGGGGGTGAAATCCTGGAGGTGGACAAGTTTCACTGGTTAAGGTGGGGAATATTTTCCTCCGGTTCTGCGTAGTTAATCAAGACCTCATCGCCATTGCCTAGGTGATTTGGTATCTGTATATGACCTTCTAGTGGTGGTTTGGGCAATGTGTCTGGGTCCTCCGTTCAGCTCAGAACTTCCGATAAATTTTGATCAGATTATGGCCATTTGACTCTGTTATATGATATTTGGCATATGTATTCGTTTTGTTAGATCTGAGCCGACCTCTAAAACTGAATTGTAAGATCTGAACTCTATTCCTTGGTGCATCATGTTCCATTTAGTTTTGAACTCTATTTTCAAACATGACTTCTGTTCCTTTCAGACTGCACACTTGGCATATGAATCCAGTTAAGAATTTGCTATGCACTTGCATTGCCTGACTAGATATTGCCTAGTGCACTATTGCATAGCCTATCCATAGTTACATATTAATCGGCATTGCCCTCGTGATGTATTTTCAGTAATCTGAAATATGTATTTGATTTCTGAAACCATGTGTTTATTTTCTGCAACTTGGTAAGCCTTAGGGATTGTACCGGTCAAATGTTGGTTGAATGTGTTATGTGTGCAAGAGGTGTGCTTGAGTTTCTGAATCTTGCTAAGTCTATTCGTAGATTTACACTTGATAATTTTCCAGGCGAGTCCGCTGGTGAGGATGAGGATTTAGAGCCAAGTGAGTCCGAGCCGGAGGCCCGTGAGTGATCATTGATAGCTTTCTTTTTCTGTCATTTGAGGTAGCTTGTGAGAGTCTACAAGAGGCTTGAATTATGAACTCTGGTTGTTATTGTAATAGCAAGTTGGAACTTTATTTCTATTGGACTATTGTGATGTTGGTATTTGGACATTCGCTGATGTAATAAATTTCTTCTTCCGCTGTGAATTCTGCACTTTTATTTGTGTAAATCTCAACCCGTCTCTGTTCTGTTGTGTGGTTACCACTGTGGCGTTACCTCCTATATCCGATGAGAGTGATATACTGAACCGGATATAGGGTGGGGCGCTACAGTCGAATTGCTCTCGTCTCTTTGAGATGTACTGCAGAGCATATGAGAGATGCAGCCCGCACTTCTTCGCAGCACCGAACTTTCCTTGCAGCTCGGATAGCAGAGCTGCGTGCTGAACTTTCCAGGGCCGAGGCCGAGCTTCATGAGAATGAGCGTCTAGAAGTCCAGAGTGTAGAAGAAGCAGAAATGGCCGAAGGACAAGCCGTTTCTCTCGAAGAGAAATTATCACAGCTAAAGGCTGCCGAATCTCGATTGCAGGAGCTGACCCGCCACCCTTCCTTAAGTATCTTGGAGCTCAAGGATATCTTTCGACGTCCGTTGCAGTAGCCTCTTTTGATTTTTTTTTTGGTGAACTTTTATGTACCCCGGGGTATGCCCCGAGTAAAATGTATCTTGCCGCCTCATAGAAATGAAATATCTTGATTTGCCGCTAAATCATGACTTCATTCCCCCTCTTTTTTTTCATCTTTTTTTTATAGACGATTAGCTCGGTCCGAACATAGGGTTACTAGGGTAGGAGAGCGCTCATGCCTTCAGCGAAGGTGTGAGGTGTTCGCTCCACCGCGGCGTAACTATTCTCGGGGCCAAACTATGGTTGATGTAAGCCAAAAATTTTGAAGGAGGAGGGCATAGAGGCTTCCTAGGACCAAAGGAATAAGGTCAGAAGACCTATCAGCAAGATTCGTCGATGGTGACGGAAACTGAGGGTAGGGTTTATTCATCGACATGGGTTACATGTCGAAGCAAAAGAGGCTTATTGGTTAACGAGGATGAAAAGTCCAGGTTAAGGGGATGTTGACCGGTCTTGCCGATGGTGACAAGGGTCGATAGATCCGGACCGATCTTGTCGATGGTGACAAGGGTCAAAAAGAGGGTCGACCGATCTTGCCGATGATGACAAGGGTCGCAAGGAGGTGGACCGATCTTATCGATGGTGACAAGGGTCGTAAGTAGGTCGACCGATCTTGTCGATGATGACAAGGGTCACAAGTAGGTTGACCGATCTTGTCGATGATGACAAGGGTCAAAAGTAGGTCGACCGATCTTGCCGATGATGACAAGGGTCCCAAGGAGGTTGAACGGTTTTGCCGATGATGACAAGGGTCAAAAGTAGGTCGACCGATCTTGCAGATGATGACAAGGGTCGCAAGGAGGTTGATCGATCTTGCCGATGATGACAAGGGTCAGAAGTAGGTCGACCGATCTTGCCGATGATGACAAGGGTCGCGAGGAGGTTGACCGATCTTACCGATGATTACAAGGGTCAAAAGTATGCTGACCGATCTTACCGATGGTGACAAGGGTCATAAGGAGGTCGACCGATCTTGTCGATGATGACAAGGGTCGAAGGAGGTTGACCGATCTTGCCGATGATGACAATGGTCAAAAGTAGGTCGACTGATCTTGCCGATGATGACAAGGGTCAAAAGGAGGTTGACCGATCTTGTCGATGATGACAAGGGTCGAAAGTAGGTCGACCGATCTTGCCGATGATGACAAGGGTCAAAAGGAGGTTGACCGACCTTGCCGATGATGACAAGGGTCGAAAGGAGGTTGACCGATCTTTCCGATGATGACAAGGGTCAAAAGTAGGTTGACCGGTCTTGTTGTTGATGACAAGGGTCAAAAGTAGGTTGACTGGTCTTGCCGATGATGACAAGGGTCAAAAGAAGATCGACCGGTCTTGTCGATGATGACAAGGGTCGCAAGGAGGTTGACCGATCTTGCCGAAGATGACAAGGGTCACAAGGAGGTTGACCGATCTTACCGATGATGACAAGGGTCAAAAGTAGGTTTGAGAAAGCCTCATTTTTTTCTTCTCATTTTTTTCTTTTTTTTGATTCACGGAACAAATCCGGGGTGAACGTGGGCTCGTTTGTTAGCAACGGATGAGAGGTCCGGGCTAACGAGACGTCGACCGGCCTTATTGATGATGGCAAGGGTCAAACACAGGTTTATTCGTCGACACTGGTTAAATGTAGAAGCAAAGGATAGGTCTCTTAACGAGGACGGAAGGTCCAAGTTAATGGAAAATGTCGACCGGTCCTGCCGATGATGGCAAGGGTCGAACACAAGTTTGTTCATCGACATTGGTTAAATGCCGAAGCAAAAGATAAGTTTATTCATTAACGAGGACGGAAGGTCTAAGTTAAGGGAGAATGTCGACCGGTCTCGCCGATGATGATGAGGGCCGAACACAAGTTTGTTCATCGACATTGGTTAAATGCCGAAGCAAAAGATAGGTTTATTCATTAACGAGGACGAAAGGTCTATGTTAAGGAGAATGTCGACCGGTCTCACCGATGATGACGAGGGCCGAACACAAGTTTGTTCATTGACATTGGTTAAATGCCGAAGCAAAAGATAGGTTTATTCATTAACGAGGACGAAAGGTCCAAGTTAAGGAGAATGTTGACCGGTCTCGCCGATGATGACGAGGGCCGAACACAAGTTGAGGAACAGGTCTCCGGTGGGGTCTGTGGTGATCATCCTTTTTGGAGCTTCATTGGGATGAGGGAGAAGAGGAATTTTAAATTACCACATCACTGACCTAAGCGCCCTTTCGAGTTTTCGCCGAAGCCAGCCCCCTCTTACTTTTGCCCATGGGTTTTCATGTGGCGGGGTACTCGATTTTGCCCGTGACGCCCTTCTGAGTTTTCGCCACAGCCGGGTTATAGCCATTTTTGCCCTTGTCCTAGTGTAGGAGCAAGGCTGGCGGGGCACCTCTATTTTAAGCCCCATTTTTCTTTCCTCTTTTTTATTTAATTCATATGACAGGAGTATGCTGCTAGATCAACATGTAATATTTGACCCTTGGCGACGGCAGATAGCTACTGACTGAGACACAGGTCTTACGCCAGTAAAGGCGGTTTATTCGTTGGTAGAGGAACAATGCCAGCGCAAAGGAGGAGCTTTAACCAATTCGGGCGTAAGGCCTATAATGGTGATATTATGTGAGGATCGGTTGGGACACGAAGTCTTGCACCGGAAAAGGGATTTATTCGTTAGCAGGAAGGTAATGCTAATGCAAAGAATAGATTTCATGCCGATTCGGGCGTAAGGCCCGTAATGGCGGTATTGTATAAGAGTCAGCTAGGACACAAAATCTTATGCCGAAAGAGGGGTTTATTCGTTAGCAAGAAGGTAATGCTAACGCAAAGGATAGATTTCATGCCGATTTGGGCGTAAGGCCCATAATAGCGATATTGTATGAGTCTGCTAGGACACGAAATCTTGCGCCAAAAGAGGGGTTTATTCGTTAGCAAGAAGGTAATGCTAACGTAAATGATAGATTTCATGCCGATTCGGGCGTAAGGCCCATAATGGCGATATGGTATGAGAGTCGGCTAGGACACGAAATCTTACGCCGAAAGAGGGGTTTATTCGTTAGCAAGAAGGTAATGCTAACGCAAAGGATAGATTTCATGCCGATTCAGGCGTAAGGCCCGTAATGGCGATATTGTATGAGAGGGTTTTTTGGAGCTCGGCCAGGGCGGAATGTCGCTAGACCAAGGTAGGTAGAGCTCGGCTAGGGCGGAGTGCCACTAGACCAAGGTAGATAGAGCTCGGCCAGGGCGGCGTGCCACTAGACCATGGTAGGTTCTGGTCACTCTGGGAATGCCGGTTGAGCTGTGTGATACAGGTTCATATGTTTTCCATTAAGGGGAGAGAACTAAACGACTACTTTATGATCTACAAGGACGTACACACCCCCTTCATATACTCGACGGACGACATACGGTCTGACCCAGTTTTCAACTAACTTCCCTTTGGAGTTGGAGGCCATCACTTCTCTTCTTTTGACCATTACTAGGTCACCCTTCTTGAATTATCGACCTTTGACCAGCTTGTCGAAAGCACGGGCCATGCGAGGTTGGTAGAGTTGAATATTTTGTTGCGCACGGAGACGCCTTCCTTCGAGCTCGGCAAGCTCTTCCAGTCTTCTCTCTATGTTGGTTTGTTCGCTGCTAGCCAACCCATGCTGGATGGCAACTCGCAGTGAGGGGACCTCCAATTCAATCGGCACCACAGCCTCCGACCCATATACGAGGGAGAATGGTGAACAGCCGGTTGGAGTTTTATAGACCGTACGATAGGCCCAAAGTGCCTCGTACATCTTTTCTTCCTAGTCCTTTTTATTAGACTTGACAGTCTTTGCCAGCAGTGTGCATAGCGTTTTGTTGAAGGCTTCTGCAAGTCCATTGGCTTAAGGGTTGTAGGGGGACGAGGTCCTCCAGTCAATCTTATATTTATCAGCCAGCCTATAAACCTTCTGGTTCCTGAAATGGCTGCCATTGTCAGAGATAATTCGGCTAGGCACCCCGAACCGGAATATTATATTCTGCTGGAAGAATCTTGCGACCAATTCTTCCGTCACATCTCTTAGCGCAAATGCTTCTGCCCATCTGGAGAAGTAATCTATGGCTGCTAAGATATATTTGCATCCTGACGAAGATGCTGGCAGTGGCCCCACCACGTCTGTGCCCCATTGGGCGAACGACCAACTTGGTATGGTGGGATGTAGCGGCACTGGCGGTCTCCTGGACATGTTGGCGTGCTCTTGACATTTTTGGCAAGCTTTAGCAAACTTGCAGCAATCATCAAACATGGAGGGCCAATAATTCTTTATTTCATTTTTCATTTTCGGCCTGGCCTGGCCTGGCCTGGTGTGCTCCAGCTGACTCGACATGGACTTCTTGCATTACCTGCCCAGCTTCCACTAGAGACAAGCAGCGGAGCAAAACTTTCCTTCGGGCATCGACCATTATTCGGAACAAGGTCTCGCTTCTTATCTCATAAGAGTCTTTGACACTCAGGAGCTTCATTCTTTGCTCTTTTTCTTTCGGAAGCTGTTGGTGCTGGAACCAACGCAGAAGGTGCTCCCGCCAATCGGGCTGCTAAACTTCTTCTTCAGCTGCCGCTTCATTTTCTTGTTCATCGGCCAAAACCTCCGTTACACTGGGGACCTGTCGACGGTTTATTACTGCTATATTCAGGCTTGTGTCTGGCAGGATTGCCAAGGAACTAGCCAGCTTTGCGAGGGCGTCTACCTGAGCATTCTGTCCTCGATTAATATGTTTGATTTTGATGAAATAGAACCGTGCCATCAAGCGGAGTGCCAGCTGATAGTAAGGGAGGAGCTCTTGCTTCCGCACATCGAACTCTCCTTCCAGCTATTTTTTAACCAGCATGGAATCCCCGAATGCGTCCAACATCTGGATTTCCATAGACAGAGCAATCTGCAACCCGACTATGAGGGCTTCATATTCTGCTTCATTGTTTGTGCATGGCTTGTTTATTGAACAAGATGTATATATGACTTCTCCTTCTGGAGATTTCAGGACTATGCCTGCCCCCGCTCTGACTCTGGCCGACCCAGTAGCTGAGGTGTCAATTCTGGAAGTGCCGTCAAAATATAGCTGCCATAGAGAGGGCTGCACCTGGCCGACCTCTAGGGTTTCATCTTCAGGAAGTTCTGGTTCCAGCGGGCAGTCTTGAGGCACTGGATGCTCAGCAAAGAAGTCTGCGATGGCCTGGCCCTTGATGGCCTTTTGCGGTATGTAGGAGATATCAAACTCCATAAGGATCACTGCCCATTTGCCCAAACAGCCTTTGAGGGCCGGTTGGGACATGATATATCTCAGCGGATCCGCCTTGGAGATCAGCTTAATCTCGTGCGACAGCATATAGTGTCGGAGCTTTTTGACTGTGAAGACCAGCGCCAAGTGTAGACGGCAGGAGTCGTCCACCCTCGAGGGAAAGAAAAATAATAAACAAGATGGAATGGTGAAAGGGGTGATCGCCAGAGAGGTATAGATGGCGGGAGTCGTCGTCCACCCTCGTCTGTCTTAGGAGATGGAGATAACGAGATCAACTCAAGGAGAGAGAAAGAAAATAGGGATGCGGAATAAACTCCGGTACGTGGCGGAGATAGGGGTCCGAAGGCCCTCTCGCGCAAACTGACCCTTTCCCGGTAAGCGTGACTTACCGTTCCACGAGCAGTTTTTCATATACCGGGAAGTCTGAGAATCTACGTAACAGAAATGGAGAGACACGTAAACTCAGAAATTGCAACGATATATGATTCTCCAGACAATCATAAGGACAATACGAACAAAGATGTACCACCACAGGACATTGGTCTTTGTGGGGTTCTAAAAGCAATATAATAATATCAACAATAATGAATATATATGTACATATTAAGACCACCGCAAGACATTGGCCTTACGAGATTTTTATTGCAGCATAAATAATAAATATTATATGTACATACCACCGCAAGACATTGGCCTTTGCGGGGTTTTTGCAGCGATATAAGTAATAAGTATAACTATATACAAAAGACCACCGCGAGGTATTACCCTCCGCGGGTTTTTTATTATAATAACTATATATATATATATAAAACAAGAAAAGAAAAAGGGATCAAATAAACCGCCGCGAGATGTTACTCTCCGCGGGGTTTTAAAGCGATGATGGGGGATGCTAAAATTAAATGGTTAGGGGTTAGGGGGTTAGCGTGCAGAAATTAGATTACTGAATGGAAATGGTCGCGGGAGATGACCCACCGCACCAGTTAGATAAGACCACCGCGAGGAACGAGTTCCTTGATCGAGGTTGGAATTGAAAGTGCAGAAGATTAAACCACCGCGAGGAACGAGTTCCTTGATCGGGGTTAGAATTGAAAGTGCAGAAAATTAAACCACCGCGAGGAACGAATTCGTTGATCGGGGTTGGAATGAATGTACAAGAAGTTAAACCACCGCGAGGAACGAGTTCCTTGATCGGGATTAGAATTAAAAGTGCAGAAAATTAAACCACCGCGAGGAACGAGTTCCTCGATCGGGGTTAGAATAAATAAAAAGGGGATTAAATAAACCGCCGCGAGATGTCACTCTCCGCGGAGTTTTGAAGCGATGATAGGGGAGGGTTAGAGTTAAGCAGTTAACGGTTAGGATGTTAGAATGCAGAAATTAAATTAATGAAATAAAATGGTCGCGGGAGATAGCCCACCGCACCAGTTAGATGAAACCACCGCGAGGAACTGGTTCCGTCAACGGGGTTTGGACAGAAAATAAATAACAAAAGAAGGGGAAGGGAAGTGTGATCGCGAGGGGCTGAAAACCCCACAGGAATGTTCTGATCGCGTTCGTCGTCGAAGCGGGAGCAGTGCGGGTCCTCTCTTCCTCTTCGATCGGCCGGCCGACGAAGAGGGCCTTCTTTGGTTACCCTGATTTTTATTATTTTTTTTGTTTTATTTTATCTTTTGTTATTATATTTTTTTGGGTTTTGTTGCTTTTATTATTATTATTATTCTTTTATTCCCTTTTTTAGAGAAAGATGAGAAAGTAAAGAGAGAAATCGAGGGGTAGATGGTAGAATAAGGTAGTATGATATAGAGATAAACTACTAGGGAAATATAGACAGAGTGAAAAATTTATTCTAGATAAAACAGAGAAGAACGGAGATGGAGATTTGACAATATATGATAATAACAAGGGAGAGAAGATAGACTTATTTTTAAATAAAATAGAGAAGGATCAATGTGGAAATTTATCAACAAATAACAATGATAAGGGAAAGAATTAGAATAGTATGAGGGAGATGATAGCCGGGTACCTCAAAATAGGGGGGATGGTCGCAGTTTATCCCCGAACTAGGGGCACGTGAGTTGCTCCTCCTCCCTTTTCGATCGACTGAGGAAGCGGGCTTCTTGACTGGTTGACCCTCGCAAAACACAGCAGACAGAAGAAACAGATGGTGGATTAGAGGAAAAGTAGTGTAGTACCGGTCCCTTGAAATGAAAGCGATGCAATCATATTCAAACACGCACCTGGTTGGTGTGGTTTGAAACCCCTTTTGAACACAAAGGGTATGAAATGAGATGATGATGAGACGAACGCAAAGACATTCACAAGCCGGGCCTTCTCGAGGAGAGGCGTGGCAAAGATGACAAATAATGCATGCAGATGCAACTAACTAAACGCAAACAATACAACAAGGGGAGGAGAAAGCTTATTCAGAGATGGAACGCTCCAGCAACGCGAGAATGGCATAAATGGGCGACAGGACGGCACAACTTTTCTTATATACAGCAACACTTGGAAATTTGGCAGGACCTCCTTTTATTTCATAGATTTAGAAACGGTTGACTATATATATATACATATACGTATATATATAGATATATATATATAGAAATATATATCCAACTATATATATATATACATTAATATATATAGGGAGATATATGTAAGATATCTATTTATGAACACATATATATATCTGATGCAAATAGGAAAAATAAGATAGATAAAATAAAATTAAAACAAAATATTGGAAGGAAAGAGAGAGAGATTGAGAGAAGATAGAGAAAAAATATAAAAGAGAGAGAGAGAGATCACGTAAGGGGAGAGAGAGAGAGTAGAGAGAAACATGGGAGAAGAAAAAAAAAATAAAAAAAAGAGATGAGAGATCGAGAGAGAGGAAGGGAGTGGGGAGGAAAAAGAGAGGGAAGGAGGGAGTGAGAGAGACACGTGAGAGAGGGAGAGAGAGGGGGAAAAAAGAGAGAGAGAGAGAGATCGCAGGGGGGAGAAAGAGAGAGAAGGAGAGAAAGAGTGGATAAAATAAATAAAAAAAAATATAGAAGGAGAGAGAGAGAACGCGGCGGGTTTGCGAGAGACAGGGAGAGTGGAGGGAAGAGAGAGAGGGAGAGAGGAAGCGGGGAAGAGAGAGAGAGAGCGCGGGGAGAGAGGGAGAGTGGAGGGAAGAGAGAGAGGGAGAGAGGAAGCGGGGAAGAGAGAGAGAGAGCGCGGGGAGAGAGGGAGAGAGCGAAAGGGAGAGAGAGAGGGGGGGTCCGGCGGCGACGGCGGGAGCGGTGACCGGAGGGGCGACGGCGAGGCGGCCAGAGCCGGGGGCCGCGGGGGCAACGGCGGCTGCAGCGGTGGTCGCGAGGGGGGCCCGGGCGGCTAGTGGCGTCGGGGCCTGGTCAGAGGCGGGCGGTGGAGCAGGACGACGGCCGGAGGGGCGACGAAGAAGAAGAGGCCGCAACGGCCTCTTCGTTCAAATGGGGGGGGGCACGGGCGATGAGGCCCCCCCCGCGAACTAAAAAAAAAGCCCTTTTTTAAAGAAGAAAAAAAAACGCAAAGAGAGAGAGAGAGGTTGAGGGAGGGGGAGAACAGAGGGAAGAACTGAGAGAGAGAGAGAGAGAGCGGGTGAGACGGAGGGGGGAAGAAAAAGAGAGAGAGAAGAGAAACGGGAGAGAGAGAGAGAGATAGGGGGAGAGAGAGATGGTGGAGGAGGGAGAGAGAGAGAGACGCAGGAAAAAAATAAAAAAAAGGAGTGAGAGAGATCGAGAGGGAGAGAGGGCGTGAGAAAGAGAGAGGAGGAGAGGGGCGACGGGGGGTTGCCGCGGCGAGCTCGTCGGCAGGGGGAGCAAACGACGACGTCGGTGTAAGGTGCCCGACAGCGACGATGGTGGATGCTCAGACGACAGCGGCAGCGTGGGGGTGCCCGGAGGTGGTCGGCCGGTTTCAACGACGGTGTGCAGGCAGGGCTGCACAGGTGGTTGAGGCGGGGGGGGGGGGGGGGGCGGGGTCGCCGGCGGCGTCGAGGGGGTGTGAGAGAGGAGGTGGTAACGGCAAGGTTGGGGAGCTACGGTGTGACGGTGGGGAGAGGACGGTGAGGGAGAGGGGGGCTGCGATGGTGTGGGTGAAGACGTCGCAAGGGAGATCAGGGGGCTGGTTCACGTGGCCGAGGGTGGTGGTGTGTGGGTAGGTGGGTGGCTGCAGAGGGAGAGGAGAGAGGTGACGGGAAGGGCTGGGTAGTGGGTGGTTCGCAGTGGGCTCCGAGGGGGTCGAGGGTGGTCGCCTGAAGGTGGTACTGAGCGACTCACGGGGGGGGGGGGGGGGGAGAAAGGGAATGTGCAGTGTGTGTCGTGAGAGTGAGGGTAATAACAGTAGTGTGTATGTGTGTGAGAGGGATGTGTACAGTGTAGGGTGTGTGGGTGTGCAGTGAAGTGAGTGTGTGTGTCGTGAGAGAGAGGGAAGGGAATAGGAAGATAGGTTGATTAGTGTTAATTAAAAAATTAAAGATTAGTAAATAAAGATTAGATTAGGGATATGATTATATTTTTTATATTTTTTTATTGATATCTCTTTATATATATATACATAAATAAGGTTATTTATTTTTTATATATATTATGATTTTATTTTTATTATTTTATCTTTAAAATATTCTCTCATTATTTTTAAATCTTCTTCAATTCTTCCGAATTTTTTTTAATAGCCTTTTTATCTTTTTTTTTGTATTTTCTTATGACCCCTTTTTTGATTATTTTTCTAAAATTTTTATAAGCCCTTACCCATTTTTTTTGTATTTTAACATCTTCTCAATTTTTATAACCCTTTTCAATTTTCTAAATTTTTTTGTATTTTTATAAAACTCAAACAAATGATAATCAATCACCTAAGTTAATCGTGTAAGCCACTCTGGGGCATCGTGGTGTAATATGAGATTTACTCGCGAAAAATGTGAAAATAGCGTGTCTACACCAAGCAGATCTTCTCAATGTAGGTGTATTTCTTCTCAGTTCTGACTAATCTTCGACTGAGATAGTAGAGGGTTTGTTCTTTCCCTTCTTCATTATTCTGGGCTAGCATTACCCCCAGAGAGTTATATGTGGCTGCTATGTACAAAACCAGCGGCCGTCTTTTCACCGGTGCGCCCAGCACTGGAGGAGTCTTCAGATAGTCTTTGAGCTTGTCGAAGGCTGTCTGGCAATCTTCGTCCCAGTAGAAGAGAACATCTTTCATCATTAGCTTGTGAAAGGGCTGGCATCGCCCTGACAAATTAGATATGAAATGATGGATGTATGCCAGGCGGCCTTGCAGAGACCTCAGTTCGGAGAGGTTCCTTGGTGAGGGTAACTCCTGAATTACTTTGATTTTTGCGGGGTCTATTTCAATCCCCCGGTATCTGACAATGAAGCCGAAGAACTTTCCGCTCGACACTCCGAACGCACACTTTATAGGGTTCATCTTCAATTCATACTGCCTTAGCCTCTGAAAGATAACTCGGAGGTCCTGCAGATGGTCTTCTTTCTTTCTGGTTTTGACTACCAGGTCATCTATGTAGCACTCGACCTTATGGTAGAGCAGCTCATCGAATATTCTAGTCATCACC
The DNA here is from genome assembly GCA_022559845.1 of Amorphophallus konjac. NCBI lineage: Eukaryota > Viridiplantae > Streptophyta > Magnoliopsida > Alismatales > Araceae > Amorphophallus > Amorphophallus konjac. Next base: position 109,488,648 of record CM040123.1, read on the forward strand.
CGCTGGTAAGTTGCGCCGACGTTCTTCAATCCGAACGGCATCCTCTTGTAGTGATAAATGCCTTTAGGGGTTCAGAAGGCAGTGTGGACCCGGTCATGTTTCACGATCCATATTTGGTTATAGTTGGATGACCCATCCATGAATGATAGGGCCTCATGACCGGTTGTTGCATCTATCATGACCTCCGTTATTGGCACCGGAAAGTCATCCTTGGGGCAGGCTTTATTCAAATCTCGGAAGTCAACACATATCCGGATCTACCCATTCTTCTTCTTCACGGGCACAATATTGGCCAGCCACGTGGTATATTGATTTTCTTCAACGAAGCCCACGTTAATGAGCTTGTCAACTTCTTTGCATACTTGAGTGATGAGCTCTGGCCTCATGCGCCGCGGAGGTTGCTTCATCGGTTCGGCTTCAGGGCTTATTGTTGGCTCATGTTGTGAAACTGCGGGGCTTAGTCCTGACATTTCCTTGTAGGCCCAGTCAAAGCAATCCTGGTATTCTTACAGTAGCTGGATGTACAACTTTTATTCTTCAGCAGGTAGCTGGGCGCTGAGGAAGGTCGGCCTATGGCCGTCCTCGTCTCCCAGATTAACTTCTATCAGTTCATCGACTGTGGCTTGGCCTCCATCTTCTATTTCCGGGGGCGCTGGCTGAAGGTCGACAAAGTCTAGAATATCATCTTCAAGGTCAAGAACCTCGATCTCTTCGTTTGGTTCTATTTGGGATTCAGCAAGGATCTCCTCCCCAGCCAGTAGCGGCTGTGTGAATTATTTTATTAGCGAATCCATCGCCGTTGCAGCTTCGAGGGGTGAGTTGACAGCTTCATCCTCTACAGATAGGTTTGCGGTCATGGAAGACCGATGGTTGTTTACTATTGGGCTGGGGTAGCATCGCAGCTTTGTAACAGCAGGTGAGAAGGTCTCGCCCTCTTGGATTGTCATGTCCTCGATGGAGGTGGCCTTTTCCTTTTCAGCAGCATACATCTCTCGATCGGTTTCGACAGAAGCTCCCCCGATTGGCACGAGAGGTGCTGGAATCATCATTAGCGGAGGCCCGCCGGAGGGAGATGTCCCTGTTTCTTCAACATCTTCAGCTTCGCTACTACTGGCCGTGTCAAATCTAGCTGGAAGGGCCGCTTCTTTAGGATAGACTTTCTCCCAACATCGGCAAAGAGTCATGGTCTCTATTTCCGAGTCTCTTGATCAAGCCGGTTCAGCATATTCCGCTTCTGCTGGGTATTCATCGAAAGTTGCCCCCAGCGGATTATTTTCAACAGGATAGAAAGCGGAGATGGTGTCTGTTAGGTTCACTGTAGTATTCAGAGGGGGGGGGGGTGAATGAATATAGCCCTTTGAAAAATCTTTCGCCCAATTAAAATATGATGCTCACTAGAACTACTAGTTCGCAAACTAGACAAGCTTAAAAGCTAGTGGGCAGATGAGGAACTAAATAAACACACAGTAAAAACCTGAATGCTAACAAGACAGATTAAATCTAATGATAAGAGCTGCGGAATTAGATCTACCTTCTTCAGAAGGACAAATAGCAACAACGGAATAACAATTCGAAGGACACTCAAAAACACAGTCAAGCACATGGTATGCAGTCAAGCCATATCGCCCCTATGCAAGCATCTAGCGCCAAACACACAAAAGATCAAACCACAGTGCACAAGAGGTTTTAGGTGGTTCGGTCCACAGACCTACATCCACCCCACACTCAAACCGAGTGTGGCTTCACTAACAGCTGGGCAACACAGCTTGCCAACAGACGCTGATACACAGCTTACCCAGGGGAACAACCTCCCCTCTTCCTCCTACACGGAGGGAACCTCTAGCAACCCACGGTCACTAGAAACCAGAGACTCACATCTCTCTTCCTCTATACCAAGAGGGAACCCCACTAGTAGCAGCCCCGCTACCAGTGAACCAGCCAGTAGCACACTGCTACCAGCAATCCCCCAGAGGCCTAGCCTCTCTTCCTCCTAGCCCGGAGGGAACCCACAAGCAGCCCCCCTGCTGCTTGCAAACCGGAGATCAGATCTCCCTTCTCCTGACCCACCAGGAGGAACCCGACCTCAGTCTAGAGGATAGGAAGAACTCAGTAAATCAGATCGAATAGAAAGAAAAATAAGGAACGAAAATAACACAGCAAACACAAGCTGTAAAAGAAGGAACATCAGATGTGGCTCCCATGGAGCTGACTGGCCTGATTTGATCCACTGTCCAGTAGACAGATCTTCAATAACTTTCTTCCTTTTCCTCCACAAACTCTCTCTCTCTCTCTCTCTATCTCTCTTTCTTTCTCTTCTGCTCTCCTTTTCTCTCACGCTGTTCTCTCCTTCTTCTCTTCAACTCCTTTTCTTCTTGCCGGCTCACTCTTCTTCTATTTCTTTTTCTTCTTCTTCTCTTTTTCTGGATCGAAGGGCTTTCTGCTCTCCAGGCTTCTTCTTCGATCAGCCTCCATCTGAAGACGAAGGCTCCAATATATACCAGTAGCAGTAGGGAGATAGGGCGTGTGCTTCCCACGCCTTACGTCCAGAATATTCCTCCTCAGATCACGTGCTCAGCACCCACCTGGGATCACGTGTCAGGTGCCAGCTTCGGGTCACGTGCCCATTCATCAGTATGCTCAGCAACTGGAGTTAAATGGCGTCAACCCACTTGCTCCAAGGAGTTGACGCAGCCTTCAAAGACATTCGGCCAGCAAAACTCAAGTCTGCTGCGTTGACTCCATCAGCCTGCTGCGTTGACGCATCGGTGATCCAGTGATCAAGTCTTCAACAGATAGACGTGCTGCGTCGACGCTCTCAGCATGCTGCGTTGACGCATTGGTGTTCCAGCATCTGAACTTAGATGGCTTCAGCCCTCTCACGTTTTGTGTGGAGTGCGTTGACGCATTGTGTAACTGCGTCCACCCTCTGGTCACCTTGTCGATCCATCAACCTGCTGCGTCGACGCCACTTGATGAATGCGTTGACGCACCAGAGTAATCCAGTAAGCCTCTTTCTTGATTGTTTGAACTACTGCGTTCACGCCACTTGATCAAGGCGTTGACGCATTGGTGTGTTCCAGCAGCGGAAATTGGATGGCTTCAGCCCTCTTGCTTTAAGGGGTTCATTAGCCTCTTCAGTCCCTGTCAGACAGATGAAATGAAGTCATCAGTTCTAAGTTTATGCATTGCATTGTATAGACTTTGCTGTGAAGGTAAAGGCTAAAGCAATGTACAGACTTTATGATACTTAGATAAAAAATAGGCGAAAGCAATGTAGAGACTTTAGACTGCAGGAACGTGTGAACAACCAATGAGTAGACTCTTCAATCGACAGGCTTTGAAGCACAAAGGCAATGTACAGACTTTGCCTTAAAACGAATGAAAGGACTTAGAATCAAAGAGGCGTTGTGTAGACTTTGAACTAGTGTACAGACTTGGAAGCTTGAGCCAATGAATAGACTTGTAAGCCCATGTGGATGTATAGACTTGACTGAGTGAAGTCAATGTACAGACTTGCCTATGCGAGGCCACTGTACAGACATTGAAAACGTGAAGCCAGTGTACAGACTTGAAGAACAGTTCAATGTATTGACTTAGCGTTGTATAGACTTGGCTTTGAACGCTTGAGCTGAAGACAATGTACAGACTTAGCGATGTATAGACTTTGAGTCAAGAAGACCAATGTGTGGGCTTACTATAAAGAATAATGTTCTGATGGGTCGACGCATCAGCAAGGGTGGGTCGACCCACCACTGTCCATACTATCCAAATAGAGTGTAGATAGATGAAGATTGAACTAAAGAGTCGAAGCATCAGCTCAAGGAGTTGACGCACTGCTGTGGAGACTGTGCAGACAGAGTGTAGACAGAATTAAGTAGAGCATGTTATCTGACAGCCCTATGAACTCCATACATTTACATGATAAAACATGAATTTATCGTGCATATAAACGAAAGTATTATGATCAGAGAATGACTGAATAATAGCATGATGACACACGACAAGATGACTCACAGTGATTAACTCACATCAAAAACCAATCATCAAAACCATCATCAAAACCACAGGGGCACAACAATCTCCCCCTTTTTGATGATGGCAATACTACACTGTGAGTAATGCTGATGACACAAACTATTCTCCCCCTTTGACTTCATCAAAAAGAAAATAGTTTGAGAAATTATAGCATGTATAAAAATTCAGTCAATTTCTCCCCCTTGCAAGAACATAGTTCTCCCCCTTTGGCAAACAATCTACCCCTTTAGTATAGTCAAGATGAACCATGGGAAGGGGTGAATGCAGATGCCGATACCAGAATGCGAGATCTTCCCCTTTAAGAGTTTCTATGCATCATGATGCATATGACATGGAAGCTCCCCCTCAATAAGTGAAATCTTATGAGATAGATGAGAAGGAGACCACAGGGGCAAACAAGGAGAAGTTCAGGTCAATGAGCAGAAGAGGTTCAATTAGCAGATTTTTAAAGAAGCTCCAATCTCAGAAAATTCAGTCAGATTTTCAGAGAGATATCAATCTCATAAATCCAAAACATAGGTTTTTCAAAGTCTTCCATTATAAGGGCTTATGAATGAGCTTTATTGAACAACATGGTTTAAACATGATGTATGTAGAGTTTATCAATAAAATTCTGTATTGATATCTAAAACCATGGTTTAATAAAAATGAACCAAGCCCTCATATTTATCTTGATAAAACTCCCTTTCTCTTACACAATCAAATTTATTGACTTCTTTCGGAATTACATGCATCAGTATTGAAATCAAGCAATTATGAAGTCATATGATTTTGTCTAGGGTTGTAGCAATTTGATTTTAGCATCAATATTCAGATATTTCAATTCGTTCAACAATTTTTCATGCTACAAATTTTACGAGTACTCTAGTTCAGTGCACACCTTGTAACTAGAGGATATACCTTGATCAGAGGCCAATATCCCTAAGCACTTAGTGTGACTAACTGTCATGCTTTATATGAACAGAGATAGCATTTACACATCATGACACACTGCAAATCATTTCTTGATGAGTGAGTTGTATTTCTCAGTGTGCATGCCATTGCTCTGCCTGAAATTCAATTATTCTTAATCAGAGTTAACTATGGTACCTCATGACACAGTCCTTTGGACATGTGTTTCTCAGTGACCAAGGTCATTGCTCTACAGAAAATACCCTTTAGACATTTAGAAAAATTCATTTGCTTCAAATCAATAACAATTTCATGTACTTAACCAAATAAAGTCATGTATTCAATAATGCCGATTTCAGAAGATTTTACAAGACACAACATGAAACAGATGGTTAATGTTTATTAAACATGCTTCAGATATTTTTAAGAGATTTTAAAGCCAAACTCATTGAATACATTAAACTTAAACCACATGAGTTATTTCAGTCATTCATAAAAATGTATAATAGAAGATTTCTAGTTCAAGAGTTTTCAGATTTATGATAGAGATAGTCCCATTGAAATCTTCATGAGAGACTGATGGAATTCTGAAGCCAAATGATACCAATTGATAGGAGAGATTTTGAAGCTCAATGTTTTCAAAAATATGTTCAAGGTCTGTCAACAAAATCAATAAGGAAGGATATGCAATGAATTCTCACATGAGTATGCACTTGACAACCTATATGCAATGCATTGACTCCCCCTGACACTATGCATTCAGACAGTCTTTTTGGCATTTTTCATGAAATGCAATGCAATGGATGCCATGGATAGATTTTCAATGAACTATGCAATAGATAAATTTCAAGCCACATACATAAGCAGTTCAGATTATTCAGAATGTAATTTGTTTTCAGAGTTTATGCATTTCAACAATTATCAACCAACTACAAATGGCAGATATGCAGGAATACATCAAATCAGATATGCAATGAGTTTCAAAACAAGAAATGCAGAGAGTTTACCTGAACAGTGTGAGAACGGGGTTTTCATTCTTGAGTGCCTTGGATTAATAACCCCTTTAATTCTTCAGCTTCCAAGGCACACCTGCAACAGACACATGATTTTGATGCAGCAGGTACCCAAGAAAACTTGGGTCCTGGATTAGCAGTGACACCTTTGGTAGGTGTTCTAAACAATTTTCTAGCAGCATGGTCATCAGACTTCATCAAGTAGCAGGTTTTCATTGAATGACCAGATGTGCCACAATAATAGCAAGATGCAGCAGGTTTCATATTAGATTTATGCGCATTCTTATAAACATGATTTTTATGTGCATATGTATGAAAATTTTTGTTAACAGAATTAAAATTCTGTTTACCAAAACCAGTCTTGTTTTGGTATCCTGCCAGCCAATAGGTTGCAGCCCTGTGACCTGGCTTTCCACAGTTAAAACAATGAGAGGCCTTCCTCTTAAAATTGAGTTCATTATTGCCATAGCCTCCTTGGGCATGCCAACAGTCCTTGACCGTATGGCCATGCTTTCTACATTCAGAACATGTAGGAATCTTTCTTTTAAATGTAAATTTATTCCTATCATGATCATTTTTGTTTGCAGGGAGATTGACAGTTTTAGAATTAAATTTTCTACCCTGAACATGCCAACAGTCAATGGCCCTGTGGCCCAATTTGCCACAGTGAAAGTATTCAGTTTTCTTTTTGTTCTGAGCAGAAACATGTTTCCTAGCATGCTTTCTGTTGTCTTGTTTCAGAATAAAGCAATTATCCATAATGTGGCCAACCCTACCACAGTAATGACATGAATTCTTGTTTTTATGAGCATGTGTATGTGTGTTCATGTCAAGCACAGATTGAACTTTCTCAACATATTTAAAATCAGTCCTTTTCTTGGTGACAGGGAAGTTCTTGTGATGTACAACATGCACTTTTTCAATGTGATTCAATCCCTTCTTCACATGACTGACCTTTTCCATTTTTCTAGTTTGTTTCTGATTCTTTTGAACATTTGGTTGTTTATTTTCTGAGGTGGTGGCTACATCTGATGCTTTGATAAAAGATGTCATTAGCTTATTTTTGAAAGCCTTTTTATTGACATTGTTGTAGCCTAACCCTTCCTTTTGAGTATTGACCTTAACACCTAACAACCTGTCCAGATTTTCTTGTCCTTCCACAAATTTTGACAAGGATTTATTCAAATCTTCAATTTCATTTTCCAGAGAAATGATGTGTATTTCATAACTGGCAATCTCTTGTTCATTGCAATTTACACATTCGCTTAGCACCTTGTTTGCAATTTTGCATTCCTCAACTTCTTGTTCCAGATTTCTCAATTTTTCAGATTCTTCAATGTAAACAGATTTTCCTTTTTCTAAGAGAAGAAGTTTCTCTGACATAGCAGTGTTCAACTGCTTCAGTCCTTCAACCTCTTTGATTAGTTTGTCATTTTTTGATTTCAGATTTTCATTAACAGATTTTCTGAGAGACTCTTTTTCAGATCTTAACAATTCAACATGTTTCTTAAGCTCTTGATTATCAGAAAAACAAGCATCATAAGATTGCTTCAGATTTGAACAATTTTCACATGATAAATCAGAACCATTTTGATCAACCTTTAATTTTTTATTTTCAGATTTTATTTTTCCATACTTTTCATACAATTCAACATACATTTCCTTCAAATAATCAAAGGTCATTTCGTCCGAGTCAGATTCAGAGTTTACCTCTTCATCAACATCATCTTCATTCTGACTGCTGCCTTGATTGCTGCCACTTGGATTACTTCTGTTAGCCATCATGCAGCTATCCTCGTTTACCCTATTGTAGATTTGATTTAAAATCCACTTAAGGAAAATATTAAGAATAAGCAATAATCAATAATGTGGAGAAAAACATGCACGAGGTGCACAAGGGGAGTGTGTGTGATCGCCAGAGACACGAGGGTCTCAAGTGGAAAATAATATGGGGAGATGATCGCAAAATACCTCAAATATGCGGGGGATGTGAGTACTCCTTTTCTCTTCAAAATCGGCCGGCCGATGAAGAGAGTCTTTCAACTTTGGTTACCCTTGCAAAACAAAGACAACAACACCAAAAGACATGGATTAGAATAAAGGTGAGTGTAGCATCAAATTCTTAGATAGATGAGCATGAAAATTGATTATGAACACACCTTAAGGGGGATTGCCCTTAAACCCCTATGCAAAAGGGTATGGGAGATATGATGTGAATGATATGAAAAATATGAATAAAAATAGGGGGAAAGAGTGCAAGAGTTGCACTAAGGAGAGATCTCAATATGATAGTTGAGGAAAATCAATGACAATGATGCATGCATGACTTAATGAAAAATACAAATAAGGGGAGATAAGATAGAAAAATCTTGTTTGGGTGGCTTCTTTGGCTTGAATGCTCGATGGGAGGAAGCCTTCAAAGGATGAAGCTTGATGTGAAGAAGCCTTCCCTTAGCCAAGCACCTTCGGTTCCTGTAAAAAGAAAAGAAGACAACAGAAGAAAAGAGGGAGGAAACAGAAGTAGAAGAAGAAAAATAAGAAGAAGAAGAATGGAGGATACCGAAGAAGAAGAAGAAGAATCAGAAGAAGAAATAGAAAAAGAAGGAGACACGTAGAAGACAGAAGAAAGGGGAAAGAAGAAAAAAGAAGAAGAAGAACACAGGGGAGAATAAAAATTATCGGAACCAACCCCTTAACAGAGGCGAGAGCCTCTATTAATAGGTTAGGAAAAGGTGATAAGAAGGGAAGAGATTAAAGGAGGAATGGATAAGAACAGCAAGAGCCCAAATAGAGGAAGAGTCTAACGAGGCAAGGACTCTCTGGGGAAAGGGCTGCGAAGCCAGAAGGTGAAACACGCCTTAGGTCAGGGCATTAATTTAAGAATTGACGACCTACCCTAGGGCGTTTCTCAAAACACGCCCTGCACAAGGGCGTTTCTCAAGACCAAATTTTTAGAAATGAAAACTCCCCATATTTGAAACATGAAAAACACGCCTCAATCAAAGCCGCGTTTCAAAAACACGCCCCTGGGAAGGGCGTTAATTTCAAGAGCTCAAATGGGGAAGTCGGTCAAACCAAAAGAATTGACGCCCTCCAGTGTGGTCGTCCTTCCTTAAGAAACGCCCTAGTACAAGTCGTGTTTTAATAAAAACACGCCCTTACCCAGGTCGTGTATTTAGAAAATTCATAAAATAGATAAAATGGGGATAAAATAGATAAAATGGGAAAGACACGCCCCAGTCAAGGTCGTGTTTCAAAAACACGCCCCTATCAAGGGCGTTAATTCAGAAAATAGAGATAAATACCCAAAAAATCTAAAAAAAAAAATAGGAAAAAGGAGATAAATGAGGAAAAATAGGAAAAATTCAAGAAAAGTGAGAAAACCACTCAAATAAGCTGATTCGAGGGTCAAATGGGGCATCGCAGAGCGATATGCAATATACTCAAAATAATGTCAATTTTGGCGTGTCTACAGCTGCCCCGCCTTGGCGTCTGCTTTGCAAGGGAGCGTAGCAAACTGAAAAGTAGATGCCAAGGTGTGATGAGACACGCAATCAACATCACTTGATGAGAATGAAATCAAAAGCACGAGATGAAGCAATCTCGGGAAATTCACTGAAATCAACAATGTTTGGATAAAGGGGGGAGATGTGCACGCGGTGCACGAAGGAGATAAAAAAAATGATCAACTTCCAGTGCGGTGGAAGTACCCCAGGTCACAAACCTGTAGATTTCACCATTGGGGAGCGGTTACCAGCCAGTGGACGTGCTGCAGCCAAGGTGGATCAAAGGAAAAGAGATAAAAATAAGATGATAAAAATCCAAACAAGGAGCTTTCGAGAAAATGACCCAAAACAGCGACAAAACGAACTGAAGACACAATTCGTCATGGAATACCTCATATCAAAGATCAAGATCAATTTGGCTCCCAAACAGCTTATCAGAATGATTTTTCAACAGTTGTTTCAAATTCCTACATGAATGCATGCTGGGTTTAAAGGGAAAAATTAAATCAAACAAAAATATAAGATAATCAAGGATAATATTGTTAAACTGCCCAGACTGGGTCAAGAAACCAATTCTGCGAGCTGATACTAAGCCGAAGCCCGTTTATCCACGCACCAATTCGCAAAAAGGGAACCATCGTCCCCAGTCTTGGATGGCTCAACGGCCTATCCGTGTGACTAAGACTCCTCTGGAATCATCATTGTTTTTGATGAAGGGGAACTCAAATCCCAGATTTACCAAAGCCACAAGGTCCTTGATATAATCTAGTAGCATATGTAACATATAGTAAAAATGCATATAGGGAGATGGTGGAGCAATAAGTATGGGGGAACTGAGAGATGAGCTGCCGTCACCGCGGGACTTTGATGATGATGCCCAGTCGGTGGGACCAAGAGCCTCTTCCTGCGCTCAAAAATTCATTAGCCAAGATATAAAAAGTATAACAAGCAATGAATAAAGCCTTTGAGCATAGCAAACATGGCCATGAATAACACATAGTAGGGCAAAGCATGGATAACATGAATAGCATGGTATTGCAAAGCAACATTATTTGTTATTTTGTCATGAGGAGACAATCTGGCTAATCAAAATTTGGAGGTGAAAGATCAAGATCTGATATAATGCCCAACGGCGGAGTGATCAGATGAAATGATAATGCCCATTGGCAAAGTGATCAAGTGAATCAGCAGGAGTTGATTTAAAAAGATTTGGAGATGAATAATAATCAGGAGATATGGGGGAAATGATAATCAAAATGCCCCTGGATGTCATATTATGAAAATATCGGGGAGAATCAATAGATTGATAGCAATAAGTGGAGAGAGGACTCACCCGTGCTCTTGGTCCTTGGAAAGCTGTTCCTGCAAAACACCATCAGAAAATACAATGCAAATATTTTTGGATTTTGGAATATGCAAATTTTTATGAGTTTTGAAAAAGATATTCAAATTTTTATTATGAAATTTTTGACAAATATTCAATTTTTATGGATTTTGATCAGGAAATATTCAATTTTTTTGTGGAGATTTTGGAAATATTCAAATTTTTGTGGAGATTTTGGCTTAGACTTAGTTAATGCAGCATCAAAGGGTGTTTTGAACCACTGGCTAGGGGTCCTTGTTCCTTCCCTTTTCGCTAAAAATTACCCAAAGCCGGGCGTGCGTTGAAAGTGGCGTCCTATAACCGACCGCCATTAATTAACGGTGCCCCTACCAAGGCCATACCCGAGAAACATTCGGTCTTGGAGGAAGAAGAGAAGAACAATTGGAGATAAGCTTTATGCAGGATGGGAGATATCAAGACTTGAATTCCTTCCAAGGTGTTAACCCTCAAAGAGGTAGTCTGTTGCGCCGGGGCTTTATGCCTTTACTTTTCAGACCCTTGACATGCATACGACCAGGGTTTTCCCTGCGGGGACTTTGCCACTCTTGTCATGCCATGATTCATAATTCAATTATCGAAAGTTCGACTTAATTCTTAATTGCCCTTTTGGCGAAATGTATATCATGAAAACTCATTTAATTTGGGTCAAGACTGCCCCTATTTGAGACTCCTCTCGTATTGGGGATTATCAAGGTTGCTCATCTCATCCGTCAACCTCTTGCACCTGCCCTCGGCCGAGTAAAGAAGAGAAAAGACTTCCAGATATACTCATGGCATGGCCAAGGTAGCAACGGTGTTTAACCAAAGAAGCCGGCTAAGGACGCCGTGAAGTGTGTGGAATGCCCAGCTAAGGGTTGCTCTTAACAAGCGGGGAGAGAATGTCGAATTCCCAGCGCGGGGTTCTTTATCAACCAAAGTGCTGCAAAAGCAAGCCTAACGACTCTTTTTTATGAAAAACAATTCAATTAAAAGGCCTAAGATAAAGGTTTGAAACACCATTCTTAATCCCGTTAAGAAGCACTTTGTTTTGAAAATCATGCGTGAAGTAATGAGAAAATGATATCATCAAAATGCATACTTACGCCAATATGTTACCTTGCAACCTTTGTAGAAGCAGCTGTCAGAGGCGAGGTTGATCATCATGGGATTTGTCCTCTTTGGCAGTCAAAAGGATTGGAAGCAAAAGATTTTGGGAGTGGCTTAACAAGAATGAGTGGTGCTCAAACCAGACTCAGACGAATAAGGAGAAAAGGAAAAGAGGCGAGGGCTAGAACTCCCTCACTAAGGCGCGGAGACCCTGATCACATGGAACAGTCTACAGAAGAAGCGGAAAATCAAGAAGAGGGGTGAGGACTAAAGCCTCGGAAGCAATGGGAGAAAGGGCAGATGCCCAAGGTAGTGGATGCGGAAGACGTTGGGTCGGACCCAAGATCAGGCGGAATCAGAAGAAGAAATTGATAAATGGAAAGAGGCGGATCCGGAGGGTCCGAAGGCAGAGAAGAATCATGGGAAGACCCATCCGGAGGCTCCGGTGGGATAATGGAGGAAGGGACGCGATGCCCTGGGGAGAAATAGGGAAAAAGATGATGAAAAAGGTGACGGAACAGGAAGAAGAGAATAAAAGATATGAAGTCCCGGAGGAGCAAGAAGATGAATCGAAAGAAATATAGAAGGTCCGGAGGTTCCGGAGGAATCAGACGGAAAAGGACGCGATGCCCTGGAAAATGATAGAGAGAATAAGACGGAGAATCCGGAGGTTCCGGAGGAAGCAAATGGAAAGGGGCGCGATGCCCGAGGAAAAGATGGAGAGAATCCGGAGGTTCCGGAGGAAGCAAATGGAAAGGGGCGCGATGCCCGAGGAAAAGATGGAGAGAATCCGGAGGTTCCGGAGGAGTGAAACCAGGAAGGAGAAGGTGGAAAGGGGCGCGATGCCCGAGGGGAAAGTCCGGAGGTTCCGGAGGAAGCAAATAAAGAAGGTGGAGAGGGGCGTCGTGCCCAAAGGGAAAATCCGGAGGTTCCGGAGGAATAAGGTGGAAAGGGGCGCGATGCCCTGGGAGAAAGTCCGGAGGTTCCGGAGGAATAAGGTGGAAAGGGGCGCGATGCCCTGGGAGAAAGTCCGGAGGTTCCGGAGGAATAGAATCAGAAAGGGCGAGATGCCCAAAGAGGAGGGATAAAATTCCTGGAGGTTCCAGGGAAATGGCAGGAAGGGGGACGCGATGCCCCAAGGAAAGTGGATAAAAGGATGAATATGAATAAGATGGGAAATGCGGAATATCCGGCGGTGCCGGAAGGCGGGGAAGATACGGGTTTGGAAACCCGGGAAGTAGGAGGTGCAAATGTATGCAAAATGATGGATGCAATGAATGCAAAGAATGGAATGAATGAATGAATGAAAAATGCATGAAATTCGAAGAAGATGAAGAATGTGAAGAGTGAGAAGGTGAGATCCTCCTCTTTTCCCTTGGAGTGGCCCATGAAGAAAAGGTGATTGAAATGGATATGGATGAAGTTGAATGAACAAGAGTGGAAGAAATAGGGGACGACCCCTTAAGACAATTGCCCCTCCACGGCAGTGAACATGTACGACCAATTGGCCCAATAAAGGAAGCTTCAATAAATGACCACCCCCTTGGAAAGCGAAGATCAATAAGGTGAGGGAGTCGTAGAGTTGGAACATGAAGCATCGCCATGCCCATTGATGGTGATGAATATGGGATGTTGAATAAAATGGGCATTCGCCCTTTGTAAGGAATAATGAATTCTGGATTGGAAAGTTTGGACAAGGGGTGCCCTGCCCGGCCCTTAGATGGCATCAATGCCCGGCATTCTCCTCTGAGCAAGAGCAGCGGCTTAGCCTCTTCAATCGTGCTCGGCACAATAACCCGGATTGGCATCCGGTAAATGAATTCTTGTATCTTGAACAGCATGGCCACGGCCAAATCCTTCTTGCCCGGCTCTTGATCATCTTCAGCACCTGTGCTTGCAGAAGGCCCCCCATTCCGAGTAGTAAGGGGAGGTGAAGCGGAGGCGGAAGGCTCCATGAATGGTGGAGTTATAATGGAAGGTGTTGGCGTAAGTGGAGGTGGAGGTTCAAACACATCGAGTTTCTCCCTTTGCTTGCAAGCGGTCGGGATTGGCTCGGGTGCAAAAAGTGGTGAATCCTGCTCAGAATTAACCATAGGTAAAGGCGAAAGGCTATGTGGTGGAGGTATGGGTTTTGGGGTTAAAGGCATAACGGAGGGTTGAAGTGATGGTAATGGTAGGCTAATTGGGGAAGTGGAGGCCGAGGTGGAGGCTAATGGGAGGCTGATTAGGGAAGGTTTAATGATGGGTTCGACGGAGACTAATGGTGTGGAGGTAGATGGCTTAACGGGTGGAGGTTTAATGGTGGAAGGCTTGGGGAAGGCCAGTGTTGCGGTGGTTAATGGTATAATAGGGGGAGGTGTGATGTATGCGGTGTCAAGGATAGGAGGAGACTTACAATGTGCCGGTGTGGGTGATTGAAGTATCGACCCATCATCGTAACACCAATTAGTCTCATAAATAGGGATTGGATTAGGAGTGGTTTCCTCCTGAGCAGGGGGTTCATCGAATAAAAATGGGGAAAGCGGAAAGTTAAGGAAACTCGGAAGGGGTGCCTGCGGAGCTTCATCATCATCGTATACTGCCTCGGATACTTCGAGTGTCGGCTCTTGCTCACTTGAACCGTCGACGCCGTAATCATCCTTCCTGTCTTTCCATTCTCTCTCCATCTTTGTAATCTCGTCCAAAGCGGCATGGAGAGGATTGACTGGAGTAGGAGGAGCCGTGACCCTCTTTATTTGTTCCTCCATCAAAGTAATCTTATCAAGCAGAGATTGTTGGAGGGGTGTGACTTGAACAACCGAGGGCTGGCAGGGCCTTGAAGGAGGAAGGGACGCATAAAAAGGCCGTGGAGGGGAATTAATGGGCCGACCCATGGAAGAACCCGGATGGGCCGGATTGCAAGGAATAAATGGGCCTCGGGGCCGCGGTGGAGGAGGAATAGAAAGAGGCGGGTGATGGGTCACCCGAGAGGAAACATGAATAGAAGGAGATGGGTAATGGGCTACCCGATTAGAAATATGAGTGGAAGAAGGAAGTGGGTGATGGGCCACCCGAGTGTGAATAGAAGAGGGAAGTGGGTGCTGGGCCACCCGAATAGGATTAGAAGATGGAGGTGAATGAGATGCACCCTCAACGGCCGCCTTAAGGGCTTGGATCTGTTGAGGGGTGAGATGATCCAATGCATGGATGATTCGGGAGACCTTCTCGTCATTGGGAGGAGACGATCCCGAGGGAATAGGGGCTCGCAATTGAGGAGGGGGACCATGAGAATGGACATTGCCCATGGGTCGGGCATGACCATAATAGTGAGAATGTGGTCCCTTGGAGAGATGGCGAGAATTATGTTGAACATGTTGAAGGTGAGGATTATAAGATGTGCTAGGTTGTATATCCTCATGAATTGAATTGAACATGTTGTTTTGTTTATCAAACTAAGGCATTACGCAATCCAAATAATGTGCAAACAATTTGCAAAGAAACACACAAGTTGGAATGGTTACCTTGATTTTTATTTGTTTGAACCTTGGTGAATTAAAGATTTTAGCAAAGTTTGGAATGATTCACACAAGGGGGGAACCTAGTTTCAATGTGATTTGAATCCAATGCCAACTAGGAACACTCTCACCATATGTAGGCCAACTAAACTCGGGACTCCAAAAAGGGTACAACCTGCCCGGCGTCCGTGAGGGAATCCACGGGTGCGGGGACTTATGGAGGCTTGGTTTAGGAATTTCCAATCCAAAGAGACGGAATGCTCAATGGAGGGTCGTTCCTTCACCAAGGAGGTGTGTGGCTCCTAGTATGTGGAGAGAGGAGGTCTCCCAAACCAATGCAAAATGAATGAATGAACGAATGCAAGATATAAGCAAAAATATGATACAGTGATAAACAAAGGAGTTCGGTGAAAACACAGGAATAAGACGCCCTGGGGCAGTGCGCTACCAATCAAAAGACGCCCTGGGGAAGGGCGCTATAAATCAAAAGACGCCCTGGCGCAGGGCGTTACCAATGGAAAAGACGCCCTGGGGAAGGGCGCTATAAATCAAAAGACGCCCTGGGGCAGGGCGCTACCAATGGAAAAGACGCCCTGGGGCAGGGCGTGAAACAAACGCGCCCTGGATCAAGGCGCTAAAACTAAAAGAAACGTCTCTGGCGAGGACGTTAAAATGCAATAGATGCCAACCAAGTCAAATAAACGCCCTGGGGTGAGGCGTTACAAAGGAAAGGACGCCCTTGGGGTAGGGCGTCAAATTATAAAACGCACCTTGATGTGGGGCGCTACGCAACAAAGAAACGCCCTGCTCTAGGGCGTGAATTCTCAGTGTAGGAGATATGAATAAAAACGCCCTGTCAGAAGGCGTTACTCATGAAAGAGACGCCCTTGGAGGAGGGCGTTAAACGAAAACACGCCTCTGACAGGGGCGTGAATCGGCTTCCTTCAGAAACTCCTTCACGGCCAGAAATGACAGAAGCACTCACAGCAGCAAGGCAATCAACAGATTAAAAGAATCATGCTCATCAAAATTTTAAATAAGTGGAAATTTTAAAACAAATCTATTCAATTGACAAATCACTTAGGGGAGAGTGCAAAGCACAATGGGGGGTGCCCGAGGGGCACAAAGGAAAGGGTACCGAGGGTACCAATGGGAAAGGGCACACGTGGGTGCCAAAGGGAAAGGGGTAATCAAAATAAAAACAAGAAAGGGTCCCACCGTGATCGCCAATTTGTAGATTTGATTTAAAATCCACTTAAGGAAAATATTAAGAATAAGCAATAATCAATAATGTGGAGAAAAACATGCACGAGGTGCACAAGGGGAGTGTGTGTGATCGCCAGAGACACGAGGGTCTCAAGTGGAAAATAATATGGGGAGATGATCGCAAAATACCTCAAATATGCGGGGGATGTGAGTACTCCTTTTCTCTTCAAAATCGGCCGGCCGATGAAGAGAGTCTTTCAACTTTGGTTACCCTTGCAAAACAAAGACAACAACACCAAAAGACATGGATTAGAATAAAGGTGAGTGTAGCATCAAATTCTTAGATAGATGAGCATGAAAATTGATTATGAACACACCTTAAGGGGGATTGCCCTTAAACCCCTATGCAAAAGGGTATGGGAGATATGATGTGAATGATATGAAAAATATGAATAAAAATAGGGGGAAAGAGTGCAAGAGTTGCACTAAGGAGAGATCTCAATATGATAGTTGAGGAAAATCAATGACAATGATGCATGCATGACTTAATGAAAAATACAAATAAGGGGAGATAAGATAGAAAAATCTTGTTTGGGTGGCTTCTTTGGCTTGAATGCTCGATGGGAGGAAGCCTTCAAAGGATGAAGCTTGATGTGAAGAAGCCTTCCCTTAGCCAAGCACCTTCGGTTCCTGTAAAAAGAAAAGAAGACAACAGAAGAAAAGAGGGAGGAAACAGAAGTAGAAGAAGAAAAATAAGAAGAAGAAGAATGGAGGATACCGAAGAAGAAGAAGAAGAATCAGAAGAAGAAATAGAAAAAGAAGGAGACACGTAGAAGACAGAAGAAAGGGGAAAGAAGAAAAAAGAAGAAGAAGAACGCAGGGGAGAATAAAAATTATCGGAACCAACCCCTTAACAGAGGCGAGAGCCTCTATTAATAGGTTAGGAAAAGGTGATAAGAAGGGAAGAGATTAAAGGAGGAATGGATAAGAACAGCAAGAGCCCAAATAGAGGAAGAGTCTAACGAGGCAAGGACTCTCTGGGGAAAGGGCTGCGAAGCCAGAAGGTGAAACACGCCTTAGGTCAGGGCATTAATTTAAGAATTGACGACCTACCCTAGGGCGTTTCTCAAAACACGCCCTGCACAAGGGCGTTTCTCAAGACCAAATTTTTAGAAATGAAAACTCCCCATATTTGAAACATGAAAAACACGCCTCAATCAAAGCCGCATTTCAAAAACACGCCCCTGGGAAGGGCGTTAATTTCAAGAGCTCAAATGGGGAAGTCGGTCAAACCAAAAGAATTGACGCCCTCCAGTGTGGTCGTCCTTCCTTAAGAAACGCCCTAGTACAAGTCGTGTTTTAATAAAAACACGCCCTTACCCAGGTCGTGTATTTAGAAAATTCATAAAATAGATAAAATGGGGATAAAATAGATAAAATGGGAAAGACACGCCCCAGTCAAGGTCGTGTTTCAAAAACACGCCCCTATCAAGGGCGTTAATTCAGAAAATAGAGATAAATACCCAAAAAATCTAAAAAAAAAATAGGAAAAAGGAGATAAATGAGGAAAAATAGGAAAAATTCAAGAAAAGTGAGAAAACCACTCAAATAAGCTGATTCGAGGGTCAAATGGGGCATCGCAGAGCGATATGCAATATACTCAAAATAATGTCAATTTTGGCGTGTCTACACCTATGAAATTGCTTCAGCCTATCCAGGATGTCCTTTGTTGAGCTGCAATTATGAAGACAAGACCATAAGGCTCTGTCAGTAGCTGCTTTCATCAGGTTAAAGGCTTTCTGATTTTCTCCAACCTTTGATCTGTGTCTGTCGGTCCATTTGGACACTTTCGTTGGTAAGGTGTGAGGACCTTGTGAAATTAATTTCCACAGATCAGGATTAGCAGAATTAACATAAGCATGTAAAGTAGTGTACCACTGACTGAAATCAGAACCACTAAAGACGGGTGGAAGAGCCATTGAAAACAAATAGCGAGTAAATTCAAAGCAACAGGAATATTTATGCACTAAAAACAAATTAGCACCTAAGACTGCAAGATCGAATCTGCAGGTCCCTGGACCTTGTATGCAGACACCGCTCTGATAGCAATTGTTAGGTTCGATGTAGTATTCAGAGGGGGGGTGAATGTATATAGCCCTTTGAAAAATCTTTCGCCCAATTAAAATATGATGCTCACTAGAACTACTAGTTCGCAAACTAGACAAGCTTAAAAGCTAGTGGGCAGATGAGGAACTAAATAAACACACAGTAAAAACCTGAATACTAACAAGACAAATTAAATCTAATGATAAGAGCTGCGGAATTAGATCTACCTTCTTCAGAAGGACAAATAGCAACAGCGGAATAACAATTCGAAGGACACTCAAAAACACAGTCAAGCACATGGTATGCAGTCAAGCCATATCGCCCCTATGCAAGCATCTAGCGCCAAACACACAAAAGATCAAACCACAGTGCACAAGAGGTTTTAGGTGGTTCGGTCCACAGACCTACATCCACCCCACACTCAAACCGAGTGTGGCTTCACTAACAGCTGGGCAACACAGCTTGCCAACAGACGCTGATACACAGCTTACCCAGGGGAACAACCTCCCCTCTTCCTCCTACACGGAGGGAACCTCTAGCAACCCACAGTCACTAGAAACCAGAGACTCACGTCTCTCTTCCTCTATACCAAGAGGGAACCCCACTAGTAGCAGCCCCGCTACCAGTGAACCAGCCAGTAGCACACTGCTACCAGCAATGCACCAGAGGCCTAGCCTCTCTTCCTCCTAGACCGGAGGGAACCCACAAACAGCCCCCCTGCTGCTTGCAAACCGGAGATCAAATCTCCCTTCTCCTGACCCACCAGGAGGAACCCGACCTCAGTCCAGAGGATCGGAAGAACTCAGTAAATCAGATCGAATAGAAAGAAAAATAAGGAACGAAAATAACACAACAAACAGAAGCTGTAAAAGAAGGAACATCAGATGTGGCTCCCATGGAGCTGACTGGCCTGGATTTGATCCACGGTCCAGTAGATAGATCTTCAGTAACTTTCTTCCTTTTTCTCCACAAACTCTCTCTCTCTCTATCTCTCTTTCTTTCTCTTCTGCTCTCCTTTTCTCTCACGCTGTTCTCTCCTTCTCTTCAACTCTTTTTCTTCTTGCCAGCTCACTCTTCTTCTATTTCTTTTTCTTCTTCTTCTCTTTTTCTGGATTGAAGGGCTTTCTGCTCTCCAGGCTTCTTCTTCGATCAGCCTCCATCTAAAGATGAAGGCTCCAATATATACCAACAGCAGTAGGGAGATAGGGCGTGTGCTTCCCACGCCTTCCGTCCAGAAGATTCCTCCTCGGATCACGTGCTCAACACCCACCTGGGATCACATGTCAGGTGCCAGCTTCGGGTCACGTGCCCATTCATCAGTACGCTCAGCAACTGGAGTTAAATGGCATTAACCCACTTGCTTCAAGGAGTTGACGCAGCCTTCAAAGACATTCGACCAGCAAAACTCAAGTTTGCTGCGTTGACTCCATCAGCCTGCTGCGTTGACGCATCAGTGATCCAGTGATCAAGTCTTCAACAGATAGACATGCTACGTCGACGCTCTCAGCATGCTGCGTTGACGCATTGGTGTTCCAGCATCTGAACTTAGATGGCTTCAGCCCTCTCACGTTTTGTGTGGAGTGCGTTGACGCATTGTGTAACTGCGTCCACCCTCTGGTCACCTTGTCGATCCATCAACCTGCTGCGTCGACGCCACTTGATGAATGCCTTGACGCACCAGAGTAATCCATTAAGCCTCTTTCTTGATTGTTTGAACTACTGCGTTCACGCCACTTGATCAAGGCGTTGACGCATTGGTGTGTTCTAGTAGCGGAAATTGGATGGCTTCAGCCCTCTTACTTTAAGGGGTTCATTAGCCTCTTCAGTCCCTGTCAGACAGATGAAACGAAGTCATCAGTTCTAAGTTTATGCATTGCATTGTATAGACTTTGCTGTGAAGGTAAAGGCTAAAGCAACGTACAGACTTTATGATACTTAGATAAAAAATAGGCGAAAGCAATGTAGAGACTTCAGACTGCAGGAATGTGTGAACAACCAATGAGTAGACTCTTCAATTGACAGGCTTTGAAGCATAAAGGCAATGTACAGACTTTGCCTTAAAATGAATGAAAGGACTTAGAATCAAAGAGGCGTTGTGTAGACTTTGAACCAGTGTACAGACTTGGAAGCTTGAGCCAATGAATAGACTTGTAAGCCCATGTGGATGTATAGACTTGACTGAGTGAAGTCGATGTACAGACTTGCCTATGCGAGGCCACTGTACAGATATTGAAAATGTGAAGCCAGTGTACAGACTTGAAGAACAGTTCAATGTATTGACTTAGCGTTGTATAGACTTGGCTTTGAACGCTTGAGCTGAAGACAATGTACAGACTTAGCGATGTATAGACTTTGAGTCAAGAAGACCAATGTGTGGGCTTACTATAAAGAACAATGTTTTGATGGGTCGACGCATCAGCAAGGGTGGGTCGACCCACCACTGTCCATACTATCCAAATAGAGTGTAGATAGATGAAGATTGAACTAAAGAGTCGACGCATCAGCTCAAGAAGTTGACGCACTGCTGTGGAGACTGTGCAGACAGAGTGTAGACAGAATTAAGTAGAGCATGTTATCTGACAGCCCTATGAACTCCATACATTTACATGATAAAACATAAATTTATCGTGCATATAAAAGAAAGCATTATGATCAGAGAATGACTGAATAATAGCATGATGACACACAGCAAGATGACTCACAGTGATTAACTCACATCAAAAACCAATCATCAAAACCATCATCAAAACCACAGGGGCACAACAGTGTCCACCTCATAGCGCCCATTGTAATAATATTGGCCCAACCCTGGATGTTGAGAAACACGTCTCATCTCTTTGTCTAGACTTGCGGGATACCACATCTTCTGGAATGCTTCTTTGTCTTTGCGCGACTGGTCGGAGGGGATGTGTTGCTTCTGGAACATCCTGGCCATCCGACTTGTCGTGAACGCCAGACCTTGGACGGGAGCTAGTGGGTTCTCTATATCTTCGGGCAGATGACAATTAGTGTCTTCTTGGGTAGGGTGCTCTTCAGCTGTATAAAACAAGCTGCTGGGGCCATCTGTCTGTGCTACCTCCCAAGCTTTGAAAGGTTCGACAGTGGCATTATCAAGGCCGGGGATTGGCTTGATAAGGCCTTCCGGGACCCTTATATGGTCATGCTGCTGATCGACCTTGACTTTATTGGCTTCGAGGTATATAGCGGGAGGTGCTATTCTACCCACGTCTCCAGTGACGGTGATATGAGAGACCACCTTGGGCTTGATATATCCGCGCGGCGGTGGTGGAAACCAACCGTCGCCGGAGGTGCTTTTTGGTGCCCCCGCAGGGGTCTTGGCTTCAGTGGTCTTTTGAGACCGATCTGCATACAGATGAGCGTCTGCTAGGTGACACTCGGACACTTCGAATGGATGGAGGTCAGCAAATATCCTCTCTTCCCTCCCTTTGAGACTGTATTTGATGCATTGGTGGAGCGTTGACAGCACCACCATATTTTCATGCAGCCAGGGACGGCCAAGCAGTGCCTTGTACGAGGTGCGGGAGTCGATGACATGAAATTGCACCTTTGTATTAAAGTCTGCCAAAGTGAGTGTGAATTCTGCTACCCCCAGTGATACTTCACACTTTTGGTTGAAGCCAGCGATACGCATCTCTCTAACTTTATCGAGGCGTACATTAAAGTGGTGCCTCTGGTATATTCTGTATGGTAGAATGTTGACAGCTATGCCAGGGTCGACTAGGATCCTATTCAGCTCCTGTCCGTTTAGGTGCCCCCTCACATAGAGCGGCATGTTGTGACTGATAGTGGGGAGCAACATGTCCTCCTGAGTGAAGGTCATGTTGGCTTCTGGTAGTGTTTCAGCCAAGCAGGTTTCATATTGAACAAGCATCTACAAAGTAGTGACGATCGCCTGTAGGGTCTCTTCACTCAAAGAAAGGATTTCCCAGATTGTAAATCTTACCGGGAGCTTCTTGAGTAGCTTCATTATCCTGCTTCCAGCTCAGACATTTAACAGTTTCATTTCATCTGCCCATCTGGGCTTGGAGGAGTCTTGGACTGCGGTCCCTGATGGTCCTGCCTTATCGGGTTCAGATTCTGCACCCTTTTGCTTGGTGCCATGTTCTTGTTTCCCCTCACTGGCTACTGCCGGGCAAGCTTTATCTGCATCCGAAGCTTCGGAAGATTGCTGGGGCTGCGGGTAAGTACTTCCGATTGCAGGGTCGGCCTACTAACACGGCTGCTTTCTCTTGGACATCTTCAGAAATTCTAGGAAGGAAGGGGTAGTAGTGCTGCCCCCATTCTGACTATAAAGGCCTGACGGAGGAGGGATTTGGACTCCCTTGACCTCTGGGGAAGGTATCTTGTAGGGTTACTCTCCCCTGAATATGATATTATGGTTAGCAGGTGGCTGGCGCCCCCATTTCCGGCCTGACCGGGTTGCATGTGCTGCAGTGGCTGCTTCGACCTGGCTTGCCTCGGCAGCGGGTGCAAAGCATATTTCTTCCTTGTCCTCTTCGCCGGGCAAGTTGAAGAGAGCTGAGAGAGTATTACAGGACACCACCTGTTCTTTGTTGACCTTGGCGGCCTTTCTTTTCTTCTTTTGTTTCTTTTTCTTCTTTCCTTCAGTTGGCGCCTACCCCCAGAACAGGCTGCCATCCTTGTCGGGTGCTGCGTCAGCTCCTCCCCCCTGCTCGAGTGAAAGCTGCTCCAGGTCCTGCCACAGGACATGATCCCGTACCAGTAAGGGTTCTAATTCGGGTTGTACATATTCATCTAGCCCATTTATATACTCTTGCAGCCGCCGGGCTTCTGGACTAATCTCCTTGACTATCGACAATGGAGTTTGTCTTCTCCGATTGTGCGTAGGTATTCTGATGACTGCAGGTGGATTAGTCAACACAGGTGCTGCCACCGGAGGAGTAGGTCGTGGTGTGATGCCATGAACATGTGCCCCCACTTTCGGGTGAGGTGCCGTCTTTTTCTTGTTCTTTGCAGGGATTTGCTGCCATCCCTGTTGTTCTTCTATGGGCGCCAGGAAACAAAGTTCATAAGTGCGCCGAATGTTGGCTTCAGAGATCTCCTCAGGCAAGGCATGGTATGCAGAGACCATATTGATTGTAGCCCTCCTCAGAGGAGCTTCATGAGGCTGTGGAGGGTCGACCCTGTACTCTCCCAAGTCGATTTCATCTTTCTTCACCATGCCTTCAATAATATCTTTGAAGACATAGCAGTCTTCAATTGGGTGCCCCAGCATCTGGTGATAGGGGCAGAACCTTGGACTGTCTTTTCTTTTCAGGTCCTCCAGCCTCTTTGGCTCAGGTAGGGTGACCTTGTCATACTGGGTCATCCAGTCGAATAGAATTCTGGTATTCTCCTTTGGAAAAGAGTAGGCCTTCTTCATTTTATCCCGCAGTGTGGGACCCTCTTTGCCATCTCCGGCTTTAGCAGGCGGTGGGGCAACTGTATTCTTGCCTTTATCCTTCTGTTGTTCAAATGTCTCAATATCAAGGGCATTTGCTTCCTTAGGCGCCTGGCGCCGTTCTACTGCTTTGCCTTTTTGTGCAGTAGCAGTAGTTGATGGAGAGGCGGATCTGGCCAGGAAGGCTTCCACCTCGGCCATAATGTTGTTTAGTCAGTCGAATGACCAGATTTCCATTCTTATCATCCTTTCCAGGACCTCTCTCCTGAGGTTCTGTTTACATATCTGTACATCGTCCTCCTGATGCGGGGGCCGCTTGCATCTCATTCCAAGGTTCCTCCACCTCGTGATATAATCAAGGGCTATCTCATCTGCCCTCTATTTTGTTGAGTAGAGTTCGACCACTGTGACTTGCCTCTCTGTAACATGAAATATTTCTCTGAACTTCCTCTACATGTCCGACTAGTCGATGATTGACCCGGCCGGGAGGCTGGAGTACCATTCAAAAGTGAGCCCCGTCAGCGAGGACCCGAAGAACTTCAGCAAATATGACTCGTCGGTGGCCAGATCACCCATGACGGTCATGTAGTAGGTGACATGTTCTTTTGGGGATCCCTTCCCGTTGAACTTGTCAAATTTTGGCGGCTTGCTAATCCCAGGAGGGAGCCACTTGGCAGCATGATGCGGTGGGTATGGAACCCTGTATGCATCATGTTGCATCCCATAGTTCGTGCTTGGTTTCAATGATATCAAAACGATTGTGTTTGTGTGTGTATGTGTTTCATTGAGTAACATGTTTTATATCTTGATTTGATGAGTTGAAAGATGACGTCAATGTTTACTCTTGAAAGCCATGTGAACTCTTGGTGTTTAAGGAACTAATGTTATATTTATGTTGGTTTGTAGGAACACAACTTCATGGCTCATACTTGGAATCTTAAGGAGTCCATCAATGAAGCTCTTCTTCTTAAAGGGAGTTAACTCTGTTCATGTTTGTAAGTTATATGAATGATTTGTATTTAAGGATCTCATACCTTGAATATTTTGATTTGCAGGATCAAAATCCATGATTCATGTTTGGGACTCAAAGGAGTGCATCAATGAAGATCTTATTGAAAAAGGGAGTTGACTCACTCATTGCATTGCATTGACTCTTCTACATTTCATTCATTTCATCTAATAACTTTTCAAAGTCTTGGTTGGATATTTTCATGCGTTTTCTTCATAAGATTTTTGGGCCTGAAATATTCATACAAGACTTCATGAGAGTTGGTTCCATATTGCTCATGCATTGGATGAATGATTGGTCATGTGTACTATGCTCTAAAAGTTTGAGTTAATGACTTTCTGTGTGAAAGAATTACATGAAGATGGCCTTACTGAAGATGGCTTCATTTGGGTCTCAATCAAGGAGATTGTGTTCATTTAACACACCTTTCTAATTGAATGATAGTGACATATCATTCATAGAGTTATTGTGATTTCAATGTATGGTTATTTCAAAAAGATCCCTTGTTTGTATCAATGCTCCTCGTGAGATAATGCTTCATGAATGTTAGCTTTTAACCAACAAGAATGTCATTTGAATGAATATGGTTCCATGATATTATGCATGCTTTGCATTTTGCATAATTGTTAACACTTGTGTAATGAAGCACTTTGATGTTGAAGATTTGGTTGATTCAAGAAAGTGATTGAATGGTTGAGCTCCTATGTCATTTTATTTGATTAAGTGAAAGATTCATGTTCATCATATCAAAACCTTGTCAAATTGTGAATATGTTTTTGATGGTTGAATTGAGAAGTCAATTACATGATTGAATGTGTTTAATGATGTATTTTTATGTTAACTAGTTCAAAGAGTTGATGCTTGGTTCATGAGTTTTGATTATCATCTAACTTCTTGGTTTATCATGTTTTTACAGGTTCAAGGATGTTTTTAAACCCTCTCATGTCAAGTGGATGATAGTAACATCTAACCATTTCTATGCTAAGTTCCGGGTCGTTTTCATGAACATCTTTCATGAGATTGCATTGCATTGGAAGTGTTTTATGCATCCTTAAAATGAGATGTTTGAGCCTTTACAATGTGCTTAATGTTTTCTCATAAATCTTTTTGAAATGTGGTTTAGATGGTCTTAATACTTTGTGAAATTCATGGTAATTAATTCTTGATTTTTGGGAATTTTTTCGGCACTTTATCGGGGCTAAAACCGCATTTTTTGACCCTCTGCTAAAGGGGTCGACCCCCCCTGGGCTGGTGCCCAGGCACCTGCATGGGTCGACCCCTGGGGTCGACCCACTGCAAGCGTCGACCCCAAGGGTCGACCCCTGTAACTCTGGGTGTTTATTTCAATTTTCCAGCACTCTGGTTGCCAAGGGTCGACCCCAAGGGTCGACCCCTGTAACTCTGGGTGTTTATTTCAGTTTTCCAGCACTCTGGTTGCCGAGGGTCAACCCCAAGGGTTGACCCCTTCCGATCGGGATTTGTAAAAGTGTTTAAAATCCATTGAAAACCCTTTCAAATATTACCATACTACCCCCTATTAGTTTCTATTGTTATTAAGGTGTTTTTAACATGTATTAGGAGGGTTTTATGAGTCTTTTCCCCACCCCTTGAGTTGCTTATATAAGAGTTACGAATTTAGGAGTTGATTAACCCTAATGCTCATTTGTTCATTCGTATAGGTGAAGAAAAGGGGAGAACGTGGTGGAGCTCTTGCAAGGAGGAGATCATCTACTTCCGTGAAGATCTGGAGATCGTGGAAGAAGAAGAAAAGGTGCGGATCAAAGAGAGGATCAAGAGGACGTAAGAATCATCTTCATCCGGCTTCCCTCCAACTCGTGGTTCAAGGAACATCATCAACCGGCCTTGAAATACAAATGGGGACTACTTCTATGTCTTCTATCAGTTCTTTGTGATGTGTTCTATGATCTATTTTTTAGGTTTGAGCATGCTTGAATATTTGTGTTTATTTTCTGAACACTAGAGATATTTGTGTGTGTGACCGTTTGTGTATACGGTCGTGTTTGATCGCCTTCGTGCGATCGTGTTTGTGTCATTGTGCTGCGGTTGTTGCAGCGTGTGTGTGTGTTGTGATCCGGTCGCCGGATCGTGTGTGTGTTTGTGATCCAGTCGTCAGATCGTGTGGGAGACTTCATCTCCGTCTGTGTGTGTGTTGGGGCGTGTCCCCGTGTGTGTGCGGGCGTCATCCCGTGTGTGTTTGGAGCATCGTCTCCATTTGGGGATTTATCCTCGAGTGAAGCCTCACCGGGTTTGGTGAGGGGTGGACGTAGGGAGCCCGTCGTGGTCCCGAACCACCTTAAAAATCCCCGTGTCTTGTGGTTTGATCTTTGTGATTGTGTGCTTCGCTATCTTATCTATTTATGCAATCGTGTGAGCTCGGTGAGATTGAGTGAATTAAGTTTAAATCTGTTTAGATTAATTTCCTCAATCTTATCAATCTTGTTAATTCTGCTGTGCGCTAGTTTATGTTTTTAATCGGACATAGTTTATAGTAGTAGGATCTATTCACCCCCCCTCTAGATCCGTGTTCTTACACTACGGGACCCAACAATTGGTATCAGAGCGAGGCTCTACTGTCCCTAGATCTCACGATCTACAGAGTGATCCTAGTGCATTCTACAATCATGAACTTTTCTGTTGAGCACATGTCAATGAATTACCTTCCTATTCTTAATGGTTCTGATATTACTTCATGGATAGGTAAAATGTGTGGACTGATCAATTCAATTAATCCTAATCTTTAGAAGTTGATTTATGATGGTCCTCACATATTACCTCTAGATGAGACCAAGTGGTCTAGTCAAGATAAATTGAAGAACCATGAAAATGTCATTATCTTAAGTTTATTGAAAAGTGCCATTGATACTCATATGTTTCCATTTGTTTCATCTTGTAGAACGGTAAAGGAGCTTATGGATCAGTTGATCAAAGCTCAAGAGATGGAAGAACAAAATTGTCTCATGGCCGACAATGATGATCAACTCAATGAAGAAAATTATGATGAGGTACATTCTGAATCCGAAGAACTCTCTATTGAGGAATGGCAAATGGCATATGCTATGCTGTATGATAAATGCAAGAAACTTAAATCTGAAAATAAAACCTTGAAAAGGAAGATTAATGAGAATGGGCATGCTAATTCCTCCTATAAGAACTGTAAAATTTTGGAGTCAAAAATTGAACATCTGCAAGAACAAAATGAATCTCTTGAATCAAAAATTGAATTATTTTCAGAAGAGATTTCCTGTTTGAATGAAGATGTTGAAATGGCTAGAAAACTTAACACATCTTTTCAAATTAAAAATGAGTGTGATGAGCTGCGAGAGCAAAATACATTCCTCATGTCTAAAATCTCCATGCTTGAGAAAAATGAAGAATATCTTAAGAACAAGCTAACTTCTTTGTCTGATGATAATAAAATGTTTGAAAAGCTACTTGATTCTGAAATTGATAGCAAAAGCATCATGAATGAAAATGAAGATCTTAAAAAGAAAAATGGTGCCATGTTAATTCAGAATTCCTTACTTGAGGAAGATTGAAATGCTTTGATAAGTTTGAACAAGAAAATTCCTTGTTGAAATCTAAGAATGAACAATTGCTTGTTAAGATTTTAAAGTTTGTTAAAACTGAGAAAGTTCTTGAAAACTTAACTGAAAAACTCTATGCCATGAATGATGAAAATAAGGAAATCTTGAAAGAGAATGAAAACTTGGAATCTGTGAATTGCCTGCTTAATGAGAAAATCCTTGCATGTGAAAAAAAGACAAATGAGTTGAAAAATGACTTGTCTAGATTTGTCAAAGGGAAGGAGAACTTAGACAAAATGCTAGGTGTCAGGGTGAACTTTCAAAAAGAGGGTCTTGGATACACCCCGATCAATAAAAAATCTTTTGAACATAAAATGACAACCTCTTTTATTCATGCCTCCGACGTTCATAGTACCTCCAAAACACCTCCTCCCGTTGCTCAAGTGACAATATCTGAAAATAGTTTTGATAAAAAGAAAAATCTCAACAAAAAGCATTCCATGTCAAATAGATCTCAAAAATTAAAGTTGAATGTTGAATACTTCTATTGTGGTATGTTTGGACATGTGATGGATGATTGTGTTGTCATGAAAGAGGATGACAAACTTGCATGTAAAAAGAAAAATGTCTCATGCTTTTATTGTCACAAACTTGGCCATGTCATGAATGATTACTTTGTGAAGCAAAATGATGATTTTCATGTCATGAATGTAAAATCAAACCTTCAAAGAAAATTCAGAATTGAACATGCCTCCAATGCTCAAGGGTCTTCATCCTATAAGAGAAACTTGTTGACAAACACACATGCAAACAATGGAAAGTCATTCCGTAGACCCACATCTCCGTGTTGCTTTCATTGTGGGAAGTACGGGCATGTAATTGTTGTGCCCCTGTGGTTTTGATGATGGTTTTGTTGATTGATTGTTGGTGTGAGTTAATCAAATGTTCAGTCATCCTGCTGCTCAATTTAGAGTCATATTTGATGATCAGTCATGCTACATGTTAAACTGATGCATAAAGCATTCATTGCTGTGGTTTTAATGATTTATCTGGTTTTGATGATTGGTGTTTGATGTTAATCATTGTGAGTCATCCTGCTGAAATGTTCATTCAGGACTTCATATGCTCATTCAGTTTATCTGCTGACATTGTGCTTTGATGATAGCTTCATGATTGTGATTTGTATATCATCTGGAGAATGCACGTGTATGACTGATATATTGTGTGTGTTAGACTTCTGGTATGTGCATGATCTATACATCACCTTCAATCTTCAAGTCTATACACTGGTTTATTCTTCAAGTCTGTACATCCACAGTTAGACTTAAAGTCTGCACTCTAGTCTTCAATGTCAAGTCTGCACATCGGTCTTCGATTTCAATGTCCATACATTGGGCTTTTACATGAAGTCTACACATTGTTGTTTGCAGTGAAAGTCCATACTTTGGACTGTTCATCAAAGTCTGTACAGTGAGTGATTCATTGGTGAAGTCTGTACACTTAACTGTACTTCAAGTCTAGACATTGCACTGTTCCCTTCATCTTCGTGTTGTTTTTCAGTATGTGTCAATTTCATCTTCGTGTCGTTTTTACCTCGTGTCGTGTTACCCCGTGTCAATTACTGTTTGGATTCGTGTTGTTTTCAACCCGAGTCGGTTACTGTTGTTCCTCGTGTCATTTTATTCGTTTTATACTGTTCACATAGCTTCATCACGTGTCGTGACAAGCCGTGTCTATTTTTCACACCCCGTGTCTGTCTTGAGTTGTTCCTACACTCCGTGTCGTTTTCATCTTTTGTCTTTGTCTTGTGTTTTCATGACCTCGTATCGTTTTTCCTCTCATAACCTCGTGTTAGTGTTTCTGTGACTTCGTTCATGTTTCGTAACCACACTTCGTGTTGGTTACTGTTGTTTCTGTGACTTCGTGTCATGTTTCCACACTTCGTGTCGTTCATGTTTCGTAACCACACTTCGTGTTGGTTACTGTCGCTCTTATGACTTTGTGTCGTGTCTCCCAGACCTCGTGTCATGTTTCACTTCGTGTCGTTTTCCGTTTTGTGTTCTTCGTGTCGTGTTTTCCACACCGCGTGTCGTTGTCGCCTTAGCAACCTCACCTCGTGTCGGTTACTGTTGTCTGCATGTCGTACTCACTCCGTGTCGTTTTTTGTTCCACTGCGTGCAGAACATTGCAGCACTTCGTGTTGCTTTCTGTGCCACCACCTTGTGTCGTTCTCTGTGTAGTGTGTGTTTTTATCACCACTATACTTCGTGTCGTTGTTCTTCACTTCGTGCTATTTTCACCGTCTTCGTGCTGGTCTTTCTCATCAGACCTCGTGTCGTTCTCGCCTTAACCACACTTCGTGTTGCTTTACGTAGACCTCGTGTCTTGCTTGTTTGCAACCACTTCGTGTCGGTTTCTGCTGTCAGCCCATGTTGTCCTCGTGTTGTTTTTCACCTCGCGTCGGTTATTGTTTTCATCTTCTGCGTGTAGTTCTCTTTGTAGTGTTATCTCTGTTACAAGTTGCATATCGTGTTATCATTTATGTCTGTATGGATTTTACTTCGTGTCGTTTCTCCGTCTCAGGTCTTCGTGTCGTTCGTATGTTGAAACCACACTTCGTGTTGGTTTCTGTTCTGTCTCCATGTATCTTGTGTCGTTCTTCTTTTTACCTCGTGTTGTTTTATAACCTCACTTCTTGTCGTTCTCTTCGTTGTGTCTGTTCTGTCACAGTGTATCTCGTGTCATTCTTTCCTTACCTCGTGCTGTAGTCACCCTGTGTATCTTGTGTCGTTCTCAGTGCATCTAGAATTACTACTACATACTTCGTGCAGATTTAGTTATTGTGGCCCTCAGTTTGTAATGGTTTTCATCTCCTTGCAGGTCCGAGGAAGAAATATTCCCAAGTGACCTGAGCAGCACGTGATCCGAGGCTGGAATGAAGCCTGCTGAGAGACTGCCACGTGGTCCGAATAATTAGGGCTGGAAATGTGGAGGTCACACGTAGTGGCTGATGCTGCTGCTGCTGCTATATATATATGACTCTTCTTCCACAGAAGAAGGTTGATCGAGTTGGCGTGAAGAAAAAGCTCATACAGAGAGCCACGATCCAGATAGAAAAAGAAAAGAGAAAGAAGAAGAGCAGAAGGAGAAGAAGAGAGGTAGAGAGCTCGAGAAGAGTGTGAAGAGAAGAAGAAGCAGAGAGTGAGAGAAGAGCAGAAGAAAGAGAAAGAAAGATAGAGAGTGAGCGAGAGAGCTCGTGGAGAAGAAGGAAGATCTTACCTGAAGATCTGTCTACTGGACCGTGGATCAAATCCAGGCCAGTCAGCTCCGTTGAGAGCCACATTGTGCACTTCATCTTTCAGCTTTCTGTTTTGCTGAAGTCATTTTTCGTTTATTGTTCTTTCCTTTGTTTTCTGGTTTACTATGGTTTCCGATACTCTTTAGAGTGGTCGGGGTTCCTCCTGTTAGTTCAGGAGAAGGGAGATTGACATCTCCAGTTGCAAGTAGCTGGGTGCTACTTGTGGTTTCCCTCCGGTTTGGAGGAAGGGAGATCTGATCTCCAGTTGCAAGTAGTTGGGAGCTACTTGTGGGTTCCCTCCAGTTTGGAGGAAGGGAGAATTGTCTCCGGTTCTGGGCTTGTGGATTCAAGTCCAGGGGTTCCCTCCAGGTCTGGAGGAAGAGAGACCGTGTGTCTCTGGTTTGCTAGTGACTGGTGTCACTAGTGGTTCCCTCCGGTTGGGAGGAAGAGGGGAGGCTGTTCCCCTGGTCAAGCTGTTTGGCAGCATTTGTTGCAGACTGAGTCTGCTGTTTCTAGCGTGAGCTAGTGGAAGCCACACTCGGTTTGAGTGTGGGGTGGATGTAGGTCTGGAGGACCGAACCACCTAAAAATCCTCTGTGCAGTGGTCTGATTTCTCTATATGTTTTGCTTCCGCTAGATGTTTGCATAGGGGCGCTCCAAGTGGTTGATCAGGTCTTGTTCTGAGTGTTTAATCCGTTGAGTGAGCGAAAGTTTATTTGAGTGGAAGAATGGTGCTACTGCTAATTAGTATTTCAGATTTGATACATCTGTCTAGTTAGCACTCTAGATAGTTAGTGAGCATCATAACCTTTTAATTGGGTAAAGGTTTTTAAAGGGTTATATTCATTCACCCCCCCTCTGAATACTGCACCGAACCCAACAGTAATGAAAGAATGTTAGTGTTTGAAAACAGAAAATTTCCATGCTTCTAGAATGCATGCTAGGTCTAATTTTGTTAAATCTAGACCTTTTGAAAATAGAAGATGGAATGAATTTGAAACTTCCTTTACTCCAAAAAGAAAGTCTTTTGGTAAAACTGCTTCTCCTCAATGCCTTTATTGTGGAAACCATGGAGATGCTATTGAGAATTGCAGGATCATGAAGAATGATGATGTTGTAGCAATGAAAAGGAAAAAAGTATTTGGTGGCAATGCTACCAACCTCTAGGGACCCAAAAAGGCTTGGGTGCCCAAATCTGGTGAATGAATTATTTTGGATGCAAGTGTGCCTTGAGGTAAATTAAAAATGAAAGGGGTTCCAATAAAATGGAACAAGGCACGCTCATATGGTAAAACCGCAACTTTGCTCCTTCACTGTCAAACTTGATGATTTTGATGTTTTGGAATGAGATCTTGGTGTGTTCTCATGTTATGCTCTAAATTCTTCACAAGCCACATATGTCTTCAATGGATGAATATTTGGTATATCAAATGGTGGTTAGAGAAGGTTGGACTACGTTCAACTGGATACTTCCACTAAGCGTGATAGTGGTCTTCGAACCTATGTTCTCCGCCTAGTACCAAAATTCAAAAATTGAATTATTTGGCTTATAAGGAACCATGTGTTTTGAATGAAATCAATTTGCCCTTGATTTGCATGTGCTTTCAAATTGAATTTTAAAAACCTTCTTGTTTCAAAAGGGTAAAATTTTTGAACTGTGGAATTGCTTGATCAAATGCAACAATTGGTATTGAATGTTGACATGGCTTATTTTAAAGCTCATTAACCATGTCTATTAAAAGAATCAAAATCGGGGTTGTGCGAAGCTATCGAAAGTCGAGAATCTAAAGTGAAAGTGTAGAGAGGAGATTACCTTCTAGTGTTCTTTAGAAAATCTGAAAATCCATATGTTTTGAAGCTCATTAGTCATTGCCTCACATTTCACATGGGCATTTTTGTGTTGCATGTCTTTTATGAATTTGCCTACACTCATGGTTTATGTAGTACTCCTAGTTGTGTATGCACAAATCTCTTAGTTATGCTTCATGCCTTACATTCTTGAATTCAAATCACATGCTCTTTTTTTACCCCGTGCCTCATATAGGGGGAGTTACTATATGTACTATATGTGTGCATGATGATTGTGCTTGTGTGCTTGCATGTTCATGCATTCCCCTTGAGTCCAATTCTAAGCATAAACCTTACTTTTGAAAGACAGAAGTCATCATGTGTATAGCTTCATAACTTACATGATTAGCATTCACATAGTGCATATTCAGTGCTAGTTTACATATTTACATATTTGATATTTTCAGCATGTATATAGGTCATTCATGATATCATCTTGATCAAATCCATACTTTTCAACAATTGGCACAGTTCATTTTGAAATGCATATTTTGAACACTTCATGTTACATAAATGCCAAAATGAGGTCAACCAACAAATGGTATCATGATCAACAAATGCTATCTTTGAGGCTCTCTCTCTTCGAGAATTGAACTTGCCTATGTTTGTGCCTCTATCTTGATCAACACTTGGTATCATATATTTGAGCCCCTACTTAACATCAATTGGCATTTAAATTGGACACTTATCCTTTGGCCTCACATGTTCATTTTATGTCACATGCTCCCTTGTCTTTTTGTAGATGACAAAAAGGGGGAGAATGTTTAAGGTGTGTGCTCAATGGTGTATGAATGTTGTTGTCTTGGGGAGAATGTGAGAAGTGATTTGGGGAGAATGTGAGAAGCGGTTATGCTCAATGTTTACACATGTTTGTAAAATCTGTATTATCACACACATCATTTTGTCATCATCAAAAAGGGGGAGATTGTTACATCCCATAGTTCGTGCTTGGTTTCAATGATATCAAAACGATTGTGTTTGTGTGTGTATGTGTTTCATTGAGCAACATGTTTTATATCTTGATTTGATGAGTTGAAAGATGACGTCAATGTTTACTCTTGAAAGCCATGTGAACTCTCGGTGTTTAAGGAACTAATGTTATATTTATGTTGGTTTATAGGAACACAACTTCATGGCTCATACTTGGAATCTTAAGGAGTCCATCAATGAAGCTCTTCTTCTTAAAGGGAGTTAACTCTGTTCATGTTTGTAAGTTATATGAATGATTTGTATTTAAGGATCTCATGCCTTGAATATTTTGATTTGCAGGATCAAAATCCATGATTCATGTTTGAGACTCAAAGGAGTGCATCAATGAAGATCTTATTGAAAAAGGGAGTTGACTCACTCATTGCATTGCATTGACTCTTCTACATTTCATTCATTTCATCTAATAACTTTTCAAAGTCTTGGTTGGATATTTTCATGCATTTTCTTCATAAGATTTTTGGGCCTGAAATATTCATACAAGACTTCATGAGAGTTGGTTCCATATTACTCATGCATTGGATGAATGATTGGTCATGTGTACTATGCTCTAAAAGCTTGAGTTAATGACTTTCTGTGTGAAAGAATTGTATGAAGATGGCCTTACTGAAGATGGATTCATTTGGGTCTTAATCAAGGAGATTGTGTTCATTTAACACACATTTCTAATTGAATGATAGTGACATATCATTCATAGAGTTATTGTGATTTCAATGTATGGTTGTTTCAAAAAGATCCCTTGTTTGTATCAATGCTCCTCGTGAGATAATGCTTCATGAATGTTAGCTTTTAACCAACAAGAATGCTATTTGAATGAATATGGTTCCATGATATTATGCATGCTTTGCATTTGGCACAATTGTTAACACTTGTGTAATGAAGCACTTTGATGTTGAAGATTTGGTTGATTCAAGAAAGTGATTGAATGGTTGAGCTCCTATGTCATTTTATTTGATTAAGTGAAAGATTCATGTTCATCATATCAAAACCTTGTCAAATGATGAATATGTTTTTGATGGTTGAATTGAGAAGTCAATTACATGATTGAATGTGTTTAATGATGTATTTTTATGTTAACTAGTTCAAAGAGTTGATGCTTGGTTCATGAGTTTTGATTATCATCTAACTTCTTGGTTTATCATATTTTTATAGGTTCAAGGATGTTTTTAAACCCTCTCATGTCAAGTGGATGGTGGTAACATCTAACCATTTCTATGCTAAGTTCTGGGTCGTTTTCATGAACATCTTTCATGAGGTTGCATTGCATTGGAAGTGTTTTATGCATCCTTAAAATGAGATGTTTGAGCCGTTACAATGTGCTTAATATTTTCTCATAAATCTTGTTGAAATGTGGTTTAGATGGTCTTAATACTTTGTGAAATTCATGGTAATTAATTCTTGATTTTTGGGAATTTTTCTGGCACTTTATCGGGGCTAAAACTGCATTTTTTGACCCTCTGCTGTAGGGGTCGACCCCCCTGGGCTGGTGCCCAGGCACCTGCATGGGTCGACCCCTGGGGTCGACCCACTGCAAGGGTCGACCCAAAGGGTCGACCCCTGTAACTCTCGGTGTTTATTTCAGTTTTCCAGCACTCTGGTTGCCGAGGGTCGACCCCAAGGGTCGACCCCTTCCGATCGGGATTTGCGAAAGTGTTTAAAACCCATTGAAAACCCTTTCAAACATTACCATACTACCCCTATTAATTTCTATTGTTATTAAGGTGTTTTTAACATGTATTAGGAGGGTTTTATGTGTCTTTTCCCCACCCCTTGAGTTGCTTATATAAGAGTTACGAATTTGGGAGTTGATTAACCCTAATGCTCATTTGTTCATTCGTATAGGTGAAGAAAAGGGGAGAACGTGGTGGAGCTCTTGCAAGGAGGAGATCATCTACTTCCGTGAAGATCTGGAGATCGTGGAAGAAGAAGAAAAGGTGCGGATCAAAGAGAGGATCAAGAGGCCGTAAGAATCGTCTTCATCCGGCTTCCCTCTAACTCGTGGTTCAAGGAACATCATCAACCGGCCTTGAAATACAAAGAGGGCTACTTCTATGTCTTCTATCAGTTCTTTGTGATGTGTTCTATGATCTATATTTTGGGTTTAAGCATGCTTGAATATTTGTGTTTATTTTTTGAACACTAGAGATATTTGTGTGTGTGACCGTTTGTGTTTATGGTCGTGTTTGATCGCCTTCGTGCGATCGTGTTTGTGTCATTGTGCTGCGGTTGTTGCAGCGTGTGTGTGTGTGTTGTGATCTGGTCGTCGGATCATGTGTGTGTTTGTGATCCGGTCGTCAGATTGTGTGGGAGACTTCGTCTCCGTCTGTGTGTGTGTTGGGGCGTGTCCCCGTGTGTGTGCGGGCGTCGTCCCATGTGTGTTTGGAGCGTCGTCTCCGTTTGGGGATTTATCCCCGAGTGAAGCCTCACCGGGTTTGGTGAGGGGTGGACGTAGGGAGCCCATCGTGGTCCCGAACCACCTTAAAAATCCCCTTGTCTTGTGGTTTGATCTTTGTGATTGTGTGCTTCGCTATCTTATCTGTTTATGCAATCGTGTGAGCTCGGTGAGATTGAGTGAATTAAGTTTAAATATGTTTAGATTAATTTCCTCAATCTTATCAATCTTGTTAATTCCGCTGTGCGCTAGTTTATGTTTTTAATCGGACATAGTTTATAGTAGTAGGATCTATTCACCCCCCCCTCTAGATCTGTGTTCTTGCACTACGGGACCCAACACATCAAATGCGACGTAGTCGCCTTCACTTCTTTCTGCGAGCTTCAGCTCGATCATTCTCTCCACCATCATTTTATTCATGATGGCTGGATCAACCGGTTCCAGGTAGAAATGTGCTGGCTGTAGGTAAGGGGTGACCAGGGTGGTCGCCTGCGGATGAGGACGCAGTAATGAAGGTGTCTGGTGCACCTGTGGTAGCACTGGCGGCATCAGCGGCTGTGGTGGGCATTGCTGAGTTGTCGCTACAGTTGGTTCTGCCGGCTGGGGCATGGTATAAAGTGGCGGGGGATCATTCCGGTTGACGGCTCCCCGCGACGATTCCCCCTGCATCTCGAGTTGCTTGGAGGCTGAAGACTACTCTGTCTTCTCCATCAGTTGCTTCTTCAGCAGCTCTATCTCCAGGCGGTACCTTTGTAGTATCATTGGTACTGCCGGATCCATAGCTACAGTGCTGGGGATGGCTTCTGTTGTCTCCCCGGATGCACCCTCAGGTAGTATGTTGAGAAAGACATCTTCTTCTGCCGTCACCACATTGGCAGTCAGAACAGTAGATTCATCACATTATTGGTGGTGGGCTAGGGCTTGCTTCTCTTTTGCCGTTGCCAATAGTTCTCTTGCAGCTTCCACCCTTCGAGTGTTCGGCCCCGGCCTCCCGGCCAACTCGGCCAGCTCATGAGGATATTCTGGAAGCCTTCCATATTGGCCGGATATGCCAGCCATGTTGCAGGTGAAGATCTTCATTCTTCTTCTCTGTCTATGAACCTTCCTCTTCGCATGCTCCGGGTAGGTTAACCTCTCAAACACAGAGATTCTTTTCCTTTCTTCTCGCCGAGGGCGGTCTTATCGGCTTCAGCATCGAAGCCATCTTCGTAACCATTGTCATCGACCGACGACGTCATCCTTCTTTTTTCTTCTTCTTCAACTGCCATTGGTGGGCAGTAGTCTTCTTCAGCCACGGCTGCTTATAATAGCCGTTGTTGGCCCAGCGAGGGGTTGCCCAGACCCCTAAAGTAGCTTCTGACCATGTTGGTCATTTCTTCTTGCCCCCGTTCCTGATGTAGGATTGGGGATAATTGTCGACCTCCCACGGGAGGGATGTAAGCAAGCCGGGTTTGTCCGGCGAGTTGCTGGAATCTTCTTCCCACTGTGGGGATGTTGGCTTGTCGGGCGCAGGCCCGAAACTTTCACGGCGTGGAGGGTCCACAACCGTCTCTTCATTTCTCGGGGCCAGGCCCCTTTCTTTCTTCATTTCTGCTCCATCATGTGCAGGGTGGTGACGAACTGGTGCGTCCTGATGAGCGGGCTGGATCTTCTTAGGGACCCAAACATGCTTGAACCTCTTTAGCATGGGGGCCAGCTTCTCATGGCCATGGCGGCCGGCTTCTTCTTTCTTAGTTCTCCTCCCAGAGAGGGCCTAGTAGGAGTTGTAAATAGGTACGGTGGGGATGACCCGATCCGGGACCACCTGAGCGTCGCGTCCGTCCAGAAAGACGCGAACTCCACCGATCAACATGGATTTTCGGACACGGAGAGGCATCCGGTAACAGTAGCACTATTCCACCGGAAGCCTCTACGCTGGCATCCTCCGGAGTTCTTGGCAGGATTAGGGCAGGCCCCAGGGGTGATGTGGTGCACCAGGCAGCTGGCGATTTGAATCGGACTCTTGAGCGAGCCCACAGAGCATCGAGCCTTCAAGGCCTCGACCTTCTTCACAGACTCCTCGGCAAGCTCCGAGGTCTCCACTTGAAGTAGATCAACGAAGGCCAACCCCAAAAAGTTGGGGAAGCCTACGACAGCAGGGAATGACCCAAGGACAGTGGGCACCACCAGGTAGCCATGTTCAGTATGGCCAGCGACGATCACGGGGCCAAAGGTAACAGCAGCAAGTCCTGATGATGCCATCGTCTGCCTGTCATACAAAACAAACAAACGATCAACAGTCTTTGGGAGGGCCTCGAGGCCCACATATCTCGACAAAGAGATGAAAGGTGACACTGGTCCCACCGGGCGTGCCAGACTGTGGGGGTCGGATGATCTGTTCGGTCATTTTGTTCGGGGTCGAACAACCAATTGATTAATCAATAATCAATCGATTAGTTGACCACGCAGGCATGCTAGTCACATAAGTGACAGATTTATTGTGCCGAGATTCGGGTCTGGACTAGCAGTCCGCCATACCATAAAGGCTATGGCTTTAATTATATCCCCCATAAGGGAGAAAACCTTTGATTAATTGCCGAGATTGTGGGCTGTTCGAGGCCAAAATAAGATGCTGAGAAATGCATATGACGAGGTCACATGAAATACTTTTATCTATCATGCAAGAGAGACATGATTTGTTAAGTTGGAAACCCTTGATGCGTGGCGGAGTACGTAGGTCTGAAGACCACCATCGCGCATAGCAACGACTTCCAGTCGGGTGTAACCCAACCCTCCGTCAATGCCATTTGATACACCGAGGGTCCATGCAAGCATGTATGCATGATGCTCATGATTATGCTAAAACATGACAACAGAATCATGAAGATAAACAATGATTAATCGAGTTTATTAATCCCCGCCAAGGGAGACGAGAGCAGCGACAGAGGTATGATAATAAAGCATGATAATACCAAACATAATGGTAGAAGCATAAAAAAGGGTTTGGACTTGAACAGCCCTCATTATTTGGTTTATCATTGATTGGGGTTTATTAACCTCGACCTTGGGGGGGCAAAGATTGCTCCGAAGACGAGTGAGGGATTAAAACAATGCAATAGAGAGTGTTTATTCAAAACCGACGTGACCAAGCATAAGAGAAGGGTTCTTCGGCGCAGCCAAATGTAAGTAAAGGGGATTAAACCGACGCGGTTATGGCAGGGGTTGACCCGGCGCGATGGCCTTGGGGCGCACCGGATTAAGGCGTGTCGGGTATAAGCCATTTGAAACCGTGGAGATTTTAGTCTAATGTTAATCCGGTGCAGGGGGGGTACCGCGCCGTATTAGGGCGCGCCGGATTAATACCGCGCCGTTCAAGTTGATTTTTTAAGGTATTTTTGAATCTATTTTGGTTTATTAAGATGTTATTGAGGATTCTGGGTTAATTGGGTTAATTATTTATTGAATTGGAGTCTCGGGCTCTCCAGGAGCAGAGTTGTAAGCTCGTGCGAGGTTCATACTCAAGCACGAAGGCTAGTTGTTTTAAGAACACACGTTTTATTAAGTCCAAACCTGGCAACAATTGGACAACATCTCCCCATCCCTAAAGGATTGCAGGGGAGAAGCGGGGTCATACTCACGTGCGGAGTAAGCCCCTAACAAGCCGGACATCACGATGGCGGCTAGCAGATCCCAATCGGATAGGAAACCCCGAGGACTAGCCTACCAGGGGCACCATGGTTCCGTGGGTTGAAACAAGCGGATAAGGCGACTAATGAGGGAGGCGACAACCCCGAGGGCTAGCCTACGAGGGGCATGCGACCCGTAGTCAGCACTATATCTGAGAGAGGGACGACTATTAGGGAAGGGAGCCCCGAGGACTAGCCTATGAGAGGCACACATCCCTTAGTCACCACAGGGTCTGTGGATTTGAATTGTCGGGCTGAAGCCCCTGTTGATATTTACCCTGTGGCCCATGGGGATATCCATCACTCACAGATGGAGCCCATTCGACAAGACGGTGGTTCTGTGAAGCAGTGGAGAATGTCCCCCTCCCCGGATTATTGGAACAAAGCCAATGGGACTAGCACAAACTAATGACTGCAAATCACAAGCTGAATGAAATGGGATACTCACCATGAGATGCATTCAATTAATTGATAGATTGTCATTCATGGGGTTAGTATGTTAATGCTCACGGGGTTAAGGGATTAACGCTCACGGAATTAGATGATTGCTATGCAAATTAAGGGCAAGGGATGAGTAGGTTGGCACTCATAGAAAGTTGATATGGGCCGCCCGAACTAGGACAATGAAGCTACAGAGAAAGGCCCTTACAATAATTATCATAACACGATCATTCCGGCTGTGGAGGTGGTTCCCCTTACCTCTGGGCAATGGAATCATTCAGAGAGGCATCAGGAGAATCGGCCTCAAGTTGGGACGGATAGAGGTGCATACAGGGGTATGCCTCCAGCCGTAAAACCCATAGAAACTAGCGAGCAAGGCATGGCCTCTGCATTAACATAAGGGACCCGGGTGTTGTTTTTAATGTGTCCCTTCTTTTGCAAGATGGGCTATGATGCCAACTATGATGAAGTATGAATCAAATGATGAAATCACTCAACCTATGAACATGTGAATCATGAACCTAGGCAACCAGCACAAGTTCTAGCATGGGCATGCTTTCTCAATCAAGACTAAACTAAGCAAATAAAGAAAAGCACACACCGGGGCGTGGAATACGGAATAAATAAAAAACATACCGTATAGGTGGAACAAGCAAAGTAAAGAAGAGATATGATGAGAGAGAAAGATAATGCCCAAACTGAGGAAAGACGTGATCGCCACTAAGGTAAAAACAAGCCAAAGACCTGATAAGTGCCTTAGAATAGGAGGATGATGCACCCGCCCATGGGAGAGAGAAAATAATCAGGAAACTGCAGCTCCGTCAGATGTAACGGTCGAAGACTGATGCGTCACAGGACGTGTGACGGCCCCATGATAGACCGCTACAAGACTCTAACGCGCCTTCGATAGACCGTCAGAGCATCTGTAGAGTAAGAACTGGGAATCTTTTGATCTCCAAGCTTTCCAGCCGGCCAGAGAGCTTGGGTCTCGTGCTATGGGCTCTGTAAACCTGCAAAAGAGTGTAGAACACAAGAGAAACAACCCAGATTAGCCCTTGGACAAAGTAGTATCAATAAATCAAAGAACTTAAGAACATGCAAAAGGAAAGGGAAATACCGGGGAGGTTGGTTTTTTAACCCCTCTGGGGCGTTTTTAAAAGATGGGAGGATGTTTGGAATGAATGCAGAAGATGCAAGAACGTGGTAGAAGAAAAGGGACAATGCTATGATGCTTGGAAGAGGGAAAAGACACTAAAAAACACAAATTGACTGAACTAAACCCTTGGAATCAATACTCCCTGGACTTTGGAAGCAGATGGACGTGGGAAGCAGCTCTCCTTGGTTGGTTCTAGCTCCAGGATGCGGCAGCACTTCGACGAGAACTCCAGATATCTCCCCCTCAAGCCATGAAGTCAAGGGTTCTATTTATAGACCCCCAAAGTCTAGGTTCGAGATGAGGATAATCCAGCTAGAAAGTAGGACGTTTCTTAGCAAACTCTTAAAGATAATACTCCCAAGAGTCCATAGAAACAAATAGAAGGTTATGAGGATCAGATTTGAAAGAGAAATCCTCAGATCAAACTCTTAATTCAACCATGAAGTAGCAGAGAAAGAGCAGTTCTGCTAGAACTCTCTGATGGATGTAACGGCTGCACGATAGACCGCCACAAGGATTTAACGCCACAGGAAGAGACCGTCACACAACCATATCCCCTAAAAGATAAGATCAACGGGTGAAGTTTACGAACATAGGACTCTAGATGAATGTAACGGTCAATGGTAGACGCGTTACAATGAATATAATGACCGCACGATAAACCGTCACACCCAACAGATAGACTAAAAAGATAAGCTTGAAAGAAGCCGTAAGCTTAAGGACTCTGGGATGATGTAACGGACCAAGGTAGATGTGTTAAATGATTGTAATGTGCCATCAAAGGACCGTTAGAGACAATGGAGTGCAAATGAAGCAAAAGTTTGCTAAGCTTCATCCAGCGGAAAGAGATAAGGAACCGGACCCAACCAAGGAGACATGACCCATGAGATAAACCTCAAATTGACCAAGAAGGCTCAACAAAGGGTAAACAACTCGGAGCATCATATAGAATGAACAAGGAGATGACCCGACCTATTGGTCATAAAATGAGTGTCAATAGATACCCCTCCTTAACGTCCTCTTTACAGGGGAGCGAGCGGAGGTGAAGCGAAATGGAACATGGAGATGAAGCGAGATGAAGCGAAGCGGACTAAAAAGTGGGCGTTAAGGCAAACGACACCCGTTCTCAACCAACAAGCGATAGAAATTTTCTGGAAAACTTCGAACCAATCACAAGGAGATAGCCAACCAAATGACGCATGTCTGGAGGAACTAACAACTAAGGAATGGAACACACTGCCAGCGACCGGAGCAACGGAAAGGAAAAGAGATAAGCAACTAAACTCCAGACAGGAATCTTCAGCTAACCAGATCAAGCGAGCAGATCGAAGGAAATCTTCCAATTCAGAGTGGAATGACTCTCCTTATTCAAGATCATTGAACACATAGTTATTCACCATTACTGAAACACCTAGACAGATGAGGCTCGTGAATGCTCAAAGATGCGTATGATGCATGCTGGGCTAAAGGAAAAGAAATCATTAAATCGAATGTAAAGAAGGAATAAAATAGCAAGATACTCGAGAATAATATTACTAGACCAGAGAAACTAGGGTCAAGACACCATCTGCAACCACGGCATGCAAGACAGAACCATCATCCCCAAGCTTTTCCAACATAACGGCCTATCCAATGATTAAACATGTGCACTTAGATCATCATCATTTTTGTTTAAGGGGAACATCAGATCTCAGAACACATGAATGACCAGCCGGTTCTCGAGATAATATATCATATATGACATATAGTAATGCATAAAGGGATAGGGAATCGAGATACAATACCTGACTTACCTGCACGGCGAGCGGCGTAGCATGATGGCTAAATGGCGCAGTATGTGGATGTTCATGACTTAATGATTTTCATTCATAGAAAGAGATTAGCCAACAATAATTAATCATGAGCATAGAATAAGGCCTAACCATTCATTGTATTGAATTTCATTGATAAGATAAAGCATTAAAAGCATGATGATCATCCAAACATAAAATTTGATAAACAGAGCATTATCATTCATCAAATATTTCAAAGTATCTGACGGTCTAAGAGAGATGCGTCAGACTCATGTAAGACCGCGTCGGTTCATATTTGAGAACTTCTCCACCTGACGGTCTAAGAGAGATGCGTCAGAGACTGCAACGGCCTTACGATGGACCGTTACATTTCCTGAGCGTTCAAAAAAAACAAACTGAATGGCCATGACCCTCATTCGCTCAACACACCCAAACACACAAAACACCCAAAACCAAAACACCCCACTGGCGACCCTTCGCCATGACCGGCGACGAGCTCCCCCGGCCGCCCATGAGGAGGGAGAAAGGGAAGAAGACTAAAGCCATCAAGAGCAAGGCCCTCAGGAGATTTAGGGCAAGGGTGGACCAAAAGGAGGTCCCCCCGGCGGTGACCGAGCAACCGATGGTGACGGCGGAGCAAACGGCGGAGGAGGACCCTCCCACGGCCGAGGAAGGAGGAGAAGAGGCCATGGAGGAGACTGCTGGCGATGAAGA
Source organism: Amorphophallus konjac (assembly GCA_022559845.1). Classification (NCBI taxonomy): domain Eukaryota; kingdom Viridiplantae; phylum Streptophyta; class Magnoliopsida; order Alismatales; family Araceae; genus Amorphophallus; species Amorphophallus konjac. The sequence continues at coordinate 109,533,639 of CM040123.1, forward strand.
AGGGCCACGACGTCGGAGAAGAGAAAACGAGGTCGCGACCATGAGGTTGGTCCCCCGCCCTAAAAATCCAATTTTTGAAATTTTTATGTGTGCATGTGTGTATGAAGGGGATAAAATGGGTCTGGGGACCCATTGGGGATGATATGTAGGCCATTTGGGCCATTTCCACGGGTTGAGGAAACAAAGAGGATGATGCCCTGTCGGGAATGATGTAACGGTCCTTGCAGTGACCGTCACGACACCTGACGCGCCACCCTTGGTGCGTCAGAGAACTCTGATGCGCCAGGGCAGGGCCGTCAGAGGAACCAGATATAGAACTAATTTTTAGGCTTTTGCTTATTCAATTTTTTTGTGTTTTATTTATATAAAATGCAATGAACCTATCCTAATGAGATGACTAACATATGTTCTACATGTGTGCAGGGGAAAAGAAGAATCAGAATATCTTGGCTGCAGATCAGGGCGGTGTACCAGGCACTGCCCGAATATCAACGGGAGAGATTGGCAGCTATGGGATTTGCCGAGGTGCTTAGCATCGAGGTGACCAGGACAGATACCCCGCTCTTGTACGCACTTCACGAGAGATGGGAGCCTGTGAGCCGAGCTTTCATCTTTCCATGGGGCCACATGATCCCAACATTGGAAGACATGGCGAGGATCACCGGCTTGCGAGTCCACGGAGCAGCAGTTACCGGGTGGACATATGGCGACTACAGAGTGCAAGCTCAGGAGCTGCTGGGATTGGACTTGATCAGGCCGGGGCACACATCATCCCAGCTCTCGAGGTCAAGACTGCAAGATAGCCTGGGGTTGGGAGGAGTAGCTATAGCTGTTGGTGAGCTACCAAAATAGCACATAGACCAGGTGATAGAGCAGGTACGCCCGCAAGTGGTGGCAGAGGCAGGGCAGGAGGGAGACTGAGTCTTGAGGCGATTTCAGATGCTGTTGTTCGAAAAGCTACTTTTTCTGACCCGAGCCGACGTGATCAGCTGCAGGCTGCTACCACTGCTACAGGATTTGGGCAGAGTGGGGAAGTACGCATGGGGAGCGGCAGTGCTCGCCTTCCTATTCGAGTCGCTTAGCACCACAGACCGACGGACGATGCTAGGCGGGTTCTCGCCTTTCCTACAGGTAAAAACTGGACTTAAGATGCTTTCTATATGATTATGATTATGCAAATGATGCAATTTACTGACACTTGACTCTAAATGCAGATCTGGAGCTTTCTCTACCTCCCGGGGATCGGGCGAGGTACACAGCTGCATCCCGAGCGGATCCCAATCGCGAGGCGATGGGTGGTAGCGAGGGACACGGGATCGATCAATAGGCTGACCCAGGCCATCCAGGATGATCTAGACTCATTCCCACATACATCGGTAAGCTCCAAACTTAAACCTCTCTAAATGCTCTTAAATGTTGCTAAATGCTTTCCAAATGCTTCGATATGCTGCTAAAATGCTGACATGGACTCAATTGCCTTTCAGGTGCGCTGGACACCATACCGGGACGAGGGCTATGAGGGGCAGCCATGGGTCAAGGCGTCCCTGGCATACAGCGGGTGAGATGTTTGGCTTCACTGCATCAATGTGATCGAGCCGCTGCATTACCGCCTGATCCTGAGGACACGGGGACTTCATCAGCCAGAGGTGACATTCCCCCGCAGAGATGATGAGCGCCCGAGCAAATCTTCAAAGGGCATTAGCGGAGACGTCGATTGGTGCGCCTGGAAGGCCAAATATGTGCACGATTGGAACAAGAGAGGCCGGGCAGTGAAAGATCGGGCGGACAGCGACGAGGCCTACCTCAAGGCTTACTCCCATCGGTACGGCGACCAGGTGTTTAGAGGCACCCGACGGTCGGGATGAACTTCCAAACTTAAAACTCTTGTCTATTTTAAATTCTATTCTATATGCACTGACATTGCTTTCTAATGCAGCTAGACCCACAGGGACGCATAGCCGAGCTCGAGGGACTCCTTCATGCCACTATCCAGCAGCGGGATGAGTACCGGGCTACCTTGGAGCTTTTGGTGAGTTTCTACACTTAAGACTTAAATGCTTATGATGCAAATGACTAACCTTGACTTCTAAATGCAGCGGGCTGAGGGAGCCCAAAGAGTAGGACCGAACGCTCCGTCCTCGTCGTGACAGCCTGCCGGGGGCAGAGCTGAGCAGGATGTAGAGTTTGCTCGAGCGGTATCTCGGGCCGAGGAGGCGGAGGCCACCCTCGCGGAGCGGGTAAGAATTTAAAATGCTCCTTTAGACTTAAATGCTTGCAAATGCCTGATGCCTAATGGACTGACAATGCAAAAAATGCAAAATGTAGGCGAGAGAGCTGACCGCAGCGGTAGCCGAGGCTGCCCATCTCCGGGCGGAGGTTGCCAGACTGAGCGCAGGAGAGACCCGCCGGCGTGCGGATGATGAGGAGGGGGAACGACTTAGAGCCGATGTCACGCGTTTGAGGGGCAAGCGAGATCAGTTTCGAGTGCAGACCATTGAGATGAAGGGCGTGATTGCGGGCAAGAAGGAGGCCCTTCGACTTCTAAGGAAGAAGTCGGGGATGAGTAGTAGGAGTCAGAGTGTTGCACCCAGCAGTGGATTCCGAGACTACTTAACCAGTTCCTCCAGCCATCGGAGGAACAAGGAGGCAGATCGAAGACGACAGTAGCAGGGGGAGGAGAGCAGCGTCTAAGAGCCACCAGTAAAGCGGCATGAGGGCACTGGTGATAGTGACGGCCCGGGTGACAAACCGGCCGAGTGACTTGTATTTCTTTTTTGACACCCACACTTGTACATGACTTATGTGAATGAAATGGAAAATGGAATGAAAATCCCTTTTTTGTGTTTCGCTTATGATATGAATGAATGGATGTGAGTGAGTGCAATGAATGTCTGGATGCATGAATGATGGACATGTGAATGGATGTGTGAATGAACAGGTTAAGCAGAGACATGGTGTAAGTCCGGCAGGTCAGACCAAAGAGGGCTGAAAAAGGAGGGACAAAACCCTATAGCAGAAGGTGTGACGGTCCAGTGGTGGGGCGTCAGGGCCATGTCGCGCATCAAGGTTAGGCCGTCAGAGATGACAGAACGAAATTGGACTGAAAACTTGTTGCAGAAAAAGTGACGATCCAGTGATGGAGCGTCAGAGATCTTTAACGGTCCAATGTTAGACCGTCATACATGACAGAGCGAGATTGAGCTAACAACGTGTAGCAGGAAATGTGACGGTCCAAAGATGGAGCGTCAGAGAGATGTGACGGTCTCACGATAGACAATCATAGAACAAACTGTACTCCGCGATGGATTCTACCGTGAGAGCCCAAACTCGAGGCAAGGAGACCTTAATCCCTACTAGAACCCTCCTAGGCTTAGGATGTCACGCCCCGACGCGGAATATCGGGACTGGCAGTAGAGACAAGTAATAATAATAATATGTTAATTTCTAGACATGATATGTTAAAGCTAAAAGATCGCACATCACCATAAATAGAAACTGCTCCATTCATTAAATAGCACATAACCAAACCATGTCCCAAATTATAATGATCTCACTTAACATAATCTTGACAACATCCACTTAACATTATTACATTAGCTAACTTCAAATTACAACTCTTCCAAAATACTCTTAAACACAAATAACTCCACAACTAGAACTAGTTTCACAGGCTTCTATTAGGTTCACTCCACGGTCGTCACTCTTGCCCGTTCCCATCAGATTGCGAGTCCTCACCTGAGCTACCTGAAAAGGGGGAAAAATTAGGTGAGCGAACGCTCAGTAGGTAATAACAGGCAAGTTTAAGTAATTAATCAATTAAATTGCATGTTTGAGTGTGTAAATAAAGAACGAAAAGAAATAACCATGCAACAAAATAATGAAAGGAAGGCAAGAACATGATATAACCGGAATTTGGCCAACAAGCAAGATTTAACCAAGTCAAGAGAAATTCAAGTAAGAGATTATTGTCTTAGACATCACGCTAGTCATGCACTCGGTGCAATGCCTCACCATGTCATTCAAACTCCTCGGGACACAAGTACTTTTCGGGCGCTCCTCCCAGGACCAGACCAGGCCCTTATGATGATTTGGCATTGATTTGTTGGATCCAAGATCTCAAGTTATGTCTAGACATTAATCAAGTTAGATGGCCAATACTTCAAGATATGGAACTTACCAAAGTTTCAAAGGTAAGTTGAAGTAGACATCATGTCTGGAAAGTTCAAGTTATCAAGAACCAATCAGGTCCTTGGATTCAACATGAAAAATCATGAAAATCACTTCTGGATGATAAGCGGTCAGAACAAGGCCGCTCAAGAAATACACGGTCTAGAGTGGACCGTTCAGGATAGAGATGGGCTTAGCACTAGCCACAACGAAGTCAAGGATACACGGTCCATGTAGGGCCGCTCGAGTAATTGGATGGTTGAACATGGGCCGCTCAAGACTAGTAGAGCTGGAAGCCCAAGAACAAGATAAACGGTCCTTACAGGGCCATCCAACAGACAGACGGTCCAATAAGATCCGCGCTATAACATAGGTGGTTCCAATAGGTCCATTCAACTTAACCAACTAGAAATCTACCCAAACGGCCTCCGGGCTGCCATAAGTGGGGCAGAACTGAACCAGGGTCCAGCCCACTCTCTACTGGTCAACCTAGGGCTTACTGGGTCGATTCAAACACAATTTGGTCAAAGATAGATCAAGGTTAAACGACCAATGTAAGTGGCACTTGGCCAGGGATGTACGGTTCGTTATGGGCCGCCCAATAGGATGAACGGTCCCTTTCGGGCCGCGGAATTCTCAGGGGTCCAAGTCGAGCCGTGACTTACAATACGATAGTTCAATTGATTCGATCACGTACACAGGTTCAGGTCTTGATGGTACAACCTGCCCGGCGTCCTAGTGGGAATCCCAGGCTCGCGGGGGCTTACGGAGGTCCCGTAATGAAGGTCCTAGTCCGACGGAAGGAATATCCGGCGGAGAGTCCCAAACATTACAAGGAAATAGGGCTAATAAAACACCAGAAACCAGTGAGACGGTCAGTCAATCCTACCGGAGTAGAATGACTGTGATACAACCCTAATAACCTTTTCAATTTAATAATGAGTCATGATTAATATTAACATTGAAAAAAAGATGATCCAAGGTCAAGATGAATAAATCAGTAAGATTTATAATCATTTAATGTTATAATTTTCTAGGGTTTTTATGCATGTTGCTAACTTACATTTAACCACTAATCTACTATCATAAATCATGCAAGAAGATAACTTAATCAATTCTGTAAAGATGGACGGTCCAGTAGGGACCTTTCATCCTCCTCGGCGGTCGCACGACAGGCCGTTTATCCCCCCTCAGGTCCGAAAGCCTTCTGGGGATGAGCGGTCTGTAATGAGCCACTGGGGGAGACGAACGGTCAATCACTGGCTGCCTGACAGAAGGGTGGTCTAGATCAAGCCGCTCTTCCCGAAAACATAATACGAATCACAACACATAAACGGTCCGTAATGTGCCGCCTAACACGTTGGGCGGTCTATCGTGAGGCCGCGCAAGTCAAAAATCAACCAAACCCCCCTTTCGCCCTGCCCGCCTCCGGCGAGTTGGCTACGGTTACAAAGAATTGCTAAATACGCATGGCACAGAGCATAATAATTAGGGCTTTTGGACTCAAAAGAAAGAGCACAAAAAGTTTTACAATATAGCATGCTCGATTTAATCTTTAGTGCCTGAAATCCCTACTTAAACGAGATGGAACAAGTATAACCCTAGATATGACATACTTCTACTAAACCCTAAAATTCTCGCATTATACTAAGTAAGTTTTAGGGCTTTTGCATTCAATAGAAAGAGCACTCGATGCTGGTTCTAACCATATATAATACTTAAGGTTTGGCTTGCTATAACCTACCTTAAACGGAGGAAGAAGGAAGAAGAAGGGACGACGACACGCGAAGAACACCCCGCCGGTGATCGCTGGAATCCACCCTCGTCCACGATCCTCGTCGGCCGCCACAGCACCCAAATGAAAATAGGGTTCCTGAGGGTCATTTTTATAGGTCACACAAGGTCTAGAGTCTTCTATTCGAGGAGATAGAGTCCAATCAAGTTGGACGTGCGCGAACCACGCGGATAGGGTTAGCCGCCGCCTTCTAAACCGAAATTCACTTTCTAGGGTTAGGGTTACAGGGAGAACTAAGAGGGGAAATGATCCTCTCATCCTAGTCTTCCATTTGGATCGGTTTCAGCCTAAATGATCGAGTATTGGGCTCAAATTTCACGTTTTAAGGTCCAATTAGATTAAGTGTAGATTTGGGCCTTAATTAGTTGATTTGGCCTAATTACGGATTTTATTTGGGTCAGTCACAGAGGACACTATTATCAAACATTTTATCCTCTACAAGATTCTAAATTTTCTAGATTTTTATGAAATAGTCAAAATTTAACTTATTCCATTTATTAAGGATTTTTCTAATTAATTTCTTATAAATTTTCTAGAAATTTTTATTTGTTAATAAATCGGGGTATTACACCCTTCCCCACTTCAAAGAATTTGGTCCACCAAATTCACTGCACTTAACACGATGGGGAGTGGAACAACTCACCTAGAACAAATCGGGATACTGTTTCCGCATGGTATCTTCTGACTCCCAAGTAGCTTCTTCGGTTCCACGCCGACTCCATTGCACTTTCACCATAGGTATAGACCTGTTTCTGAGTTGCTGCTGCTTACGATCCAGAATCTTAACAGGTCTCTCTTCATAAGTCAGATCTTCCTTTAACTCAAGATCCGCATGCTGAATGACGTGAGTGGGGTCATACACGTACTTTCTCAACATCGACACATGGAAGACATTGTGTACTTCGGATAACTGAGGTGGTAGTGCCAGACGGTACGCAACCTCTCCCACTCTTTCCAAAATCTCGAATGGACCGACATATCTGGGACTTAGCTTGCCTTGAATGCCAAATCTTCGGATTCCTCTTGTAGGAGAAACTTTCAAAAACACATGTTCACCAGCTTGAAATTCCAAGTCCCTCCTTCTGTGGTCTGCATAACTCTTCTGTCTTGATTGTGCTACTTGCAACCGGTCTCTAATAATACGAATATTCTTTGATGATTCAGAAATAAGATCTGGCCCCAGCCATTGCTTCTCACCAACCTCGTTCCAACATAATGGAGGCCGACAGCTTCTCCCATACAGAGCTTCAAACGGAGCCATCTGAATGCTGGACTGATAACTATTGTTATAAGCAAATTCAATCAAGGCCAAGTGATCATTCCAACTGCCTCCGAAATCAATCATGCAGGCTCTCAACATATCTTTCACTATCTGGTTGGTTCTTTCCGTCTGTCCGTCTGTTTGTGGATGAAAAGCAGTACTGAAATTCAGACGGGTTCCCAAAGATTCTTGCAATCCCTTCCAAAAATGTGAAGTGAATATGGGGTCTCTATCAGACACAATACTGACCGGAATACCATGGATTCGCACCACTTCCTTCATATATAAAGCTGCTGGAACATCAACAGTCCACTTAGATTTAATGGATAAGAAATGAGCAGACTTTGTCAATCTGTCAACGATAACCCATATTGCATCAAATCCGCTACGAGTCCTAGGTAGACCCATGATGAAATCCATGCCAATACTCTCCCACTTCCATTGAGGTATGTCTAGTGATTTCAACTTCCCTGCAGGTCTGAAATGCTCAGCCTTAACTTGCTGACAAACCAAGCATCTATTCACAAATTCTGCAATTTCCTTTTTCATATTTGGCCACCAGAAAGATCTTTTCAAATCTTTAAACATCTTCGTACCTCCAGGATGAATGGTATATCGGGATCTATGAGCTTCCTCGAGGATCTTGTTCTTAGCTTCGGCCACATCAGGTACACAAGTCCTTCCCTGAAATAATAGTCTGCCATCGTCAGCTATCATGAATTCCGGTCTGCTACTCAAGCTCTCCTTGATTTCTACCAACTCTGGGTCATTGTCTTGCAAGGACTTGATTTCTGCCAAAAATTCTGGTTTAAGCTGAATCTGAGCAATCATAACTCGGTCCTTGTCAACATTAATATCCAACCCGGTTAGTTGCTCCAACAGCTTCCATTCTTGCATCATGAAACTTGACAATTTGGTCATTGGCTTGCGGCTTAGGGCATCCGCCACCACATTACCCTTCCCGGGATGATATTCTATGGAGAATTCGAAATCCTTTAGATACTCCAACCATCTTCTCTGCCTCATATTGAGTTCTTTCTCAGAGAATAAATACTTCAAACTCTTGTGGTCTGAAAATACTGTGAATGTCTCTCCATATAAGTAATGCCTCCATATCTTCAAGGCAAAAACTACGGCTGCTAGCTCCAAATCATGAACAAGATAATTCTCCTCATGCTTTCTCAACTGCCTAGAAGAATCGGCTATCACTTTTCCGTGCTACATCAGTACGCAACCTAAACCAATTCCGAAGCATCGGTGTACACCACGAAGCCTCCTTCTCCTGATGGTAAAGCTAAAACAGGGGCAGTCGTTAAACATTCCTTCAAAGTCTGGAAGCTCTTCTCACAATCTTCCGTCCAAACAAACTTATTATCCTTGCGGGTTAATCTTGTTAAGGGTACCGCAATCTTGGAGAAATCTTAATAAACCTCCGATAATATCTTGCCAAACCTAGGAAGCTTCTAACGTCTGTTACACTAGTGGGACTGTCCCAATCTTTAACTGCCTCTACCTTCGACGGATCAACAGAAATACCTTCTTTCGTAATGATATGCCCTAGAAAGGACACCTCTTGTAGCCAAAATTCACACTTGCTAAACTTGGCGTATAACTGATGGTCTCTCAATAATTGTAACGCCATCCTCAAATGTTCAACATGTTCTTCCTCACTCTTGGAATAAATCAGATTGTCATCAATAAACACTATGACCCATTGATCCAGATAGGGTCGGAATACATCGTTCATCAACTGCATGAAAGCTGCAGGTGCATTCGTTAGTCCAAAAGACATTACAATAAATTCAAAGTGCTCATACCTGCTATGAAAAGCTATCTTATAAATATCCTCCTCCTTAATCCACAACTGATGATAGCCTGATCGAAGATCAATCTTAGAGAAATACTGAGCTCCTGCTATCTGATCAAATAACTCATCAATCCTCGACAATGGATATTTATTTTTTATAGTCAACTAGTTCAGTTGCTGATAATCAATACACAACCTCATCGAGCCATCCTTCTTCCTTACAAATAACACTGGAGCTCCCCACGGGGATGTACTTGGACGAATAAACCCCTTCTCAAGTAATTCCATTAATTGCTGCTTTAATTCCTTCAGCTCCGCAGGAGACATACGATAAGGAGCTTTAGAAACAGGGGTCGCGCTAGGCATTAGATCAATAGAAAACACAACTTCCCTCTCTGGTGGAAGACCCGACAATTCCTTAGGAAAAACATCCGAAAAATCTCGGACAATAAGAATGTTCTTAATCTCGATCTTCTTCTCAGGGGTCACATAAACAAAGGCTAAAAATACCTGACATCCTCTCCTCATCAACTTATTGGCTCGGATGGTCGAGATAAGTGGCACAGATCTATGGTGCCTAACCCCTATAAAGGAAAGTCTAGGGTGTCTAGAAAAAGACACAGAGCTGGAACTACAATGAACATTGGCCTCATGCTTAGCCAACCAATCCGCTCCTAGAATTACATCATAGTCTTTCATATCCATGCATACTAAATCAGCCGGCAAATTCTGTTCGTTAACCATAATCTTGCTAGAAGGATAAAAATATTTAATTGCTGATCTAGAGCCAATAGGAGTTGATATCTCTAAGGGGGAATTCATCAAAATCGGCTTCACAGCTAATGTCTTAGCAAAACTCCAAGAAACAAATGAATGAGTAGCACCGGTATCGAAAAGAACAAAAGCTGGATTTCCATGAATAATGAGAGTACCTTCCACAAGTCCACCCTCCTCGGTGGTACCTGCGTCCTCCTCTTGTAGGGCCTGGAGCTTGCCCTGCTGTTTCTTGCCGCCTTGAGGTTTCGTCGGGGTAGCTTGCTCGAATAAGAGAGGACACTCTGGAATGCGGTGATCCCTACTCCCACAACTCAAACATGCGCCCAGCTTGCGCCATCACTCTTCCATCTTGTGACCGGGACAGTCACAATACTTGCATATGCCCTTAAATGGAACAATCGGGCCAGGCTTCTTGTCTTCATTCTTTGGCATTTTCCCCTTCCATGAACCAGACCCGCCATTGGGCCTCTTCTTGCTATTCCCAGGTTTAGCACTCCCGGAACCAGTAGGTTGCTCCTTTTTAACATTCTTCCCATGGATTTTCTCCGTCATTTCCAAGGTATCTTCTAAAACTTGGGCTTTTCTTTCCATTTCTGCATAGGTTTGAATCTCCATCGGTGCCAACTGGTTAATATAATGCAACTTCATCCCATTTAGAAAACGTTTTGCCTTCATCTTCTCTGTGAAAATCAAATGAGTAGCATAGCGAGAGAGTCTAGAAAATTGAGCTTCATATTCCGCCACAGATAAACTCTGCTGCTTCAGAGTAGCAAACTCAGCGGCTTTCTTCTCTTGGATTCTGTCGGAAAAGTACTTGCTATTGAAGAATTCTTCAAATTCCTTCCACGAAATTTGTCTGTCACCGAGGGTTGCCTTTACTGACTCCCACCAAGACCAAGCATCACGTTCCAACTGGAAAGTTGTTAATAGCACACGCTCCTGGTCGCTGCATTGCATAACTTCAAAAATTCTCTCCATCTCCTTAAGCCAGTGTTCGGCTTCATCGGGATCAATTGAACCTCCAAAACGTGGGGGATTCATCCCACAAAAATTCCTGTGTAAATCACCTGCACCATGATTCGCCGCTCCACCTTGGGCCACCTGTTGTAAAGCCCGCGTAAGTCCTTGGACTGTCCGCTACATGTCCCGCCACTGCGCACGCTCAGCTGCCATCGGAACGTCCTGCACAAAAATAATTCATCTTAAGTTCATTTAAGAGAAAGAGTTAGAGTTGATTATTAACTCAACCCAAGTCTCTACCCAAATTCTCACTAGGTTTGGTCCTTTGACTCATAACGAGGGTATAGGTTCTACGACAAACACTTAGAATCCTAGAACTTAAATAACCTAAGAATATTCGAACCTAAGCTCTGATACCACCTAACTGTCACACCCCGACGCGGAATATCGGGACTGGCAGTAGAGACAAGTAATAATAATAATATGTTGATTTCTAGACATGATATGTTAAAGCTAAAAGATCGCACATCACCATAAATAGAAACTGCTCCATTCATTAAATAGCACATAACCAAACCATGTCCCAAACTACAATGATCTCACTTAACATAATCTTGACAACATCCACTTAACATTATTACATTGGCTAACTTCAAATTACAACTCTTCCAAAATACTCTTAAACACAAATAACTCCACAACTAGAACTAGTTTCACAGGCTTCTATCAGGTTCACTCCACGGTCGTCACTCTTGCCCGTTCCCATCAGATTGCGAGTCCTCACCTGAGCTACATGAAAAGGGGGAAAAACTAGGTAAGCGAACGCTCAGTAGGTAATAACAGGCAAGTTTAAGTAATTAACCAATTAAATTACATGTTTGAGCGCGTAAATAAAGAACGAAAAGAAATAACCATGCAACAAAATAATGAAAGGAAGGCAAGAACATGATATAACTGGGAATTTGTCCAACAAGCAAGATTTAACCAAGTCAAGAGAAATTCAAGTAAGAGATTATTGTCTTAGACATCATGCTAGTCATGCACTCGGTGCAATGCCTTACCATGTCATTCAAACTCCCCGGGGCACAAGTACTTTTCGGGTGCTCCTCCCAGGACCAGACTGGGCCCTTATGATGCGTTGGCATTGATTTGTTGGATCCAAGATCCCAAATTATGTCTAGACATTAATCAAGTTAGATGGCCAATACTTCAAGATATGGAACTTACCAAAGTTTCAAGGGTAAGTTGAAGTAGACATCATGTCTGGAAAGTTCAAGTTATCAAGAACCAATCAGGTCCTTGGATTCAACACAAAAAATGATGGAAATCACTTCTGGATGATAAGCGGTCAGAACAGGGCCGCTCAAGAAATACACGGTCTAGAGTGGACCGTTTAGGATAGAGATGGGCTTAGCACTAGCCACACCGAAGTCAAGGATACACGGTCCATGTAGGGCCGCTCGAGTAATTGGACGGTTGAACATGGGCCGCTCAAAACTAGTAGAGCTGGAAGCCCAAGAACAAGATAAACGGTCCTTACAGGGCCGTCCAACAGACAGACTGTTCAATAAGATCCGCGCTATAACATGGGCGGTTCCAATAGGTCCGTTCAACTTAACCAACTAGAAATCTACCCAAACGACCTCCGGGCTGCCATAAGTGGGGCAGAACTGAACCAGGGTCCAGCCCACTCTCTACTGGTCAACCTAGGGCTTACTGGGTCGATCTTAACACAATTTGGTCAAAGATAGATCAAGGTTAAATGACCAATGCAAGTGGCACTTGGCCAGGGATGTACGGTTCGTTATGGGCCACCCAACAGGATGAACGGTCCCTTTCGGGCCCCGTAATTCTCAGGGGTCCAAGTCGAGCCGTGACTTACAATACGATAGTTCAATCGATTCGATCATGTACACAGGTTTAGGTCTTGATGGTACAACCTGCCTGGCGTCCTAGTGGGAATCCCAGGCTCGCGGGGGCTTATGGAGGTCCCGTAATGAAGGTCGTAGTCCGACGGAAGGAATATGCGACGGAGAGTCCCAAACATTACAAGGAAATAGGGCTAATAAAACACCGAAAACCAGTGAGACGGTCAGTCAATCCTACCGGAGTAGAACGACTGTCATACAACCCTAATAACCTTTTCAATTTAATAATGAGTCATGATTAATATTAACATTGAAAAAAAGATGATCCAAGGTCAAGATGAATAAATCAGCAAGATTTATAATCATTTAATGTTATAATTTTCCAGGGTTTTTATGCATGTTGCTAACTTACATTTAACCACTAATCTACTATCATAAATCATGCAAGAAGATAACTTAATCAATTCTGTAAAGATGTACGGTCCAGTAGGGACCTTTCATCCTCCTCGGTGGTCGCACGACATGCCATTTATCCCCGCTCAGGTCCGAAAGCCTTCTGGGGATGAGCGGTCTGTAATGAGCCGCTGGGGGAGACGAACGGTCAATCACTGGCCGCCTGACCGAAGGGCGGTCTAGATCAAGCCGCTCTTCCCGAAAACATAATACGAATCACAACACATAAACGGTCCGTAATGTGCCGCCTAACACGTTGGGCGGTCTATCGTGAGGCCGCGCAAGTCAAAAATCAACCAAACCCCCCTTTCGCCCTGCCCGCCTCCGGCGAGTTGGGGGTTACAAAGAATTGCTAAATACGCATGGCATAGAGCATAATAATTAGGGCTTTTAGACTCAAAAGAAAGAGCACGAAAAGTTTTACAATATAGCATGCTCGATTTAATCTTTAGTGCCTGAAATCCCTACTTAAACGAGATGGAACAAGTATAACCCTAGATATGACATACTTCTACTAAACCCTAAAATTCTCGCATGATACTAAGTAACTTTTAGGGCTTTTGCATTCAATAGAAAGAGCACTCGATGCTAGTTCTAACCATATATAATACTTAAGGTTTGGCTTGCTATAACCTACCTTAAACGGAGGAAGAAGGAAGAAGAAGGGACGACGACACGCGAAGAACACCCCGCCGGTGATCGCCGGAATCCGCCCTCGTCCACGATCCTCGTCGGCCGCCACAGCACCCAAACAAAAATAGGGTTCATGAGGGTCATTTTTATAGGTCACACAAGGTCTAGAGTCTTCTATTTGAGGAGATAGAGTCGAATCAAGTTGGACGTACGCGAACCGCGCGGATAGGGTTAGCCACCGCCTTCTAAACCGAAATTCACTTTCTAGGGTTAGGGTTACAGGGAGAACTAAGAGGGGAAACGATCCTCTCATCCTAGCCTTCCATTTGGATCCGGTTTCCGCCTAAATGATCGAGTATTGGGCTCAAATTTCACGTTTTAAGGTCCTATTTGATCAAGTGTGGATTTGGGCCTTAATCAGTTGATTTGGCCTAATTACGGACTTGATTTGGGTCAGTCACGTAGGACACTATTATCAAACATTTTATCATCTACAAGATTCTAAATTTTCCAGATTTTTTCAAAATAGTCAAAATTTAACTTATTCTATTTATTAAGGGTTTTTCTAATTAATTTCTTATAAATTTTCTAGAAATTTTTATTTGTTAATAAATCAGGGTATTACATAGGATTAGGCTTTCTAACCCAAATCTTATCACTCTAGAACCAGAATCAAGCCCTATAAGCTAGGAACAAACCCAAAAATCGCAACTTTCATTAATTCTCTGCTACTTGGGTTGAAAACTCCATCAAAGGGCAAGGAACATCATGAAGAGAATCTTTGGAGAGATGGGCATGGAAGAGAGGGTCTATACCGGGCCCAAATCAGCCAATAAGGAGCACGGGGAGCTGCAAAGATTGGCATCCATCCCCAAGCATCTGAGCTCAAGTGCCCAAAGAGTGGTAAGCTCCAATTTGACTTCAAAAGTTCATCAATTTCTGCACTTTCTATGTTTCTCATGATTCTTCTCTTTTCTTCTTTTTCCTCCTCTTTTCTCTAGCCTCTCCTTGGTCCAAGGTGTTACTCCAACTTAAAGTGGGTGGCTCCCATGATCAAGGAACTCCCTTTAGAAGTCTTATCCATCCTTAGGGCATGGCACCTCCAACCTTTGTTAGTTTTGGCCAAGAACTTCCAGAAATTGTCCTTAGATTGGTCAAGCCTTTCAGCCCTCATAGAGCTATGGGATCCACAAACACACACCTTCATCTTCCCTTCCTTTGAAGCTACAGTCCTATTAGAGGAGGTAGAGACCTACCTAGCCCTTGCTAAGACTAAAGTGGGGGATGAAGATCTAGTGTGCCATACGGTTGAACCTATTGACCCATCCTTGATTCTAAGCGATTTCATACACAACCCGAAGGATGTGAGGACCATGATTAGTCCATGCCATATTCACTTGATACCCATGGCTCAATGGATAGTCTCTCATTGCAAGAACAAGTGGGAGAGATATGAAGCCATTGCCAAAGCCGTGTCGGTTTACTTATGCGAGGTCTTCCTCTTCACTACAACCGACCACCTCCTAGATATCCAAAACCTTAGCATCATCAGCGAGTTGTGGCGGGGTTTATCGATATCTCAAGCAGTCTTTTCATACCTTTATGAAGGACTTAGCTCAGCTTGCTTAGGAGGACCTCTATTTGGCTCAATGATACTCCTTGAGTGTTGGATGGGAGTGAGAATCAAGTTCCAACCCAAGGAAGACATACCTTCAGCTAGTGGGAGCCACCCTTTGTTCTATATCGGAGGTGCCTTTGGATTCTCTTCACAGGTTGAATGCTGGACGGCGGACAAGAAAACACGGGATGATTGGCGCTTCTTCCTCAACACCTTGCCAACAGAGAAGTTTATGATGCGTCCAAGAGTTCTGCGGAGCACCTTGTTCAAAGTACCCCGACGATCAGGCCTTGATCTACAGCTAGTGGGGAACACTACCTTGGCGATCTACAACCCACACCGGTGCTACCTTCAGATCGGGCTACCCCGTACCGTGGTTCCTGCACTTTCACACTACCCTCCCCTTCTAGCTAGGAAGATGGGGACCGAGGAGGATGAGAGAGCGATCCGGAACACGCTGACCATGTGGGAGATCAGCAAAACTTGCCCGTGGCAAGAAGAGGTGGAAGAAGACGACGAGGAACACCGTAGCTATGTGAAGGAATTGCGTAAGATCCGTCCTCTCGTGGATAAAAAATTGAATATAGCTTGAATTTTCTTATGACGCTTTTGAATTTGAAGTTATCAATCAGTTTCATGTTTTATTGAGTTTAATGAAATGACATAGAAGTGCCTTGAGTTGAATGGATTCATGAGTTTGTTGCTTGATTTGGCTTGAATGTTCTGGAAAATAGAGTTCCTGGAAGACATAACGGTCTTATGCAGGGCCGTCACGACTACCTAACGGTCTCACGATGAGCCGTCAGAAGGAGTGAACTCAGAAAACTGAGTTTCTGTCCTCAGGAGAGTGTAACGGTCTAACATCCAACCGTTAGAGTGAGGTGACAGTCGATTGCGGATGCGTCAGAGAGAGTTTGCTGAGAGCCAATGAGTTTCAACCTTCAGGAGAAGGTGACGGTCGAAGGATGACCGTTACAGTTATGTGGCGGTCTGACACTGGAGCGTTACAGACCTCGTGGGCTTTGTGAGCTTGCAATTTGAACATTGGTCTTGATCCTGCGTTCTGCACATACTTAGACAAGAAACAAGTTAGATATGTTCTTAGACTCAGCCCCTTGCCTAAAGCAAGTTAGAGAACGACCATTTCTTGATATTTGGTCAAGGGGTGGAGCCTTATTAAATAGGCAGAAAATATAATGGAAACAATGCAATGCATGTGATGCACATGATGGTATTTTTGGATTTTTGTAAATATTTATATTTTTGTAAGATTCTTGAAAATATCTAATGTTTTTGGGTTTTTGAAATATATGATTTTTTTAGATTTTAAATATATGATTTTTTTGGATTTTGAAATATATGAAATATCAGTGCCTCCCTAGGAACGTGGGTCCTCCCTATTCCATTCAGAGTCCCCAAGGTTGGCGTGCAATGGAGGTGACAACCCCTGGCCAGGGCCTAACTCGCATGACGGTGTCTCTACCAAGGCCATACCCAAGGTACTTGTCTTAGTCCTGAAAAGGAAAATATAATGCGGGGGTAAGCTTAGGCCAGATATAGAAGTTTTCAGGGCTCGAGTTCCTCTCCAGACAACCCATTCAGAGACTCGGTCTGTTGTGCCGGGGCTTTGCGTCCGTCATTGAACCTTTGTTCACTCTAGGCACGCATACGACCGGGCTCATACGTCCCGCGGGGAAACTGTACTGCCACTCTTGCCATGCCTAGCTTTTTTCTTTTTTTCTTTTTGGAGCTTTGGAATTATGATTGATGGACGTTCGAGATAGACTTTTGATTTTGTCAAGAAGATTACTCCTTTTCTTTGCTCTCTTTTTTCTTGTGGCGTCAGGTCATAACAGATTGCCCCTATTTGAGACCTCTTCTCGTCAGGGTACCTAGATTGGTTGTCGCCTCCTTATTCACCTCTTGCCCCTGGATTCAGCAGAAGAGAGAAACGGACAGGGACTTTTGACTTTCCCCCAAGCATGGCCAAGGAGAAACGATGTCTACAGAGTGGGGAAGCCCGACCAGGGACGTCGTGTAGTGTGTGATTGCTGCTCTCGGGAACCTCTTTCATGTAAAGAAGGGAAGGGACACCTTGCTCCCCGGGGTGGCACTGGCTTTGATTCCAAGGAAAGAAACGCTTAAGGTATAACCCATTCCAAGCGTGAGCGAGCTCCTCACCTTCTACGTTCACTAAGCGGTAAGCATTCCCTGGATGAGCCTATTTGACAATGAACGGCCCTTCCTAGTTAGGTTGTAATTTAGACCTAGGACCTGCAGACCGTAT
The DNA here is from genome assembly GCA_022559845.1 of Amorphophallus konjac. Lineage (NCBI taxonomy): Eukaryota > Viridiplantae > Streptophyta > Magnoliopsida > Alismatales > Araceae > Amorphophallus > Amorphophallus konjac. Next base: position 109,551,265 of record CM040123.1, read on the forward strand.
GAATTTATGTTTTAAAACCATATCACCTTTTTGAAATTTGCGCTCAATTACCTTCTTTTGAAAATAACGTGAAACTCTCTTTTGATAAACGGATACGTGATCGGCTGCAATCATCCTCTTCTCGTCTAAGAGTTCCAGCTGGACGAGCAACGCCTCTCGGCGTTCATCGAGATTAAGTTCTTATCGAGCTGCACCCTTAGGGAAGGGATCAAGATCTCATATGGGAGCACCGCCTCCATCCCGTAAGTGAGAGCATAGGGGGTTTACCCTGTAGGAGTACGAACGGAGGTGCGGTAAGCCCAGAGAGCCTCCACTAATCGTTCTGGCAAATCAAAAAACTTATGAGATTCGCATGTTTTCTTGATGATTTTGAGAAGGGTTTTATTAGTGGCTTCGGCCTGGCCGTTGCCTTGTGGGTAATATGGAGATGAATGATGCAATGCTATATTGAACTTCTTACATAGGTCCTTGAGCTCTTGAGAGACGAACTGGGGTCCGTTGTCGGTGACGATGCTGCTTGGCACTCTGAACCGTGAGATGATGTTCTTCATGATGAAGCGACACACCGTGGTAGCTTTAATCTCTGCGTATGCTTCGGCTTTAGCCCACTTGGTGAAGTACTCAGTGGCGGTAAGGATGAAGGATTTTTGCTTGATCTGAGAATTGGGATCACCGAGCGGGCCGACAATGTCGAACGCCCACATAGAGAATGGCCAAGGAGCAGAAAGAGGATGAAGAGATGAAGCTGGAGCGTGAATCTTATCAGCGTGGAGTTGGTATTTAAGACACCTCCGGACATAGAGGGAGTAATCTTCCTCTAGAGTGGGCCAATAGTAGCCCTGCCTAAGGATTTTCTTCGCTAGAGCCTGGCCATTAACATGACCTCCACACTCACTAGAATGGGCTGCTTCGGCCACCTTCCAAGCTTCATCGTCGTCCAAACACCTCATGAGCATCCCATTGGTAGCGCGCCTGTATAATTCACCTGCGATGATAGTATACCTTGAGGCGACTCTTCTTATTGACTTGCACTGCTCGGCATTTGCCCCTTCCGGGAACGATCCGTCTTTGCAAAGCAACTCAATTTCATGGTACCAGGGTAATTCTTCTTCCTCCAGGATCTCTTCTAACTCCATCAAAGATACTTCCTTCAACTCTTCATTCTCAGCCCTCACCTCTACAGTTTTCCTAAGGTTGGCATACCAAGGATCCTGAAGAGAGGGTGTGTCCAATCTCTGAACGACGATAGTCTCAGTACTCCTACTGAGAGTGAAAGATAGAGAGGAAGCGAGGGATGCTATAGCATCGGCTAGAATGTTCTAAGATCGGAAAGTATGGATATAGATCAACTTGCGGAATTACCTGGCAAGGAGCATGACCAAATCTTGATATGGTTTGAGCTTAGGGTCACGGGTGCGGTAAGTGGATAGAACTTGCCGCAGGACGAGCTGAGAGTCCCCTATGATATTCAAGTAACGCGCGCCTAGCAGGTAGGCGTACTTTAATCCAGCTAGAAGAGCCTCATACTCGATGATGTTGTTGGTAGCAGGAAATCGGAGTTGATAAGCAAAAGGAATCGTTACTCCTTCCGGAGTGAGCAGAACATCGCCTATCCCTTGGCCCTGAGAATTGAGTGCACCGTCAAAGTGCAGAGACCAAAAGGGATGATGAGTAAGGACAGAGAGATGCTCATCAGGGAAATCATCCTGAATAGAATCTGTGCACGGAATAGGAAGATGGGCAAGATGTTCAGCGATGGCATATCCTTTGACTGCCTTCTGAATGACAAACATGATATCGAACTGAGAGAGGAAGCTCTGCCAGCGAGCTAACCTACTAGAGAGGACATGCTTTTCCAAGAGATAGCGAATCGGGTCCATTCTAGAGATCAACCTAATTGGGTGGGCTAGAAAATAGTGTTTGAGCTTCTGAGCTACCCACATTAAGGCGGCACAAGTCTTCTCCATAGCGGTATATTTAGCCTCGGCCGGGTTAAATAACTTGGAGAGGTAATAAGCTGCCCGCTCTTTCCCTTCATCATCTACTTGTGCTAAGACCGCCCCTAGGGAGTCCTCAATAACCGAGATGTATAGGATTAGGGGTTTCCCAGGGACAGGAGGTTACAAAACCGGGGGATTGGATAAATATTCCTTTAGGTCCTCATAGGCCTTTTGACAATCTTGATTCCATTCAAATTTGACTCCCGCCTTTAGCAATTCATAAAACGGGTGGCACCTCTGAGAATGTTGGGATATAAATCTTCTGATGAATTACAATCTTCCAATCAGTCCTCGAAGTTCTGTAATATTCTTTGGCGGAGGCATGTCCATGACGGCCTTTACTTTTTTAGGATCAACCTGGATCCCCCGTTTGCTAACTATAAAGCCTAGCAGCTTCCCTTAAGAGACTCCGAAAACACACTTCTTCGGATTCATCTTAAGCTTGTACTCCCTAGCTCTATGCAGCACCTTAGCCAGAACAGAGGGGTGTTCTTCTTTGGTTCTCGACTTCACCAAGATATCATCCACGTAAGCTTCCATGTAGATATGCATCATGTCGTGGAAAATGGCCATCATTGCCCTATGATAAGTGACACCTGCGTTCTTCAGACCGAACGGCATAACCACATAACAATACGTGCCCCAGGGCGTGATGAAGGAGGTTTTCTCTTGATCCTCCGGAGCGAGGTGAATCTGGTTATAACCTGCGTAACCATCCATGAAGGATAAAGCTTCGTACCCGGCAGTGTTATCGACCAAGACGTCTATGTGAGGCAGCGGGAAATCATCTTTGGGACATGCTTTGTTAAGATCCCTAAAATCGATGCAAATGCACACCTTTCCATCCTTCTTGATGACATGGACTATGTTCGCCACCCACTGGGGATATAAGACGACTCTAATGAACCTGGCCTTGTACAACTTATCAACTTCTTCCTTAATCTTTAAGGCCATGTGGGGGTGAAATCTTCTTGACCTTTATTTTATGTGTGTTGCCCCTGGTTTAAGTACGAGTCGGTGTTCCAGTAAAGAGGGGTCAAGACCCGGCATGTCCTCATAAGACTAGGCGAAAGAATCACTATACTCCCTTAGAACCTTGATTAGATCTTCTTCTACTTGCTGAGGGAGATTAGCCGCAATAATAATGGGCCTTGGGTCTTCTTCAGTTCCCAAATTTATTTCCTTTGTAGGTTCATCCACTGCCGATGATGGCTCATCAAATCTCTTTAATCCTTGCGCATAAAGATCGGCAGTGTCATCTACGTTGCTGTCCTCATCATCAATCGGGTCTTTTTCATCTAGGACTTCATAGACACCAAGTCCGTCGTTGCTCCACACCCCTTCTATTTCCTCTTCATCTGCTATCACGATCGCCGTAGCGACAAACTCTGGACACTTCAAAAGAGCATGACATCACTGAGCTAGATCCTGTAAGAACCTATCGGGGATGAAATTGGAATGATGTGCAAGCGGGCGCGGCTTAGGCCCAGAAGGATTGGACGACCTAGAACAGGACCCTACTTCTCTAGTTCTAATCGACCCTACTTCCCTAGACTCAACGGACCCGACGCCTATCCAAGGAGAAAGGAAATCTAGTGGAAAGGAAGAGCAGGGGACTCGTGCCCCTGGGAAGAGGATGGAGACAAGATAGCGTAATCTTTCACCGAAATCTCCGTTTCAAATTTGACGTTTTTTTTGGAGATCAGTGGAGATCATATAGCAGGATGGAGGAGATGGTGGAGGGGGAAGTTGACGGGGGAAAAGAGTGTTGAACATGTGTGCACCATGATTACTTTTATGGTTTTGATGATGTCTGCCTCTGTAGTCATTATACCTGCAGTTGATGATGATAATTTTCATATTTCATGTCATTATACTTCCAGTGCAAAAGATCAACTGGATACGGATACACAAATATCAAGGCATATGACAATATTGAATGCACGGAAATCTAGCATGTTTCAAGCGCAGAAATCAAGCTGAATAGCATCACACATAGAAGTTTATGTGAGTCATTAATCAAAGAATGTGGTCATTATACTTCCAGTGCAAAAGATCAACTGGATACGGATACACAGATATCAAGGCATATGCTAATATTGAATGCATGGAAATCTAGCATGTTTCAAGCACAGAAATCAAGCTGAATAGCATCACACATTAGGTCATTGCATATTCCTCATATGGTCAGTGCATATCTTGCCTTATGGATGGTTCAAGGTCGGTTCAACTTCTGGATAGCAAGCCACAAGATAATCCAAGGAATGGAGTGGAGTTGGCAAAAGTGAAAGCTCAATGATTGCCCTCAGAATAAAATTTTGAATATAGGAGCAATGTAATCAATAGAAATCTTCAAGACAGTCAAGGTTGATGCTACAGACATGAACGGGCAGCTAAAGAACTTAAGCGGCAGAGCTAAAGAAGTTAACGGATCGACCCGGGAAAACCCAGGTTCTGCCCAGCTGGCGGTCACCGCCAGCCCAGGGGCGGTCGACCACCCCAGCCAGCAGTCCACCATCTACAGTTCTTTCTATGGCGGTCGACCGCCAGACCAGTAGCGGTCGACCGGAAATCCCAGGGAACATCTGTCTACAGCATTTCTCAATAGCGGTCGACCGCCAGAAGCCACAGGTCGACCGCCAGCCCCGAGCCTTCAATGTTGACTTTATTTTCCACTTTGAGAAAGGCCATTCCCCATGGATTTCTTTAATCCAAAAGTCACCTAATCACCCCCAGAATGTGGATCTAGTCTGGGATGTGTTTATTGACCATCCAAAGAGATATAAAACCAACACAAGAGGGTTAGAAATCCTAGTTGATCATTTGGAGAAAAGAGAGATGAAGAGAGGCTAGAGGAGCTCCAAGGAAGAAGAGGTACTGTAGCCGTGAACAGTACTCCGTGCAGAAGTTCTACATCCAATCCAAGGGTTTCAAGCCTACATCTGAAGCCCTCAATCTCCAAGGAAGAAGAGAAGCAAGCAAGCTCACAAAGGAGATCAAAAGGAAGATCAAAGCTACATCCAAACCTCTTCATCAACTCAAGGGAAGATCAAAGCTACATCCTGTATCTTCTCCATCAACTCAAAGGGATCAAAGGAAGATCAAAGCAATAGATTCAAGATCCAACAATCTCAGACAAGATCTACTTCATTCTAGCATATCTCCATATCTTGTTTGAGAATTTTCATCTTGTTCCATTTTTATTTCTGTCAATCTATTGAAACTGAAGATCGTCCCTACCAGTGGTTAGTAGGAAGGCAATCGGAAGTTCTCTGATCTACGGTATAGCCGTCCCTGCCGGCTTTGTGTGTAGGAAGACAGAAAGAGGGTTTTCTCTATTCTGTGGTTTGGGGTGTGTCCCCAGTCAAGCTGTGAGTCAGCAGGAAAGCCTCACCGGATTTTGGTGAGGGGTGGACGTAGGTTGCGGGGTTGTAACCGAACCACCTTAAAAATCCCTGTGTCGTGAGTTGTTCATCATGTGTGATTGCTCTATATCTTCTACCCCCATTCATAGTTCATGTGCTTCCAAACTTAGTTATCTTATTTACACACTCAAGCACTCAGATTTGCACCTTCGATTTTATCTGTGCTTTAATTGGGCTTAGCATTTTGACTGCATCCCTTGGGCGGCCTGCTGCACCCTTGCACACAGGCACCAAGGTGAAAGTATTGCTAAGTGATTCCCTTGCTTAGACTCGCATGCACCTTGGTTGATCACCACTACATTCACACACACGCACGGTTTTTGCAAGCTATTTCATGCTCTAGTGTTATGCTTTATGATCCCTGCACTATAAGGCTTATTTCTTTCAAGATCACAAATGTGCTTAAAGAAGTGTTATGCTTCATCGCTTGTTATCCGAGTCATTTCCATTTATGCCACTCTACTTAATTCCGCTATGCATTGTGACTAAGTGATTCATTCACTTTATAGGAGTGGTTCATGCTTCCGATAGCTAAGAGTTTTTAAATAGGTCAAAGCTTTTGATAGGATCTATTCAACCCCCCCCCTTCTAGATCCGTTTGCACCTCGCGGGACCCAACAAATGGTATCAGAGCCTGGCTCTGCCATTCCTAGATCCTACGATCTGCAGGGAAAGATCCCGGTGTATTCTATTTAAATGGCTTCATATTCTACACATGCTTCGATGATTTTTCTGCCCATTTATGATGGTTCAGATTTTTCTATATGGGTAGGAAGAATGTTCATCTATGTTAGCTTTATAGATCCACAATTGTTGACGCTTATATACGATGGTCCTCATGAGCTGTCATCAAATTCAATTGATTGGTCAGCCGAATATGAGACCAAACACAATGATAATCTTGCTGCATATAACTTAATTACAGTTGCGGTTGATATCAGACTAACTCATCTTGTGTCCTCCTGCAGCACAGTCAAGCAAGTACTGGACAGGTTGGTGAATATCAATGAAGAGAAGGAACAAGAACAAAATGCTTCATGGCAGACCGTGCAGAACAGTCCAGCAATACATCCTCATCACAGGTAAACTCTAACTTCGAGGAATTCACTTTTGAAGAGCTTATGGAAGCCTATGATGAGTTGATTACAAAATACAAAAAGGTAAAAACTGAAAACAAAAATTTGAAAAAGGATCTCAAGAAAATCAACTAAAATGAAAGCTCATTTTGTAAAAAGTGTTCTATTTTTGAAGAGCTTAACGACACTCTCTCTTTTGATCTAGATACGCATAAACAAAGGATTGCATGTCTAAGGGATGAAAATGAAAATCTTTATGATGAAATCACTAGGTTGGAAGAAATTGTAATAAAACTTCAAAACCAACCTAAGTCAATCTCTAATGATCAAACTATGGCCGATGAGCTAATCTATGATGAGAGGTTGATTGAAGAAAATAAAAATTCTGTTTCATGCTCTGCTAATTTTGCATGTGAAAAATATTCATTCTTGAGAAACATAAATGTTGGTCTCCATGATGATCTTGAATGGCAACAAAATCTGATTGATTCTCTGAAAGAAGAGAATAGAGAGTTGTTGGAAAAGAAAATTGAACGTGAACAAGCTGAAGAAGAATTGCATGAAAAACTGGTTGCACATAAAAAGGTAAATCTGTTATTGATGATCACTCTGAAACTTTGCATGTCTTAGAACAACAAAATCAAAATCTTAAAGCAGTAAATGCCATGCTCAATGAGTAATTGGCAGCATGCGAAGAGGGCCTTGATGAATCTAAACATCACATTTCCTCACTTGAAAATGAAATTCAAGGTCTGAATGAATTCCTGTCATTGTTTGCCCAAATCTAAGATTCTGGCTCACCGGAAGCCACCACTTCCTGTGGTCACTAAAAAGGGCATACTGCTCGAAAGAAAAGCAAAACTCAGCATGCTCATCCAAACATGCACCATAACATGTCCAATGCTAAATATCATGCTTTCCACAAAACGAATGTCCATTGTTATTATTGTGGTAAACATGGTCACACTGTGCATGATTATTTTATCTTGAGAAATGATGAGCTTAGAGTAGGACAACAAGTGAAAGAGCAAGGAAAGAAACAAGTCAACGCTGGCAAAGGACCTACTCAGCAGATATCTGCACAGAACTGCATGGGGAGTCAGAAGAGTCGACACTCCCATACAAGCAGGTCGACACTCTCCATGGCTTTAAACAAAAATCTTCCTCGTTGCTACTCTCATTGTGGTAAGTCTGGCCCTACTGTCCAAGAGTGCTGGCACTTGAAGGGAAAGCATCACCTTTATGCCATGAAAGATAAATCCCATGCTCATCCACAAAAATAAAATGCACATGCACACGCACATGAACATAAAAAGAATGCTCAATCTTTTATGCGCTGTTTTTACTGTGGGAAAAATGCTCATGACATGTATGGTTGTCATACAATGTGGAAGGATGATCTGATTTCCCTGAAACAGATGAGCCACATTAGTGAATATGACAAAGCTGCTAACCCACAAGGACCCAAGCAATCTTGGGTACTTAAAAATTCCAAATAAGAATTTTGGGTTCATGATGCCTTGGAGCTGAACAAAGGATCATAAGGTAAATAAAAGCTCAAGGCACAGGTATGTACGTAAACCTTTAAGTTCAGTCATCTTGCATGTTTAGTATTGACATGTAGATAGTGCATCATACATCTGCCTAATGTCATTAGATTATGCAAACTGAATTACTCTTTGAAATGCAAAACCCCTATGGTGTGAGATGAACTTTTGAGCTAGATAACTTGCTCACACCATGCTTGATTTCAGCTATTTAATTCATGAAAAACTTGTTATGCTGATGAAGTTGATGTGATGATGAGTTGCATAAGTCTTGCTATCAGCCACATGAAATGCTTGGATTTTGGTTTTGATGGTGCATACCATGGCTGCATTTTCAACTCATTATTCATGTTAGCATTGTTCAAAGGGGGTGTCTATTGGCATCATCATCAAGTTGCATTCATGTGTGTTTGTATCATCTTGTGATCACATATACCTTAATGCACATCATGTTTAGAAGACACAAAAATGCACAATCATTTTGCAGCATCTTCATTGCATTGTGTCTTCACATAAGTCTTAGGCTGCATAATTCATTGCCAACCCATGCATGTACTCAGGGGGAGTCAACATCAATCTAGCTTGAATCATTTCACATCATTTCACTATTGCACGGCCATGGTATATCAAATGTTGATGTATGGAAAGGTAGGTTATGCTTGCCTAGAAGCACTCAATATGCGTGAGGTTTCACCTCCGCCACGTACCATGCGTCAATGTCGCATATAGGCCATAGAGTAAGGGGGAGTTGTTTCTTTGCAGCATTCATGCATATATTTCATCTTCATTCTATTAACATCATGGCACAGAATGCTTCTTCTCAGGGGGAGTTTGCCCATCATGAAAATCCAGTCAAAACTCTGCATTGTAGTTCAACAGGTTGACCTTACTCCTTTGACAGGTCGACCCCACAGTTCTATCAACCTGAAAATTAATTCTATCTGAGCTCCGGGTGTCGACATCACACAATGTCAGAGTCAACACCTCCTTGCACCTGATAACTTTATCTCTTCCATTCAAGTCTGAGCTCAGTGCATAATCTCAGGGGGAGTGTTCACCATTGATTCTCAAGCTTCCACTCATATGTAACACTCTCTTTTTATATCAAACCACTGCATCATATTGATAACATCATTTTATGGTTCAACTTGGATTCAAAGTGCCTTGAACTTCTTCGAGGATTCCCTATCTATTATTGAGGTTGTTTATCTGAGTAAATCTTCAAGAAGAATTTTCTTTTATAGAGTGTTGTGACTGCCTTGAACATGAATGATTTTGGTTTAACATTAATGAGTTCTTGAGTCTTGAAGTTTGATGGTCTTGAAAATGTTTGTGGTCGGGCTTAAGAGACTTAAACCAGTTTCTCATGTTTCGAAAGCAAAAGTTTGATGGTCTTGGCATCTTGAATCTGAAAGCTTATTTTTTAGTACAAAGGCATCCTTGAGCGAGAAACTTCAGCTAAGTATTATTTTTAAACATTTGGTGAATCTGTTTATTTCAAAAAGTGGCTACACTTAAAGTAAGCTCAAGGCAGAGTAATGGCACTTTTGCTGAGAAATATATCTCCTCATCAAAGAAAATGAGGTACGATATGTCATGAGGTGACTGTGCTATCTCTGTTCTAAGTGAGGCAAAATCGTGAGCTACACTGAGTAACTGGGGGTGCTTGCGTCTGGTAAACGTGCACACTCACGTCAAAAGGTGGTTGCTACACTTGACTGCTCGTAAAATGATAACAATCATCTTTCAAATGATTTCAAAAGAAAAATTTGAATGTGTAGCACTCATGAATCAAATCTAAGTCATCTAAGTGTTTAGCCTCAATACTTATTGCGGTCACTCTCAAGGGAACCAATGAAACTGAATGAGTAAGATAAGAGAACGTTAATCTTGTTTTGACATGAATTTCTGGTTCACTGCTATTAAACTTGCATGCAAATTTCTTCATGTGATTCTACTGAGTAGGTCAGAATTCATTAGCATTAAACCAATCTGAATGTAAGAGCTGGCTCATTTGGGTTCTATAACTGAAAATTCTGAAAATTTTTTTTTTATAACTCTGATTTATGAACTTGGTTTTTGATTAAAGAACCTCCATTCTCTCTTGAGAAGTCATATCTTGATGCTCCTTGTTGTTTGTCTTCATCTGCCATATCTACATAAATCATTCAGGCTGCCATGATTACATCACCTTGGTATCATCCAACAAGTGGTATCATCTTGATGCTCCTTTCAAGTCGCATCCAAAATCATTGGTGTCCTTTGTCAAGTGATATCACATTGCTTTCTCATTCATTGGCATGTGGCATAAGTCATAACATCATTGGCATCATGCTTTCATGCAATAGGGTGGCATGCACGTCTTAACTTCATACAATTGTAGCTTGCATTTATCATTTCCATGCATTGCATAGAAAATCTAAAAAATCTGAAAACTAGAAAATCACTAAAAATCTTGCAAAATTTGAAATCACAAAAGTGCTCCTTGGCTGCTCTATTTATCTCCTATTTGAGAAATTGAATCATGCTGCTGTGGCTCCACCTCTCACACTTACATTGTCTTTGCCAAGTGTTGTCCCACTGACTTGGCAAGCAAGAGGGGGTGAATTGATTGCCTCCAAATAAAATTGTTCGAAGGAACACAGCTTGGAAAATTAAAATTAATCAAATTACAAACACCCACTACTTAAAGAAAAACAACCACAAGTAGAGGACAAGCCAGCAATGACGAACTAAGATATAGAATGGTTAGTCGCACTCAACAACGATGCGAGAGATGATATAGAATGCAATCGAATCACACCTCATAAACGAAGTCAAGCAATTGCACAAGCATCAAACCACAGGACGCAAGGAAATTTTAGGTGGTTCGGATGCACTAGGTGCGATCCTACATCCACCCCTCTCAACTGAGAGGATTCCACTATAGGAGGGCTACACGAATGCAGCACCCACATACACACACAAGGTCAATGACCTCCATCCACATACACACGTCCAGACAAGGACAATCCACAGAGATAGGATCTCCAATCACACACACACACACACCAGTTTCTGAGTTCGAAAGTAATTGAAATCAGATGAACATTAATCTATGATCTAGTGAAGAACAACTATGGACGACTCCCCATGTTTATCCAAATATTGGCATGAGATGCTTTGACAGAGTGGACTGGCTGCTTGCTGATTTGCAGAGGACGTTGAAGTTTGGAGGACGATCGGAGCAGCCTGAGGCGATCTGGGGCTGTTGAACGATGAAGCTCACTTGAATCACGACCTTCACTTCAGGAAGAAGACCCTTTCTCTGGTTCGTCCGCCTCCGCCCTGCTTTCTCGGATGAGACTCTCGCAGGCTCGGGTTTCAGCGAAGGCACTCCAGGTCGTGTGTGCTAAGGACGCCCTAATCATGGGCATTTATATCTTGGAGAAGGGTGCTCCGAGCTGGAAGAAAGAGAAGAGGATTCTCTTCTTTGATTGGCCCTGCGGAGGTATACGTGGCTTATGAATCATCCGATCCATATTCTGCAATTAACACATAATAGAATAGTTAGTTTCAATTGTAGTGCGTTAAGAGAGTTTAATAGACTAAACCACATGTTTACTAGTTAATCCCAATTGCAATCAAGTGATTAGAACATGAGGTATGGCCCACAAAATTAATAAATGAATTTTTTGCGAAATTCGGACGGAATCTGGAAAGCCAGGAGTGGGTCGACCCATCTACCAAGGGGGGTCGTCCCATGTATCAAACAGAATCTGTTTCCAGGTTCTGTTTGTTACAGGGGTCGACCCATCTTGACAGATGGGACGTCCCACTTTCTAACAGGGGCCAATAGGCAGGTTCTGTTATCCCAAGGGGTCGACCCATCTGACAAGGGGGGGTCGACCCACTTCAGGTTAAAACCGAAATTATCATTAAGCACAACCAATTCAAGGGATTTTTGGTCAAACTAAAACAAGATTATTCTAGTGGAAGTTCTTACCATGTTTGATCTGAACAAATCAAATCTACTCACCTTCCATGGAGACTCTTCATTTCATTTACCTTGTCTTCCTTCTTCCAAAATTTCTGAACCTCACCATGGAGATAAAGTAAGCTTGCTGTCAGCATTGTTCCTTTTATTATATGATTAGTGAAATGAAGATTAGATCGACGATTTGGCATCTCAAAAGATAGTTGATCACTATGAAAATGGAGTGTATTAAAGATAGGAAGACGAATGTGAAGAATATGACCACTCACGATGTTTTATTCAATCATTTAAGGAACTTTGTCATCATCAAAAGCAAGGAGAGCACAACAATCTCCCCCTTTTTGATGATGACAAAAAATACACAAGACAACTAAAGCAATTTAAGCTAGATGAGGGAAGATTGAATAACACAAAAAAAATTGAGACATCTCCACTACTTTATCAGCCAAACAGACATAGGAACAAATCTCCAATGAGGGTTAAGGAACATCACTCCAGATTTCAAAAGCATATTCATTTATATACAGAAGCATGAGCATATTAAGACTTGAACGTCAGAACATTAGCAACATCAAAACAAGACATAGCAGGACATGATCACAAAAGACTGTCAGCAAATTGTTAGTTCTCCCCCTTTTTTGTCATGAGCAAGAAGGAGATGTACAGAGTAAGGGTTACAAAGATAGACTAAGCAGGCGGTAGAGATAAAGAAGCAAAAGGTAGATAGAAAGAAGATGACCAAGGAGAGAGATTCAAAATGGGCACACAAGCATCCAGTCATGCAACTAAATATATAGCATAGTTAAGCAAGAAGGCAGCTAGGTAGGGTTAAACAAAATGGGCAGCTTCACAATAAAAACTGACAGAAGAGATACTCCTAGCCAGACTTGTCGGTTGGTCCTGAAACAGAATCCCAAATTTGCTGAAGCATTTGGGTTTGGGCATCAAGAGTCTTCGATATGGATTCAAATTGGTGCAGGAACAACTCATGATGCAGCTTCAGTCCACCCACATCCTCAGTCAGCTGATCGACCTTGTGTTCAATTTGATCGAGACGAGATCCAAACGACTCTTGTCCAGAACTGCTTCGAGTGGCTGGAGGGGTACTTGGAGGTTGCTCATTATCATCTGAAGCATCGGCCTCGTCTTCTTTATCATCGTCACCACTTTCCTCAGATTCCACTTGTTTTCCTTTGACCTTTTGTAAATTTCAAACTATATGACCATCGGCATTTTTCTTGTAGCCCATGTTGTTGCAAATACTTTGGGCAGTGTAGACATTCTTGTCTAATAACTCTTCACAGATTTCCTTATCCAAGTCGATACGAAGATGCGTAAAAATAGCTGTTAACTGTGAAGCATACGGAAGACTGCGTCTCTTTTCTTTATAACAAAGGAATATTAAGTCGAACATGAGACTGGAGAAATCAGCTAGAATACCATTGTAGATGCAGTGGAACAGAAATTTATGAACTTTGTTGACTTTGTTCCTACTGCCTCCCCTGGGATAGATGATGGTGGTGAAGAGGTGATGAAGAATGCGCTGAGCAGGAGGAAAGATATTTGCATTCAAAGTTTTTGGAATCTCATCTGCATCTAAGACGACTGAGTCATCAATGCCCATCATAATTTTGTAAACAGATACTGTATCCAATTTTGTATTTGCTATGTTGGTTGTATGACGACTTGGAAAACCAAACACTGTACTGAATAGCCCGGATGAAACCAAGACAGATTTGTTGCTTACTGTAGTGTAGAGCTTGTTGTTATTTATCACCATATTTTGATAGAATTGCAGAACAAGTGAGGGATAAAATTGCCTATGCTTGGACATAAACTGTATCCAATTTACTTGGGTGTTCAGCAAATCAAATAGTTCAGGGACCAAATTGGTGACATCTTCAAGATCCACTGCCCTGGGACGCATGATTGAACGAGGATAGAGACTATGAAAGGTGGAACCTTGTAATACCTCATCATGAACTCTCTTGGACCGCAACTCTGATGTCTATCCAGATTTTGTGGGGATTGCTTGCGGAGCTTCATCCGCTGAGCTTGAAGAAGGTGGATCAACAGCATACGAGGATACCTTTTGAGTAGCATGTCGCCTTGGACGCTTAGCCATCGCCTTTGTCCGCGGAGCCATTTGAAGAGCCAAGACTGGAACCGCAGGAACCTCGTCTTTCTCTCCTTGAGATGTAGGTGAGCAGCCGACCTTGGACGAGAGCTTCCCTCCACCAGTCAGGGTTCCTTTGCACCTGTGTGGGGAGCTGGAAGGAGAGACTTTGATGCCCGGAATGGTGGAGACGGCGGTAGCCGCTGGGATGTCCACCGGTGCGAGGGTTTGCGGAAGGGCAAGGGAGAGGTCTTTCCGTGTAGAAGGAGGTGCGGCTGGCTTATGTGGAGGAGATGCCCGTTTTAATGAAGCGCACCGGTCAAACAAGGTTGGTAGGGTGTTGACCGGTTGCCTTTTTGGTGCGGCTATGTGAGACAAGAGGGTTATGGGTTCGTCTGTAAGGGACGACCCATTTGGGCATCCCAGAGAGAAGAAAAAAAAATTATGGAAGGATGGTAAATTGCTGAAGGTTACCCCACCGGACCTAGTGATAGTTTGAATATAAAAGGATAGGTTACTTAAAAAAATTGGTCCAAGTGAGAAAATACTATAACAGAATATGGGATTTTTATTTATGAGACTTAACCGATTTGTCCAGCAGGGAAAATACCAGTCCATCAGTCCAATTGAAGCTGCACCTTATTTATATCAAGGAATCAAACAAGCCCCAATTTTTTTTTTACTCTTGGTTATTTCAAGCAAGATAGTTTCAAGCAATAGTAGCATTAATGGAATTATTGATAAATGTGGGACATGCGTAACATGTATATGCAAGAGAAGTGTGATGTGAATAATGATGTGAGTCAAATGAAATAGATGAGTAACATGGAAGGAGTAAGTCTGAAAAGCTCAATGCAATAAGATGTGTTATGTGAAGGCAGGACAAAAAGAGTATTTCATGGATTGAATAGGATGCAGACTTGCAAATCTATCTTAGTGCTCTCCACTCTGCATATTCCTAGCTCTCTTCTTAAGGAGATGAACTTTTCTTTGCTAAGAGGTTTTGTAAAAATGTCCGCTAATTGTTTATCAGTTTCAATGTATTTCAGCTCAAAGTCCTTTTTATTTACATGGTCTCTCAGAAAATGATGTCGGATGTCTATATGTTTAGACCTTGAGTGATGAGTTGGATTTTTTGACAGATCAATTGCACTTTTATTATCACACATGATGGGAACACAATTCAGAAACACATCATAATCGACTAGCTGGTGTTTGATCCAAAGGACCTGTGCACCACAACTGCCGGCAGCCATGTATTCGGCTTCAGCCGTTGACAATGCCACGGAATTTTGTTTCTTGGAGGCCCAAGAGACTAGGCAACCTCCGAGAAATTGGCATGTGCCACTTGTGCTTTTACGATCAAGAAGGCACCCAGCATAGTCGGCATCGGTGAAAGCCACAAGTTTAAAGTCACATCTACGAGGAAACCATAGTCCTAGATCAGGAGTACCAGCAAGATAACGAAAAATCCTTTTAACGGCACTCAAATGAGACTCACGAGGACTAGCTTGATGCCTAGCACATAGACAAACTGCAAAGTGTATGTCAGGCCTACTTGCTGTTAAATATAAGAGTGAGCCTATCATACCTCTGAATAGCTTTTGCTCAACCTGTTTACCTTTACAGTCCTTCTCCAGCTTTATACTTGTTGACATCGGTGTGGCATAAGGTTTCGCACCCTCAAAGTCATACTTCTTTAGAAGCTCCAGCAGGTATTTCTTTTGATTGATGAAAATTCCATCCTCCCTTTGTTGAATTTACAGCCCCAAGAAAAAATTTAGCTCGCCCATCAGACTCATCTCGAATTCAGCCTGCATCAACTCAGAAAACTCCTTGCACAGTTTCTTATTAGTAGACCCAAAAATGAGATCGTCCACATAAACTTGAACCAGAAGCAAATCATTTCTAGAATGCTTAGAAAATAAAGTCTGATCAACAGAACCTCTTTTGAAACCATGTTCAATCAAGAAGGAACTTAGACGTTCATACCAAGCCCTTGGGGCTTGTTTTAGACCGTACAAAGCTTTTTCTAGTTTGAACACATGGTCCGGGTTTTTTAAATCCTCAAAACCCGAAGGTTGCTCAACGAAAACTTCTTCCTTAATAAAGCCGTTTAGAAATGCGCTCTTAACATCCATTTGATAAAGTTTGAAATTTTTTGAGCATGCAAAAGATAGAATGATGCGCACGGCTTCAAGGCGAGCAACCGGTGCGAATGATTCATCAAAATCGATTCCGAGCTCTTGGCAATATCCCTTGGCCACAAGACGGGCCTTGTTCCTTACAACCACACCTTGATCATTTAATTTGTTTCGAAAAACCCATTTCGTTCCGATCACGTTGTGGTTATTAGGACGGGGCACTAGTTTCCACACTTCATTCTGTTGGAATTGGTGTAGTTCCTCGTGCATTGCCATTACCCAGAAATCATCTTTTAATGCATCATCAACACATTTTGGTTCAACTTGTGACGTGTGTGCAAAGGCATTCAGAGTAAGCAAGAGTTTTAAGGATGAGCGAGTTTTTATACCTTCATCTACCTTACCCAGAATGTTTTCAGCTGGATGGTCTTTAAGATATTTCCATGAGGGAGGCAGATCTGGGTGAGTTGGAGGTGCATCCTTCAATTTTTCTGTGCTATTTTCCTCAGCTTCATGGTTCTTATCAGTTTTGGTTCCAGAAGTGGATGGATCTTCTTGTTTTCCTTGATTTGTGTCCCCTTGAGTTTTGTCCTGCAAGAAATCAGATTCTTCATTAGATGAAGTGGAATTTTTGAAAGTGCTCTCATCAACAATCACATGTGGAGTCTCTTCTATCACTAAGGTTCTTTTATTAAAAACTCGATAAGCCCGTGAATTGTTAGAGTAACCTAAGAAAATTCCAACATCACTCTTTGCATCAAATTTTTCTAGATCGTCCTTACCATTATTCAATATGTAACAAGTACTCCCAAAGGTCTTAAAGTATGAGATGTTCGGTTTCTTACCTTTGTAGAGTTCATAGGGTGTTTTACTTACAAACGGCCTTATCATTGCACGGTTGATAATGTGGCATGCCGTATTCACCGCTTCAGCCCAAAAATATCGAGGAAGATTCCGCTCACTCAACATAGTTCTTGCCATATCTATTAGTGTGCGGTTCTTCCTTTCAACCACGCCGTTTTGTTTCGGCGTCCTTGGTGCAGAGAAATTATGAGTGTATCCTTCACTCCTGCAAAATTCATCAAAGTTAGTATTGTCAAATTCACGCCCATGATCACTTCGTAAACCAGTAATCATATATCCTTTCTCGTTCTGAACTCTCTTGCAAAAAGTTTGGAATTCTTGCAAAGCATCACTTTTATTACTCAGAAATAGAACCCATGAGTAGCGTGAAAAATCATCAACAATAACAAAACCATAACACTTACCCCCTAAACTATGAGTCCGAGTTGGACCGAATAGATCAAAATGCAATAACTCCAAGGGGCGAGTGGTGGAGATGATGTTTTTGGACTTAAATGAAGCTCTAGTCTGCTTCCCTTTGGCGCATGCTTCACAAACCTTATTTACACTTAAATTTATTTTGGGAAGTCCTATGACAAGATCATTTCTGCACAGTTTTGAAATAACACTACGGCTAGCATGTCCTAACCTCCGATGCCAAATCCAAAAACCGTCGGCATCGTATAAGACCTAGAAATTTTATTTTTCCTAAGGCCTAGAAATTTTATTTCTTTAGTGTGACTATCTACAATTGTGCAGTATGAAGATTCAAAAATTACTTTGTGTCCCCTATCACATAACTGACTAATGCTTAGAAGATTGTGATTGAGTCCATCAACCAACAGAACATTGTCGATGGTATTGGAGTTATTTACACTTACCTTGCCAATACCAACGATCTTACCTTTGTCGCTTCCTCCAAATGCAACAAGACCTCCTTCTTTTTCTTTGAACTCAGCAAAAATCTTTTTGTTTCCGGTCATGTGTCTCGAACAGCCACTGTCTAGAAACCAATGCGAATCTTCAGCTTTGAGGCATCCCTACAACAAAACTTGAGCTCAAGGAACAGGTTTTGGTACCCAAGCTAAGTTGGGTCCATGCTTGTGAGATTTGTTATTCATGAAAGCATTTCTTGACTTTCGAGCAAAAAACTCATCATCTAGAATCAATGTACGGCAATATGACATGACATGACCAAAGCGACCACAATAATGACAAAAGATTCTGTTTCTTCTCCTTGAGTCTGAATATTCTTATTGATGCTTAGTTGAGTTATCTTTGGTTTTCTCATACGAGGAAGATGTACTGCTTGTGGCAGGCACAAAGGACACAAAAGATGTCATCATCTTATTTTCAAATGATTTCTTTTTGATCGGTTCATAACCGATTCCTTCTTTTTGAAAATTAACTCTAGTTCCAAGAACTTTCTCAAGGTTATCCCTTCCTCTCACAAATTTTGCCAATGCATCTTTTAACTTGTCAATCTCTTGGTTTAGGATGAGAATCTTCTGATTGGATTGTTCTAATTTTTCATGACACACCGAGATTTGATCACTCAAGATTTTATTATCATTCCTCATTTTCTCATTTTCATTTTCAAGAGTGTGGACTCTAGCATCTTTCTCATCACTACAGCCTTCATTTTCAGAATTGTGGAGTTGAGTGTTCTTTAGGTTTTCAAGTTCATCCTTGAGTTTCACCTCAATCTCCTCATGGCTTTTAATCTATTCAAGCATGGCTACATTTTCATCCTTCATTTTTGCACAAGCCTTAATTAGTTCAGCAACCTTTTCACTAGAAGCATCAGTTTCACTCATAGACTCAACTTTCCTTTTCAGTTGTTTGTTTTCAGATCTTATCTTCTTAAACTTGGCATAAAGAGCAACATATTCAGACTCCCACTGTTCTACTGTAAAAGTTTCTGAGTTAGAATTTACCTCTTCTGAGTCTTCCTCATGTGCCATTAGACACATGCTCTTCATTAGCTCCTCCAGCTCCGCATCATCCTCATCATCTTCATCCTCTTCATCGTCGCTCCAAGTAGCGACCATTGCCTTGGGCTTCTTTTCTTTGTCCTTCTTAAATCTCTTTTTCAGCTCCGGACATTCGCCACACATGTGGCCAGGTTTTTTGCATTCATAGCATATTACATCCTTAAGCTTGCTTCCTTCCGTCTTCCACTTGGGCTCTTTCTTGAATGGTTTCTTGAATTTTCCTGGAAACTTCTTCCTTGCTCTCAGAAATCTTCTTACCTTCCTGGTCAGCATAGCAATGTCTTCCTCTTCATTACTGTCTTATGTTGAGTCTTCATCACTTGAACTGATCGGCTCTGGATTTGCCTTTAAAGCAATTGTCTTCTTTTTCTTGCCTTCTTCTTCAGACCTCTTAACATTTATTTCGTAGGTCATAAGTGACCCAATCAACTCATCCAAAGTCAAGACTGACAAGTCCTTAGAATCTTCAATCACCGTGGCTTTAGTGTGCCACGCCGGTGATAAGGATCTCAACACCTTGCGAACCAATTCTGAGTTGGAGTAGTCCTTTCCTAAAGCTTTCAGCCCATTTGTGATTTCTACAAGTCTCGCGAACATTTCTGATATGGTCTCCTCTGGCTTCATCTGGAATAGCTCATAGTCTCTTATCAACAAATTTGCCTTTGTTTCTTTAACTTCTGACGTCCCTTCATATATCAGCTTCAATTTGTCCCACATCTCTTTAGCACTGTTGCACATAGAGACACGAGCATACTCGTTAGGATGAATGGCGCATTGGATAATATTCAAGGCATTAAAGTTAACAGTAGCATGTTTAATGTGTTCATCAGACCATTTCCCTTCATCAGGAGGTAGAGCATGTGGACCCTTGTTGACAACGGTCCAGGTCTCATGACTTTGAGCGCGAAGAAATACAGTCATTCGATTTTTCCAATAACTGTAGTTCGTCCCGTCAAAGAATGGCGGTCGATGAATCAAATGCCCTTCGGGCATCATCCCTTTGTTTGCCATTTCAAAGGATCACTCTATGAACCGTGGGGTTCAGAATAGAAGAGCCGAGGCTCTGATACCAATTGTTGTCCCACTGACTTGGCAAGCAAGAGGGGGTGAATTGATTGCCTCCAAATAAAATTGTTCGAAGGAACACAGCTTGGAAAATTAAAATTAATCAAATTACAAACACCCACTACTTAGAGAAAACCAACCACAAGTAGAGGACAAGCCAGCAATGATGAACTAAGATATAGAAAGGTTAGTCGCACTCAACAACGATGCGAGAGATGATATAGAATGCAATCAAATCACACCTCACAAACGAAGTCAAGCAATTGCACAAGCATCAAACCACAGGATGCAAGGAAATTTTAGGTGGTTCGGATGCACTAGGTGCGATCCTACATCCACCCCTCTCAACTGAGAGGATTCCACTATAGGAGGGCTACACGAATGCAGCACCCACATACACACACGAGGTCAATGACCTCCATCCACACACACACGTCCAGACAAGGACAATCCACGGAGATAGGATCTCCAATCACACACACACACCAGTTTCAGAGTTCGAAAGTAATTGAAATCAGATGAACATTAATCTATGATCTAGTGAAGAACAACTATGGACGACTCCCCCTGTTTATCCAAATATTGGCATGAGATGCTTTGACAGAGTGGACTGGCTGCTTGCTGATTTGCAGAGGACGTTGAAGTTTGGAGGACGATCGGAGCAGCCTGAGGCGATCTGGGGCTGTTGAACGATGAAGCTCACTTGAATCACGACCTTCACTTCAGGAAGAAGACCCTTTCTCTGGTTCGTCCGCCTCCGCCCTGCTTTCTCGGATGAGACTCTCGCAGGCTCGAGTTTCAGCGAAGGCACTCCAGGCCGTGTGTGCTAAGGATGCCCTAATCATGGGCATTTATATCTTGGAGAAGGGTGCTCCGAGTTGGAAGAAAGAGAAGAGGATTCTCTTCTTTGATTGGCCCTGCGGAGGTATACGTGGCTTATGAATCATCCGATCCATATTCTGCAATTAACACATAATAAAACAGTTAGTTTCAATTGTAGTGCGTTAAGAGAGTTTAATAGACTAAACCACATGTTTACTAGTTAATCCCAATTGCAATCAAGTGATTAGAACATGAGGTATGGCCCAAAAAATTAATAAATGAATTTTTTGCAAAATTCGGACGGAATCTGGAAAGCCAGGAGTGGGTCGACCCATCTACCAAGGGGGGTCGTCCCATGTATCAAACAGAATCTGTTTCCAGGTTCTGTTTGTTACAGGGGTCGACCCATCTTGACAGATGGGACGTCCCACTTTCTAACAGGGGCCGATAGGCAGGTTCTGTTATCCCAAGGGGTCGATCCATCTGACAAGGGGGGGTCGACCCACTTCAGGTTAAAACCGAAATTGTCATTAAGCACAACCAATTCAAGGGATTTTTGGTCAAACTAAAACAAGATTATTCTAGTGGAAGTTCTTACCATGTTTGATCTGAACAAATCAAATCTACTCACCTTCCATGGAGACTCATCATTTCATTTACCTTGTCTTCCTTCTTCCAAAATTCTGAACCTCACCATGGAGATAAAGTAAGCTTGCTGTCAGCATTGTTCCTTTTATTATATGATTAGTGAAATGAAGATTAGATCGACGATTTGGCATCTCAAAAGATAGTTGATCACTATGAAAATGGAGTGTATTAAAGATAGGAAGACGAATGTGAAGAATATGACCACTCACGATGTTTTATTCAATCATGTAAGGAACTTTGTCATCATCAAAACCAAGGAGAGCACAACACCAAGTCATGAGACACCACCATGTTCATCCTATAACTGGCTTTCCACAATTGGTTGTTCTCTTTGGTTATCTTGTCAGCTTTAATAAGTGTACAACCATTGGCATGTATTTCACATCATTTTCTAGACTATTGCCTGCAATGACATGTTTGGTATCTTTTCTCTTCTCTGGATCTTTTGATGTTGTCAAAGGGGGAGAAGTTTATGTGAGTCATTAATCAAAGAATGTGGTAAGATTATGTGAGTCATTAATCAGAATGCACTCTGTGTGTCAAAGGGGGTGAGAACCATGTGAGTGACTCATAGTTACCATGTGAATTTATATGACTCATAGTTGCCATCATCAAAAAGGGAGAGAATGTTGAACATGTGTGCACCATGATTACTTTTATGGTTTTGATGATGTCTGCCTCTGTAGTCATTATACCTGCATTTGATAATGTTAATTTTCATATTTCAGGTCATTATACTTCCAGTGCAAAAGATCAACTGGATACGGATACACAGATATCAAGGCATATGACAATATTGAATGCACGAAATCTAGCATGTTTCAAGCACAGAAATGAAGCTGAATAGCATCACACATAGAAGTTTATGTGAGTCATTAATCAAAGAATGTGGTCATTTTACTTCCAGTGCAAAAGATCAACTGGATACAGATACACAGATATCAAGGCATATGACAATATTGAATGCACGGAAATCTAGCATGTTTCAAGCACAGAAATCAAGCCGAATAGCATCACACATAAGGTCATTGCATATTCCTCATATGGTCAGTGCATATCTTACCTTATGGATGGTTCAAGGTCAGTGCAACTTCTGGATAGCAAGCCACAAGATAATCCAAGGAATGGAGTGGAGTTGGCAAAAGTGAAAGCTCAATGATTGTGCCCTCGCACGCGGATCGACCTGCGTGGTCAGGTCGCGGGGATCGACCTGCCCGGTCAGGTCGCGGGGGTCAAGGGGGCAGCGCCCCTTGCGGGGGTTTCCGGGGGCAGTGCCCTCAGAATAAAATTTTGATTATAGGAGCAATATAATCAATAGAAATCTTCAAGACAGTCAAGGTTGATGCTACAGACATGAACGGGCAGCTAAAGAACATAAGCGGCAGAGCTAAAGAAGTTAACGGACCGACCCGGGAAAACCCGGGTTCTGCCCAGTTGGCAGTCGACCGCCAGCCCAGGGGCGGTCGACCGCCCCAGCCTGCAGTCCACCGTCTATAGTTCTTTCAGTGGCGGTCGACCGCCAGACCAGTAGCGGTTGACTGGAAATCCCAGGGAACATCCGTCTACAACGTTTCTCAGTAGCGGTCGACCGCCAGAAGCCACAGGTCGACCTCCAGCCCCGACCCTTCAATGTTGACTTTATTTTCCACTTCGAGAAAGGCCATTCCCCCTGATTTCTTTAATCCAAAAGTCACCTAATCACCCATAAAATGTGGATCTGGTCTGGGATGTGTTTATTGACCATCCAAAGAGATATAAAACCAACACAAGAGGTTAGAACCCTAGATGATCATTTGGAGAAAAGAGAGATGAAGAGAGACTAGAGGAGCTCCAAGGAAGAAGAGGTACTGTAGCCGTGAATAGTACTCCGTGCAGAAGTTCTACATCCAATCCAAGGGATTCAAGCCTACATCTGAAGCCCTCAATCTCCAAGGAAGAAGAGAAGCAAGCAAGCTCACAAAGGAGATCAAAAGGAAGATCAAAGCTACATCCAAACCTCTTCATCAACTTAAGGGAAGATCAAAGCTACGTCCTGTATCTTCTCCATCAACTCAAAGGGATCAAAGGAAGATCAAAGCAACAGATTCAAGATCCAACAATCTCACACAAGATCTACTTCATTCTAGCATATCTCCATATCTTGTTTGAGCATTTTCATCTTGTTCCATTTTCATTTCTATGAATCTATTGAAACTGAAGATCGTCCCTACCGGTGGTTAGTAGGAAGGCAATTGGAAGTTCTCCTATCTGTGGTATAGCCGTCCCTGCCGGCTCTGTGTGTAGGAAGACAGAAAGAGGGTTTTCTCTGTTCTGTGGTTTGGGACATGTCCCCGGTCAAGCTGTGAGTTAGCAGGAAAGCCTCATCGGATTTTGGTGAGGGGTGGACGTAGGTTGCGGGGTTGCAACCAAACCACCTTAAAAATCCCTGTGTTATGGGTTGTTCATCGTGTGCGATTGCTCTATATCTTCTACCCCCATTCACAGGTTCGTGTGCTTCCAAACTTAGTTATCTTATTTACACACTCAAGCACTCAGATTTGCACCTTCGATTTTATCTGTGCTTTAATTGGGCTTAGCACTTTGACTGCATTCCTTGGGCGGCCTGCTACACCCTTGCACACAGGCGCCAAGGTGAAAGTATTGCTAAGTGATTCCCTTGCTTAGAATCGCATGCACCTTGGTTGATCACCACTACATTCACACACACGCACGGTTGTTGCAAGCTATTTCATGCTCTAGTGTTATGCTTTATGATCCCTACACTACAAGGCTTATTTCTTTCAAGATCACAAATGTGCTTAAAGAAGTGTTGATGCTTCATCGCTTGTAATCCGAGTCATTTCCATTTATGCCACTCTACTTAATTCCGCTATGCATTATGCCTAAGTGATTCATTCACTTTATAGGAGTGGTTCATGCTTCCGATAGCTAAGAGTTTTTAAATAGGCCAAAGCTTTTGATAGGATCTATTCAACCCCCCCTTCTAGATCCATTTGCACCTCGCGGGACCCAACAAAGAGATGGGAACAACACATCGAAGAATGGGTCAGAAGAGGAGAACCACATGTCCGAAAGATTGGAGGAGGAGGTCCATAAAGTGGATAGATCAATGGGTGGGCATCGCCCGCATGCACAAGGTATAATTAACACCTCGGTTGGCAATTCCGTGAAGTATGGATTAACCATGATCGGAGGTGAGCGAGGTATGGATTCCAGCTGTTGAAAAAGAGATATGAGACGGGAGGGAGACCAAGAAAAGATAATAGGCGAGTTCCCCTTCTCCTGTGGACGGTCGGCTCGCTTCTTCAGCTTCCACTGAACAAGCCGTACCTCCTGATTCTTCTTCTGAGCATAACCATCCGGCTCGCTGAACATTCTAGCGAATGACTGACTAAAATCTGGCATATCATCAATAGGCCCCTTTGGCAGCGGAGGCGGACTGTCAACTGTGCAGGCTGTTTCTTCCTTCTCTGACCGTGCTGACGGTGGCTGAAGCGTCCCTGGCTGGAGAGGACCTTTAACAAAGTGTTGGCGATAGTCCCAAGTAAGTGGCCCTGAATCGCCCATCATTAAGCGTGCAGACTCTCGATAGCCGAGACCTCTCCTGCCCATTTTTCTTCCTTTGGGCACCGGCTTGGTTCGCCCTTGTAACTGCGCACCGAGGCCTCTCCCCGGTTGGTAGCCCAATTTCAATATAATATCCCAGCCCTTGGAATCTCGGATCTGGGGTTTTACTTTGATGTTGATGGGTGTAGTGGCGGACCTGCGAGGTGCATAAGCCCAAGGAAAGTTTAGATCCAATACCGAGGTAACAGGCCGACTGCTGGGCCATAGTGTAGGCAGAATCTTCTCTGATATAGCTTTGACAGACTGAACCGTGGACAAGCTTTGACTTTAACCACCCTCCCTTGAAACGGGAATTTAAGACATTGATGTGCGGTGGAGGGCATGGCACTAAGAGTATCGATCCCCGGATGACCCAAGATAGCTTTGAACATCGGGGCGATGTCCAGCACATAGAATTCAATGGGCATGGTGAGAGGCCCAAGCTTAGCTTGAATAGTAACAATCCCGTGACATGCCCTCCGAGAATTGTCATAAGCCGCTATAGTAGTGGGGGTCGGGCGTAAAAGTTCTTCTGATAGATTGCAGGCCCTAAGAGTGCTGAGCGGGCATACATTGATAGATGCCCCTGTGTCAACTAATGCTGCATCAATGCTGACTTTATTCAAGATAATGGTGATGCAAAGTGGCATTTGCCGAGCTTCTGGTGGTGCTAGCTCGGTTTCAGAGAAGGTTATAGCTAGTCCTTTGGAAATAGTCGCCAGTGCCGTAGGTAAACTATCGGCTGCCACATCTTCACTAACCATCACCTTCTGAAGAAAGTTCCTGAGAGCATCTTGGTGAAGGGTAGATCTTTTGATGAGCTCCATCACGGATATCTTGGCGGGCACCCGATCCAAGTGATGCAACAGATCGTATTGGGTACCTGGTAACGGCTCGGCTTCTTCCTGCTCGGCAGTCAGTTGGGAAGACTGAGGATTGGAGGTAGAAGGATAATTGTGGTGAAACATGCGCCCGCTCCGTAGGGAGAAGTTATAGGCTATCGCGGCCTTGGATGGGCTCAAGATAAGTGACTTAGTAGGCCCGGTGGGGTGGATGAGTGGTGCGGAAGAGGGTTGTGGATCATGGAAAAATCCACTCTTAAAGGGAAATAAGAGTGATAATAAGAATATGAAGAATAATAAGAAGAATAGTGAAAAAAAAGAGCAAGAGAGCACGTGGTGCTAATAAGGAGAGTGATCGCCAGAGGGGTTACCTCAATAAGAAGAAAAGATGATCGCGAATACCTGGTGATAATAAGATGCGGGATGGATGTGAATTCCTTCCTCCACCTTCTATCGGCCGGCCGATGAAGGGGGTTTTCCTTGTTGATTACCTTGAAACGAAGAACGAACAAATAAAAGAAAAAGTGGATCAGCCAAGAGTGAGTGTAGTATCAATCCAAATAAACAATATGATGATGAAATATGAATATAGCATGCGCACCTTTTTGTTTTGGTTTTAAAACCCCTAGAGAATTAAGGGTGAGGAGAGGAGATGCAATACTAATGCAACAGGGAAAAATGATGAACGTGATAGACAATGATACGATGAAAACAAATATAAACAAAGGAGAGAAACCCTTGATGTTCCTGTAAACAGTAAAGGGAGAACCAACAGAGCAGCAGGAAGCAGAGAAAAATGATGAAGGGATCACACGGATGAAGAAAAACTCTTCTCTTGCTGTGTGCTCTCTGTGTTCTGTCAACTCGCGCGAGATCGACCAGGGAGTCCTTTTATAAGGTCTCGATCAAAGATAGACACAGATTCGGAAGATAAGAACAGGCAGTGGTTATCAAAGGCAAGGACTCTAGTTCCCAGATCGAGCAAGGTGACCAAGAAAGGCAGGGAACTCTCAGGAAAGACGAGTTTAAGAAGGACACGAAAAGGGGAGACACGACCTACCGAAGGGCGTCAATTCAACAATTGACGACCTGCCCAAGGACGTTAAATTAAAACACGACCAGGATCAGGGCGTCACTTCCTGGATTCAATTTTAGTAATAAAACCTTCTTTATTTGAAAATTCCAAAAAGACGCCTGAAGCAAAGGCGTTGATTAAGAATACGCCCTGAGGAAGGACGCTAATCATTGTTTCTTCAATCAAGGGGGGACTCGTAAAATACCAGGAATTGACGCCCATATATGTGGGCGTCCTTTCTTTAGAACGCGCCTAAGGCGAGGCCGCTAATTAAAACACGCCCTTGGCAAAGTCGTGAATCACAAAAAAAATACAAAATGCGAAGAAAACACACATAAAAATAGAAAATCTTTATTTTATGGAAATATTGAAGTTCACTTTGGGGCGTTAACATAGTGACATGAGATTTACTCATCATAGTGTCAATTTTGGCGTGTCTACAGCTGCCCCGCCTTGGCGTCTGCTTTGCAAGGGAGTGAGACGAAATGGAGTGAAAGTGCAACAAACGAAATGAAGTGGAGCGAACTGATAAGTAGATGCCAAGGTGTGATGTGACACGCCTCAGACACTAAGCATTGGAAAATCTTTCCAAGATTCTGAGTGAAACAAACTCTAGGTGATTCCAAGGAAGCATCGCTTTGCGGGATAAAGGAGACTAAACTAAGTAAATAAAATGTGCACGTGGGCACGACAGGGAGACACCATTGGAGAGCGGTTACCAGCCAATGTGGACGTGCTACAACCAAGGTGGATTTGCAGAAAAATAAAGGGAATTGAGATGAAGATCCAGCAAAGGAACAGTTTCAAAGAACTAGCCTGAGCGGCTTCAAAGAGAATAAAGTACTTGATTTGGAATGGAATATCTCATGTCAACTCAATCAAGAGCGAGTGACCTTCATTATTACCATAATATGAAGATTTTCAGCATGAAACTCAAAGTCCTACATGATGCATGCTGGGCTAAAAAGAAAAGATAAAACAAACTAAAAAATAGAAAATAATCAAGGATAATATTGCTAAGCCATCTAGATTTGGTCAAGAATCCAAATCTCTGAGCTGACACTAAGCCGAAGCCCGTTTGTCCGCGCATCAACCCAGAAAGTGGAACCATCGTCCCAGACCTTGAATGACTCAACGGCCTATCCGTGTGATCAAGACTCTCCTGGAACTATCACTGTTTTTTGATGAAGGGGAACTCAAATTCTAGGTTCATCAGAACCACAAGGTCCTTGATATGCTATAATAGCGTAGATACCATATAGTAACAATGCTTACAGGAAAGAAATACAAGAAAAGAGTGATATTACTCCGACGAATGATCCATGCATCTCGATCCTACAATTCTTCTGCACTTGAAAATTCATTAGCCCTCATAACAATGATCAGAAATAACCCTCAGGATATGATCATAAGTGCTTAATAATAATAATAAGAAACAATTCCAACCAAAGAATAGCACTTAAGTTCATTAAAGCATATAGAGGAGCTAAATATGTGAGCAAATAAAAACACGACTGGAGGGAATGGCGTCAAAAGCATGAAAGGCGTCTGACATCAGGCGTCAAAACATAAAACACGCCCTTCATTAAGACGTTAAATGCACCGAGCGTTCAAGAAGAAGACGACCCATAAAGGGGCGTAAATAAAACACGACCTCTGTTCAGTCGTCAATTCAACAATTGACGCCCCAACAAAAGACGTTAATTAACCACCCGCTTCCGATTCCAAATCGAAAGCAAAACCAATCCTAATGGCAACCAAACTTCCAACTCCGAACAGCCTTAAGATCCTCCAGACTTCTATAAAAGGAAGGAACCTCCTCAGATTACTCAAAGCAATTCATCAAATCTCTGTTACTTCTGTTTCTGCTACTGCTCGTGCTCTACTGCAGGCACTGCAATCGCCCGACTCCTCCTGCATACCAAAGATGGAGAGAGCCATTAAAAGATCCAAGATTTCAATTCCCAGACTTACTGAGATCAACGGGCACATCAGCAACCGCATTGCATTAAATCAAGTAAAGATTGATTCTCTGTTCCTTCTTTTATATCTTCCTTCGGTTCTGCCATTCCAATTCTTCTCATCCACTTCTCTGCTTTCTTTTCTGTTTCCTTTCTTTTTCACAGGAATATCCTAATATCCCAGGAGCCCGGAGGTTCATCAAAATTAAATGGTTGCCTCTTATTCTTTCCAAGTTTTCTTCAGATATGAGGGTGTACTTAGCAAGATGGCACCTTCTTGGTCTAGTTACCCATGCAAAACACTATGACCAAATCCACCTTGATTGGGCTGCCATAGGAGCTCTAATTGAAATATGGCACCCTTCCACTCACACCTTTCTATTCTCAACCTTTGAAGCCACCATCCTATTAGAAGAATTGGAGTTGATCTTGGGCTTGAAGAGGATGAAGCAAGGGGATGAAGAGAAGATGGCCATCATGCCAAAACCAATTCCTCACATGAACTATTAAGCACATTGATACCTAGCCCAAACTTAGTGAACCAAATCAAGGTCACTAAAGGAATTAATCTTCTAAAGCTTGCCTCATGGGTGTACAAGAGAGCGGATCAAGCTAAAGAAGAGGAAGAGATCGAACGGGTAGCAAAGGCCTTCGTGGTATGCTTAGCAGGAGCACTCTTATTCCCATCCACGGAAGATTTCCTAGAGGAGGCCCAATTAAGCGCAATAGTGAGCTTATGGGAAGGAGAGAGAGTTGGACCGGCTATCCTAGCCTATCTCTATAGTGGGCTTACCTCAGCGGCGATGGGAAGGCCCATCTACGGATGCATGCTAGCTCTCTCTAGTTGGGTAGATCTCCACTTCAAGTTCGATCCATGTGATGAGGCCCAACAATCCTCAAGAATCTTCTCAAAGAGCCCACTCTCTTATATGACCGGCTCATTAGGAATAAGCAATAGGGTGACGAACCGGATTCCTCAAATCAAGAAGAGAGTGGAATGGAGAGAACACCTCAAAGTAATGCCAAAGAACCTCTTCACTTGCGCCCCGGGAATACTCAAGACTCAAGAACTCCGTGCAAGATTTCTCCCGGGACGGACCTTCGACTCATAGGCGCTTCAGAATTCGTTCTGTATAACTCACATCGGTGCCTTCCTCAACTCGGGCTTCCACGGCAAGTATTCGAAGATCCATCTCATCTTCCCCCGATCAAGACACGGGATCTCGGCAGCAATGAAGATGGAGAAGAGTGCACAACTATCCAAGCTCTGTGGAAAATCAACAAGGCTCATCATCCTGTGGAAAACTTAGAAGAAGACAGAGAACAATGGAAGTCTTATGTAATAGCTTTAAGAAGCTTGAGGCCCAAAATGGCTCATTGAAGCAATGTAATCTTTTCTTCCAATAAATCAATGATAATTTTCTGATTGAGCCAATAACACAGTGTTTCTGATCAAATCTTCCAATAACCTGCGGTTCTGTTGCAAATAACGACTCAGCCAATGTCGTTAATTCTATAAATGACGCCTCAGCACAGGTCGTCTTCAATGATTGATCTCTCATAATTGACGCCTTCAGATATGGGCGTTAACTGAATAACGTCTTAAGACAAGGCGTTAATTCTATTTATATTCCAAAAAGTATTCGTTGAAATTCCAAAAGTAACGCCTTCAGCAAAGCCACGTTTCATATAAATAACGCCTCAGACATAGTCGTTACTCAAAAACAGTAATCATCACTCCCATCACATCAATCAATCCCATTGAATGCGTCTGACGACGGTTATCATTCCCCATGCAAACAAAAATAACGCCTTAAGCAATGTCGTCAATTATCAAGAAACGCCCTTGTTTCAGTCGTTAATTCCATAAGACACGACCTTCTTTAAGTCGTTAATTCTTTTTGACCGTTCGACTTAACTTTCCCTCCTTTATTCTTCTTCCTCCGTTCTCTTTCCCTCTTTCTCTCTTCTCTTCTGCAACCCTAACCGAACCCAACCCCTATCCTTCTCATTCTCAATCTCTCTCATTCTCTCAAACCCTCACGCCTAGCCCTAAGCAATGGCCGGTGGACAAAAAAGACAAAGGGTCTCGGCCCCGGAGACGGTGGACTTGGAAGATGAACAAGCAGCCGTGGAGGAAGACGCCGTCGTGGAGGCTCCACCGGCGGCGGCCGAGGAAGGTCCGGCGGCGATGGCCGGTGACGAAGAAGAACACGACGACGAGGCCGTGGGAAATAAGGAAGACGAAGGTGAAGGAAGAGGAAATGAGGAAGAAGAAGAAGGTGAAGGCGGTGAGGATGAAGAAGGAGAAGACGAAGAGGAGGGAGATGAAGGAGAAACGACGACGGTGGCCGTGCCTCGCCGTGGCCAACTCCGGCGGCCACGGCAGCCACGGCCCGAACTCCAGGGAGAGTTGACAGGACCCAAACGCCAGAAGGTAAGCCTCCAACCCGCTTTCCATTTTTTTTTGAAATTTATTTTATTTCTATTTCAATTTCCATAGCCCTCGGGCTAGAAAAACCTGCAACTCAGAAAGAAGACGCCCCCAGGGGTGTCGTGAATTCAAGAAGAGACGCCCATACCTGGGTCGTGAATTCATTTTATTTCCTGAAAAACAATTAACATCATGAAAACACGCCCTAGAGCATGTCGTCCATTTAAATTATCATTTTTTTCGTATTAATCATGCTGTTAATTTCCATGCCTTTGTTTAATTATATATTTTTTCATGATTTATATCGCATGCTGTTTTTATTTTATTTTCACAACCCCTGGAAAATAACGCCCCCCATCGGGGCGTCAATTCAACAGATAACGACCATAGGGATGGTCGTCCATTTCATTAATTCCAGAATAAATTATTAAAACCCAAAAAACTATTTGAGAAAAACGTCTTATTCAGAGGCGTTACCTAATCAAATGACGACCCTGAGACGGGAGTCAATTGAAAAAAACCTTTAGGAAATTAGAAATTAACCTCAGAACCACGCCCCCCATCGGGGCGTCTCTTAGATAAACGACGACCTAGGGTAGGTCGTTAATTCAAAGCTCACTTAGAAACCACGCCCTCCTCAAGGGCGCCAATTAAACAAATCACGACCTGGGGATGGTCGTTAATTAAATCAAACATCAACATCTCAAACCAAGTCAATTAAGTGAATTTCAACAAGAATAATTGAACAATTAAACCAAAATTTCTTCTTTATGCGTGCAGGGGTTGATGAGGACACGGATCTCCTGGGTCATGGTCCGAGCAGCATATTACGGCCTCCCCGAGTTCCAGAGAGCCAGGGTAGATGCTATGGGGTTTGGGGCCTTCCTTAGCATAGAGCCAGTCAGACCCGACCTACCACTTATCCAGGTTCTGAGGGAGAGATGGGATAGGACTAGCCGGGCATTCCTGATGCCTTGGGGGCATATGGTCCCTACCCTAGAGGATGTAGCTAGGATCACTGGACTGAGGGTAGACGGGGAGGCAGTGAGCGGGATCACCTTACCAGACTACACCGAGCTTGCCCAGAGGCTGCTAGGGCTAGAGATGGTTTACGAGACACCTAGCGAGTGTAGGACTATCTTCCGCACCGACCTGACTACAGTGATGGGCTTAGGGGATGCTAGGCATAGGTCAGGGGAGTCCTTGGAGCAGTTTTCACAGAGGTTGATAGACGGGGCTAGGGCAGTCTACTGCCAGGACCCAGCTGA
The DNA here is from genome assembly GCA_022559845.1 of Amorphophallus konjac. Taxonomy (NCBI): domain Eukaryota; kingdom Viridiplantae; phylum Streptophyta; class Magnoliopsida; order Alismatales; family Araceae; genus Amorphophallus; species Amorphophallus konjac. The sequence continues at coordinate 109,584,107 of CM040123.1, forward strand.
CAGGGAGAGAGCAGACCGAGACTTGAGGAGGTTCTACTGCTGCTGCTCGGGAGGCTATTGCTCGGGACGAAGGGCGACGTCATCAACTGCCGATTCCTAGGGATCCTCGAGGATTTAGAGGGAGTCGGTAGGTACGCCTGAGGAGCGGCGCTGCTGGCGCAGTTACTAGCCGACCTGTCCACGGGGACAGGACGAGAGACGACCGTCAGTGGCTTCTCACCTTTTCTTCAGGTAGCATTTTTTCTTCTTTTCTTTTCTTTTTATTATGCATGAGAATGCCTCACTAATGCTATGCATGGATGCAGGTTTGGAGCCACCTGTACATGCCCATGGGGCGTGCTGATCCACGGCCAGGAGGTGAGGGTGCTTTCCCTCTAGCACGGCGCTGGCTGCCAGTCGTTTTCGGCGCCCCACTCAGCTACGAGTTGTGGGTGCTACGGAGAGAGTTCCGAGACTTCCCTCCCTCGCTGGTATGCATGAATGAACACATTTTTTTTATGTTTATTTGATTTTATTATGATGATGATGATGGAATGATGATGACATGCATGTTTATGGATGCAGGTGCGATGGAGGCCCTACGAGGGTATGACTGACGAGGGCCAGCCGTGGGTCATAGCGGGGCGACCTCGTTTTGAGCATGAGCTCTGGGTTCATTGCTTGAGCGAGATTGAGCCGTTACGGCTTAGGCTGGTGATGAGGACCCTGGGCCTACACCAGGAGTGGGTAGAGGTCGGGGAGCCACGAGGGATCGGGAAGAAGACGCGCGGTCGCACGAAGGCGATCGACTGGAGGGTACGGTTCGAGGACCAGTACGCCGACTGGCGGCGAGGCGGGACCCGAGTCACCTCCCAGGCGGCTGACAGCTCTGAGTACCTCCGGCGCTACTGGGAGGTATACGCCGGCCGACCCCAGATGAGGGTCTTAGGGGTATGTATGAATGCAATTATTTCTAAATTGAATGCAAATGCTTATGTGACTATCATGTGACTAATATGTAATGAATGCAGGATGCACGGGACATAGCGGCGATGGATGCCCAGGCCCACCTACACAGCCTGGAGGACCAGCTGGCCGTAACACGGGCCGACCTAGAGACCCTGGTGAGTGTTTTAAATTATTTCTATATGCAAATGAATTTTTATTGAATTATTGGTGATTAGCCACTGACGATTTCAATGAATGCAGCGTGCCCAGCAAGGAGCCGTAGGGAGAGATACGAGAGAGGCCTCCAGCTCGAGGGGACCCAGTGCAGAGGTGACCGCACTAGCGGAGCAGCTAGCGGGAGCGGTGGCACGGGCCGAGGCTGCAGAGCGTGACCTCGCCTCACGGGTAAATTTCTAAAACTCAAGCCCTAATTCAATTATTGATTATATAATTATGCACTGATAAAATTTATTTTTCAGACTGAGGAGCTTCGAGCCGCTCTTGCTTGCGTCTGCGAGGGACAGCAGGTGATGACTGCCCAGGTGAGTGATTTACCTTCCGTCATGTGTTGCTTATTTCATGAATTATTGAATTGTGGAACTGATGATTTGTTTACCTGTTTGCAGACCAGACAGTTACAGGCGGCACGTACCCAGGCTGCCCTGGCCGGCACAGAGTTGACGATCCGCGAGCCGCGGATTACAGAGCTGGAGTGGTCCTTGAGGCGACGGGAGGAGCTTCCTCAGGACGTGGCAGAGCTGCGGGTTGCCCTCGAGCTGGAGCGACGAGAGCGTGCTCGAGAGCGGGAGGAGCACCTGGCGGACCGTGCCCGTCACCACGAGCTACAGCAGTCAGAGCGTACCCGTCACCTCGAGCTACAGCAGTCAGAGCGTGCCCGGTACCAGGAGCTGGTGGTAGCACACGAGCGTGAGCTGGCAGACTCGAGGACGCAGCTGGTCCTTGTTCAGGAGCGGCTACGAGTTGCTGAGGAGCGTCTCCAGCGAGGGCGTGAGCGAGCTCGTGCTGCGGGGTACTCCTTCACTAGCTCCACCTTTGTGGCGGGTTCTTCTCTTCGAGAGAGGAGCGAGGCAGGGGGCCAGGCTCGAGTTCCAGCTTCTTCTCGGGGGCCCATGCCCCCTCCACCAGTGCCTCCTCGGGACGGCGAGGATGAGGTAGAGAGTAGGAGAGAGGAGGGTGGAGGCGAGAGCTGAGAGACTTACTTGTACTCCTCCACCCTCACACCTGTACTCAGACATTCATGATGTATATATATATGAGATTGACATTTTTGTTACCTGAGCACTTGTGTAGTTGTGTACTTGTGGTTGTGTACTTCGCTTCTTTTCCACGTTCTTCGTGTTCGCTTTACTTTGCCCTGTACTTGTAGCTGTGGTTCACACTTAAATAAACAGGTTAATTCATCTGTTCGACTTGGCCCCTTGCTCAATAAGCAAGGGGTGCCTTTACTTTTGACCTGGATAGCGGGTCAAGGGGCCAAGCCTTTAATCAAATAAGGCAAATGAAATCATCAATAAAGGGAGATGCGACACGCAAGCATACATATGCAAACAATAATCAAGATGTCCTATGCAATAATGCAAGCACACACATGAAGAATAAACCCCATTTCTTCTTTTCTTTTCTTTTCCTTTTATATATATTTTTCTTTTATTTTTCAAAAGACGCGCCTTAGATTAGGTCGTTATTCAAATAAAAGACGCCCTAGGTGACGGCGTGAATTTGAAAAACGTTTTGAATTTTGAAAAGACGACCATATATGTGGGCGTTATTTAAAAGAGACGACCTTAAGGAAGGCGTGAATTCAATAAAAAGCGCCTTAATCAAAGGCATTACTTCTTTTTCTTTGGGTTGACAAAGCCCCCCGGGCTCTTAATCCTACACGGTCACCTATAAAAAATTCGTTGTTCCTTCTTGATTAATCAAAAGGGGGGTGACGTGATGATAGTTAACTTATACCCGAGATTTCGCATGGTGCAATCTCCTAGGTCGGCCTTTGACCATTCTGCTGGTTTATGACTTACCACAAAAGAAAACGAAGATATAAGGAAGCCCATAAGAGATTCTGAGAAGCTCTAGATAAAACCACTTCCCCTTACCCTATGCCTGTTGGGGTTCGGTCTTTGGCGTAGGGAAACTTTGTTGCCTTTTGCCTCATTTATTGCATGCATACGCCCAAGGTTTTCCTTGCGGGGACTTTGCCCTCTTGACATGCTTTTCTTTTCATGATTTGACTTTCACTTTGGAACTGATTTGCATTGCTGAAAAATAAACCTAATTGTACTTGGGCTTTTGTGGCATTTGTTCCCTTTTGGGCCCTGACTTCCACCTACTAGGGCGGCGGATAGGCTTGGTGGGTCTACCCCGAGACTTCCTTTCCTCCCTTATGGGCCGAAGAGAAAAAAAGAATGGGCATCGTCTTCACCTTTAGTCAGGTTTTTTGACTTCCCATCGGATTTTGCACCACTTGAGTTCACGGTTTAAGTGTGTAATGTGTGCGGGCGTCAACCCCCTTTTGAGTTAACAAGACTGATGAATGAATTCTGAATTTTGACCTTTCAGACCTTGAGCCCGTGCGTGCCATGGCAACCCTTTTCAATATATTATTTTTTTGTTTTTGGATTTTGGAAAATTCTAGATATATATTTTTTTGTGATTTTGGATTAGGGGTAGTATTTCTTAAGATACAAACCATTCCAAGGATGAGTTAGCTCTTGTCCTTCAGCGTTAATCAGTTTATAAGCATTGCCAGGATAAACCTCTTTTATAACAAATGGTCCCTCCCAGTTTGGTTGGAGTTTTGAACGAGGTCCACCAGGTTTTACGAAAATTCTCTTGATTACCATCTCACCGACTTTGAACTTTCTCTCAATTACTTTCTTTTGATAAAAACGTGACAGCCTGTTTTGATAAACGCGCGCATGCTCAGTGGCGACCAGACGCTTCTCATCTAGGAGTTCCAATTGAGCAAGGAGCGAATCGTGACGCTCATCAATAGGGAGTTCCTTATCCAATTGTACTCGCAAAGATGGAATGAGAATCTCATAAGGGACTACCGCTTCCATTCCATAAGTAAGGGCGAAAGGGGTTTGCCCAGTAGGGGTACGAATGGAAGTGCGATAGGCCCAGAGGGCTTCAACTAGCCTGTCTGGCCAATCTGAAAATTTATTAGCCTCACATGTCTTCTTAACAATTTTGATCAAAGTTTTATTAGTGGCCTCTGCTTGGCCATTGCCCTGCGGATAATAGGGAGAAGAATGATGCAATGCAATGTTATACCTGTTGCAGAGATCCTTGAGCTCTTGAGAGATAAATTGAGGTCCATTGTCGGTGACGATGGTACTTGGGATGCCGAACCTTGCGATGATGTTCTTCATTATGAATCTCCACGTAAGCTTCCGCTTCCGCCCACTTGGTGAAGTACTCCATTGCCGTGAGGATGAACGACTTTTGCTTGGTCAGGAGGTTCGAATCACCAAGAGGTCCAATGATATCAAAAGCCCACATGGAGAAAGGCCATGGGGAGGACATAGGATGGAGTGAGGAAGCAGGAGAATGAATTTTGTCGGCGTGCAGTTGGCACTAAACACACCTTCGAACATAGATGGAGCAACCCTCTTCTAGAGTTGGCCAATAGAAGCCTAGCCTAAGGATCTTCTTAGCTAACATCTGGCTGTTCACATGACCACCACACACTCCTGAATGCGCCTCTTCCACAACTTTCCAAGATTCATCATCGTCGAGGCATCTTAATAAAACACCCGTGAGCCCTCTTCTGTAGAGCACACCTCCAACCAAAACATAACGTTGAGCCACTCTTCTAATTGCTTCTTCTCTTCGACAGTGGCTTCCTCGGGATAGGACTGATCATTGCAATATCTGGCAATCTCATAATACCAAGGTTTCTCTTCATCAGCCAACTCTTCTTCCCAATCTAACAACATGACCTCTTTGCTTTTAAGAGATTCACTCCGTCTGACCCTCTCGAGCACCTTATCCCTAATATCGAGGAATGCACGATCCTTGATAGCTGGAGTGTCACGCTGATGAATGAGAGGAACATGAAATCACGCTCAGGAGGGAAGACTAGAGCAGAGGCCAAAGAGGCAAGAGCGTCAGCTAGGATATTCTGGCTTCGAGGGACATGAACGAAGACCAACTTGGTCAAAAGTTTGGCATAAGCTGAAGCAAGTTCCTGATAGGGTTTGAGCTTAGGATTGATAGTGCGGCACTTGACAAGCACCTGGCGCAGAATAAGCTGACTATCACCAACAATTCGCAAGTGAGTAACACCATATTGATGAGCGGTTTGAAGACCGGCCAAAAGAGCCTCATACTCAGCTATATTGTTCGTGACAGGGAAAGTGAGCCGAGCAGCAAATGGGATGGTGACCCCTTCTGGTGTTAAAAGAACCATGCCGATCCCTCTTCCTTGGGAATTTAGAGCTCCATAAAAATGTAATGTCCACATAGGATCATGGGGTTGATTAATGGACATCAGTTCTTCGTCTGGAAACTCCGAATTGACAGGATCAAATCGGGGTAGAGGGTGGTGAGCAAGATGTTCGGCAATGGCGTAGCCTTTGATTGCTTTCTGTTGAATGTAAGTGATGTCAAATTGAGAAAGGAAACTTTGCCAACGTGCTAATCGATCAGTGAGAACAGATTTTTCAAGAAGAAATTTAATCGGATTCATGCGTGCAATGAGGTGAACTTCGTGAGCTAAGAAATAGTGTTTTAACTTCTGAACTACCCAGACTAAAGCAGCGCAAGTCTTCTCTATGGCTGAGTACCTCTGCTCACAAGGGTTTAGAAGTTTAGAAAAATAGTATGCTGCCCTCTCTTTACCTTCTTCATCCATTTGAGCTAGGACAGCACCTACAGAGTCATCCAAGACAGAAACATAGAGAATAAGTGGTTTGCCTGGAATTGGTGGCCTCAGGACAGGAGGATTGGCCAAATAATCCTTCAATCCGTCAAAGGCTGCCTGACATTTGTCATCCCAATTAAACTTGACTCCCGGCTTAGTAAGCTCGTAAAACGGCCTACATCGTTGTGAGTGCTGGGAGACGAAGCGGTGAATAAATTGCAACCTCTCGATTAATCCTCGAACTTCCTTCAAATTCTTGGGAGGATGCATGTCTCTAATGGCCTTCGCCTTATTGGGATCAACTTCAATTCCCATTTTGCTGACAATGAATCCAAGCAACTTCCCTGATGATACCCCAAATACACACTTCTTGGGGTTCATTTTTAATTGATACTCTCGTGATCTCTGCAAGACCTTAGCTAGAACCTCAGGGTGCTCAATCCTTGTCCTTGATTTTACTACCAGGTCATCCACATACACTTCAATATAAATATGAATCATGTCATGAAACATTACCATCATAGCCCTCTGATAAGTGGCTCCAGCATTCTTGAGTCCAAAGGGCATGACCACATAACAATATGTACCCCATGGTGTAGTGAATGATGTTTTCTCTTGATCTTCCTCAGCCAAACGAATCTGATTATAACCTGAAAAACCATCCATGAAAGAGAGAGTCTCAAATCCTGCTGTATTATCAATCAAAACATCGATATGAGGGAGGGGGAAGTCATCTTTAGGACACGCACGGTTGAGGTCCCGGAAGTCTATACAAATCTGAACTTTTCCATCTTTCTTCATAACCGGGACGATGTTAGCCACCCTGTTGGGGTAGAGGACAACTCTAACAAACCTAGCCTTATGAAGCTTGTCGACCTCTTCTTTCATCTTTAAAGCCATGTTAGGGTGGAAACGTCTCAACCGTTGTTTGATCGGGACAGACCCTGGCTTAAGTGTAAGCCGATGTTCAACGAGCGCAGGGTCTAATCCAGGCATATCCTCATAACTCCACGCAAACGTGTCCTTGTATTCTTGAAGTACCAAAATAAGCGCCTCCTCTTCGGAGGGCGGCAAATTCTTACTGATGAGGACAATCCTAGGGTCTTCTTCGGTACCCAAATTAACTTCTTTGGTAGGTTCCTCTACAGAGGCTGATGGTTCATCAAATCTTCTCATGCCACTGGCAAAGGCATCAGTCTCATCCTCATATTCTTCATAACTTTCATCCCCCTCTTCAATATGGTCTTCATCATTCATGATTTCATAGACACCTAAACCCTCATAAGAAACATTAGCATCCTCATATTCCAACTCTGGCAGGATAACCGGATTCTCCACGAATTCAGGAAGGGCTAAACAAGCCTGCCACCTTCTGGCTAACTCCAACAGAAATCTACGTGGAATCTGCCTACCCTTGGATTTCTTATGAAAATCTACCCCGTGAATTTTATTAGAAGAAGAAGAACAACTAGCTTGATTAGAATAAGCTAAAAAAGAGGAAGAAGGTGAAGAAGTGGATACAGGAGGTGATATAGATGGAGACCCCTCACCAGAGGGGAAGAAAGGATTTATCAATGAATCATGGAAGAGTGGCCCCTGGGTCGGGACACACTCGGAAAAGAGATAAGAAGTCTCCTCCACAGAGATGGAGGATTGGAGAGTTGGAATTTTGACGTTTTTTTTCGTTTTTATCTTTTTCTTCATTTTTATTATCATTTTCTAGAAGAAAATAATGTGAAGGGAGAACAATAGGAGGAGTGGAGATTGAAAGTTTGGAGAAAGATTGAATCAGAGATGACCCGCGCGGGGGTGTGATGGAGAGTTTGGAGAATTGCTCGAGGAGCAAGGGAGGAATCGGGAGAGAAACTTGTAATGAATATGAAGAAAAGCTGATCATAATTGGCGACGGTCTCGGCACGCGAGAGAACAATTGAGAATGTAGAGAAGCTAGAAGAGACGGATGCATGGAAGTGAGTGAGAAAAGGCCGGCCCACAGCTTGTCTATTGTAAATCCTTCTTCATATGGAACATCTGGCTCTCCAGTGTCCGTATAATCACTCAGCAGCTGCCTTTTGTCTGTTATCACAGCCGGCTTTTCAATCAATTCATGTATTAGTGGCGGCCATTCCGGATCAGTCAGCATAAAGAGACGGTTCAAAGCGATAGTAATATCATGCATATCGAACCATCTGTACCAATCACACTCTGGATCATCCATCTTCCTTCTTTTATCAGGCCTTAGATATTCCAGGGCTTTATAAGTGGTCAATGGTGTAATATGGCGAGCAAACTGTCTCGCATGAACATCTTGACAGTCTAGAATGGAGGTGATTGTTGTAGTCTGCTCATGATTCTGAACGCCACCCGTGACAAAATGTGTCTTCAATGTCCAAGTAAGCGGCTGGCGATCTGTCTTCAAGGTGGATGTCATAACTGCCCATGGTTCATCTTCATTTTTGCCCGGCCCTTTGTATCCCAGGCCACCTCGTGTAATCAATTTCTGAGGCTTAATAGGCCTAGTCCTGCCTTGACAACTGGTACCCAGTCCTTTGCCGTTTTGATACCCCATTTTCATTAGAATTTTCCAGCCAAGGGTGTTTATCATGCTTTTCTTCTTCTTCCCCTTGGAAGGCAAGGGTGTCATAGCAATTGTCGTGACTGTCTCGGGCGACATTGGCCGTGGATAAGGGAGGTCTAGTATTGATAGCAACGGCTTGTTGGCAGGCCAAATAGAAGGAACTGATGAAGTCAAGTGTATATCTTCCTCTGGTAGAATTGGCATACTGGTAACTTTGATGATGCGGCCTTTGTGTGGAAACTTAAGGCACTGATGATTTGTAGAGGGCACTGCATCGAGCTGTTGAATGTAGGGGCGGCCCAGAATTCCATTGAAAGTTGGATCCATGTCCAAAATGTGAAAATCGACCGTGATTGTGGCCGGACCCAAACTGACTTTCAGTGTGATCATGCCTAGAGGAGGCTTCTTAGTATTGTCGTATGCTGTGACTGTTATAGTAGACGGCCGAATCAGATTTTCAGGAATGCCGCACATCTTCAAAGTGCTTGGTGGCAATACATTGATAGATGCCCTAGTGTCCACTAGACATTGTTTCACCGCCACCTTATTGATGTCGACTGTGATGCATAGAGCATATTTCCTTGCTGAAAGTGGTGCCAGTTCATGCTCATGAAAAGTAATTGCCGGCTGATTGCTAGCGGGCGTCAAAACTGTAGTTATTTGCTCGACCGGGATGTCTTCATTGACCATAACTTTTTACAGGTACTCTTTCAGAGCTAGCTGGTGAGTGATGGACCTTTTTATTAGTTCTAAAATGGAAATTCTTGCTGGAGTTCGGTCCAAGTGTTTTAACAAATCATACTGAGTTCCTGGTACGGACTCTTGCTCTTGTTCTTGTTCTTGCGGCCCCTGCGCGGGCTCTTGCTCTCTTTGGGGAAAGATGCGCTGGAACATCCGTCCACTGCGGAGTGGTGCCACGTTTTTTCGTGCCTCTGTCGGTGCAAGTAAAGGAGGAGGGTTGGAAGAGGAAGAGGGTATATTGGCGCTAAGAAGTGGTGGAGGGGTGTTTGCAGAGGGAGTCCCTGTAGGGTGCATTGACGAAGAGTTTGACAAAGATGCCCCGGTAGGAGGCGTAGGAGTAGAAAGGGATACCTGAATGCGAGGAGAGTTGGGGGGTGGAATGAGGAGAGATCTGGGTATAAAAGGTTGAGGAGCCGGTGGTGGAGGGTTCCTTGCCGGTGGAGGAGTAGTGGTGGTGGGTGCAGCGGGCGTTGGCGACGGGCGGTTGAGGAGTGGTCTAGACGACGAAGGTGAAGGGTTGGTGGTGGATGGCGGAGTTTGCTGCGTGGTAGGCGGTGGAGGCGGTAAATGGGAAAGGAGAGATCGGGTTGGCAAGGATGGAGAATTGGTGGGAGCAGGTGGATTAACGGGGCGTTGAAGAGCCCGGCTCAATTGGGGAGTAGAAGAAGAAGGAAGCGTGCGCAAAAGGCGCGGAGGTTGATTTGAATTATGATTAAATGCCCCGACAGAGGCGTTTTCTTCATGCCATCCCTGTCCTCTCTCCACCTCGCGGAGAGACGTGACAGGGTTCACGTGCTGATTTGGTGGGTGCTCTGGCAGTGGGTTGTGGACAATCCCCATATCTTGCTGAGGTGCTGGAGCTTGCTGTTGTACTTGTGGAGCCTGTTGCTGTGGCTGCTGAGCCTGCTGTTGCCGAGGAGGCCTTCTTTCTTTCATAGTGGCGATAAACTGCCTCATCTCATCCCAGTTGATGCCACCCTGGTCATTTAAGTCGTAAATATAGTCCTTGAAGTGGAAGCAACGATCAATGTTATGACCAGGGGAGCGGTGGAAGATACAGTAGCGGGACGTGTCAGCATTAGCGGGCCACACTGCCCTTTCCTTTGGTAACATGAGCAAGTTGGCAGCCATTAAGGCATTGAAAATATCCGGGAGACTTTCTGGCAACGGCGGATAATGGGACCTTTTGGGGCCAAGTGGTCTCCTTTGCTGTTGTTGTTGTGGTCCATAATTAGTGGGTGGCGGTACTTGGTGGTATTGTTGCGGAGCTGGAGGGTCAGTGCGGGGCTCTTGGTTTTGTGGTAGAGCGAAGGAAGGTTGAGGAGTGAATTGGTGTTGTGGGGGTGAAGTAAAGAGGGTGCCTTGTGATGGAGGTGGCGGAGGTCGTGGGTTAGATTGGCGAAAAGGTGTGGGGTTGCGGACCGCGCCAACCTGCTCATTGATGACGGTGCCCTTAGTCGTGGGCCCGCTATTGTTGACATTTGTATTCTTTTTAACCAACCTTGATTTTGGCTCAAACATGCCCATGATGGGTGAATCTTTCATTTGGGTCTGAATATAACGAGCTCTTTCATAAAGCTCCTCCATGGTGGTCAATCTGTTCATAGCCAGTATATGCCGGAACTGAGGGGTTGCATTGGATATAATCATCTTAACCTGTTCCAGTTCTGATAAGGTATCTTTCAACTTCTCGGCCATTGACCGCCATCTATCAGCAAATATGATGAAGTCCTCCTCGGGCTTCATTTTCTCTGCAACCAAATTTGTAACTGAAAGGGAGGGTCCAACCCTGTCCCTATACTTCTGCAAGAATTTCTTCTGGACCACATCAAAATCACTAGCATCTGCCGGATCCAAGGAATAGAACCACTCGAGGGCCGGCCCCTCTAAAGATCTTCTAAACAAGTAAGCTAATGAGGCTTTGTTGCCCTGCCAAAAGGACGTTTCATACATAAAATCCTTCAGATGGATAAAAGGATTACCCGTTCCATTGTATCGTCGAAAGTTCGGCATCTCAGAAGGTGGTAAATGAAAAACTGGCAATGTAGGAAGGGAGATTTCTGGGGCATTCTTGGCAGCAGTAACCTTGTTGAGTTTTTCTTCCATGATAGACAATTTCTGAAGGAGCAAAGCATTAGTGTCTGACTCGACTGGGGCCGAATTTAGAATGAAGGTGTTTGGCATAGGCGTCCTTAGAATTTGGGGAGGTTGAAAGAATTGGGGCCTAGCAGCTGAGTAGCTCACCTGTTGGGCCGGCATGGCCGCACCATGGGTCGGTGGACAAGAAGGGGGTTTGTGCAAGACCGCTTGGTCATTAGTGAGGTGATGGCCACTCTCGGCCGGAGGGGGATTGGAGGATGAAGAGGGAACATACTTCCCTTTCAAAGCGGCCTGAACTGCCTGTCGCTGGGCGTCATCTAATTGAGATAGGGCATTAATCAAATCGGTAACATTGAAGGAAGGGGAGGGGTTCCCCGGAGTGTTGGAGGGTAAAGCCTGAGAAGAGGGCACCACCTCTTGAGTAGTGGTATCAACCACATGAACTTGAGGATAATGAGAATGAGGAGGAGGGTAATTCCCTTCATGGTAGATAGAATCTTGAGGAACCTCATAAGATTGACCAAAAACATTCTCTTCCACATCATCATAGGAATATCCGTAGCTTGCCATGTTGATAATCTTACCTGAACGGAGTTGCATGCTTAAAAAGAGAGAAGGCTTTATGAATGAATTATCACACAACAATCCCTCAACTCAAAGAAGTTTAAACAATTCAACTCAATCAAGTTATGCAAACAAGTTGGGATGAACGCAAGATTTTAGTGTTAGGTTTGAGATTAAGGTGGATTAATTTGCAGAATAATTCACTCCTCTTTGCAAAGTGAAACCTAGTTTGGATCCAAGTGTAGCCTCCGTGTCAACTAGGTTCTTTCTCTTTTCTCACCAACGATAGGTTCTTCTAAACTCCGGGTACTTCAAGGGTACAACCGGCCCAGCGTCCGTGAGGGAATCCACGGGTGCGGGGACTTACGGAGGTCTTGGAAAAGGGATTTTCGGTCCAAAGAGACGGAATGCTCAATGGAGGGTTGTCCCGATTCCAAGAGAGGTGTGTGGAATCGTAATGTAGAGAGAGGAAGTCTCTCAACCAAATGCCACAAAATGCAGTATAAGATAAGCCAATCACAGCAATATGATCAAATACTCAATATAAGCATGAATCCAGCATGAATAGATAGAAACAGTATGGTTCTGTAAACACACAGGAAGAGGAGACCTGGAGGCCGTCGCTACTAACAAAAGAGACGACAGCGTGGCTGTCGTGAATTCTGGGAGGGGCTCTCAGACAACAAACAAACGCGCCTTGATGTGGGGCGCTAAATCTGATAAAGATGCCTCTGTCAGAGGGCGTCAAATATAAGTGGTGCACATGATCGAAGAAAAACGCGCCTTGGTGTGAGGCGCTGCCAAATAAAAAGGCGCCCGAGAGGACGGCGAAAATCCACAGAAGCAGCAGATATGATAAAAGACGCCTTCGTGGAAGGCGTTAAACAGAGAAAAGACGCCCTGGCTGAAGGCGTTAAATAAAAAGGCGCCTTTGTGCAAGGCGTTAATTCAACAACAGCAGTAGACTTAAACACAAACTAGCTGATCCCGGGGAGTGTGCAGTGTGCAGTGGAGGGTGCCCGTGGGGCACAAAGGAGGGGTACCGTGGGTGCCAAAGGGAAAGGGCACGCGTGGGTGCCAAAGGGGAAAGGGCACACGTGGGTGCCAAAAGGAGATGGTAATCAAAAGAAAAATAGTGGAAGTCCCACCGTGATCGCCAATTTGTGGATCATGGAAAAATCCACTCTTAAAGGGAAATAAGAGTGATAATAAGAATATGAAGAATAATAAGAAGAATAGTGAAAAAAAAGAGCAAGAGAGCACGTGGTGCTAATAAGGAGAGTGATCGCCAGAGGAGTTACCTCAATAAGAAGAAAAGATGATCGCGAATACCTGGTGATAATAAGATGCGGGATGGATGTTAATTCCTTCCTCCACCTTCTATCGGCCGGCCGATGAAGGGGGTTTTCCTTGTTGATTACATTGAAACGAAGAACGAACAAATAAAAGAAAAAGTGGATCAGCCAAGAGTGAGTGTAGTATCAATCCAAATAAACAATATGATGATGAAATATAAATATAGCATGCGCACCTTCTTGTTTGGTTTTAAAACCCCTAGAGAATTAAGGGTGAGGAGAGGATATGCAATACTAATGCAATAGAGGAAAAATGATAAACGTAATGATGCGATGAAGACAAATATAAACAAAGGAGAGGAAACCCCTGCTGTTCCTGTAAACAGTAAAGGGGAGAACCAACAGAGCAGCAGGAAGCAGAGGAAAACGATGAAGAAATCACACGGATGACGAAAAACTCTTCTCTGCTGTATGCTCTCTGTATTCTGTAAACTCGCCCGAGATCGACCAGGGAGTCCTTTTATAAGGTCTCGATCAAAGATAGACATAGATTCGGAAGATAAGAATAGGCAGTGGTTATCAAAGGCAAGGACTCTAGTTCCCAGATCGAGCAAGGTGACCAAGAAAGGCAGGGAACTCTTCAGGGAAGATGAGTTTAAGAAGGATACGAAAAGGTGAGACACGACCTACCGAAGGGCGTCAATTCAACAATTGACAACCTGCCCAAGGACGTTAAATTAAAACACGACCAGGATCAGGGCGTCACTTCCTGGATTCAATTTGGGTAATAAAACCTTCTTTATTTGAAAATTACAAGAAGACGCCTGAAGCAAAGGCGTTGATTAAGAATACGCCCTGAGGAAGGACGCTAATCATTGTTTCTTCAATGAAGGGGGGGACTCGTAAAATACCAGGAATTGACGCCCATATATGTGGTCGTCCTTTCTTAAGAACTCGCCTAAGGCGAGGCCGCTAATTAAAACACGCCCTTGGTAAAGTCGTGAATCACAAAAACAAAATGTGAAGAAAACACACATAAAAATAGAAAATCTTTATTTTATGGAAATATTGAAGTTCACTTTGGGGTATTATCATAGTGACATGAGATTTACTCATCATAGCGTCAATTTTAGCGTGTCTACAAGGGTGTGGTGGAAAGGATGATAGGTGAGGGGTTGGTGGTAGCGGGTTGTGATGACAGAATGATGGGTGGAGGGTTGGTGGTAGCGGGTGCGAGCGGAAGTGGGGGTATAAAGGTAGGCGGAGGTGTAATGAGTGGAGGGTTAGATGGAGGTGTGGTGATAGCGGGGGTGAGTAATGTGCGAGAGACGGGCGGTGGAGTAGAAGTAGATGAAAGGACAAACGGTGTAGCAGGCGGAGGAGGGTTTTGGTATGTGGGCGTAAGGATGGTGGGAGCGGAAGGAGTGCGGAAGTTGTGGTGAAGGGCCATGACTTGCGGCGTGGATCCCTCATCATCAATGGACCACCCAGCATCGGGGGCCGGGGGTTGAACTACATTGACTTGAGCCGGTGTCAGTGGCTGAGGCTGCGGAGCGGGAGGATGGTTTGACATTTGGTTCTGATGGATCCCCAAGTCTTAAACCGGTTGCTGTTGCTATTGCGGCTGCTACTGCGGCTGCGGTGCCTGTTGTTGCTACACTTGCTGTCTCGGCGGCTACCTTCTTTCATCTTTAATTTCTGTAATGGCCCTATGCATTTCAGCCCAATCAATCCTTTGTCCTTCATGGAGGTCATAGACCAAATCCCTGAACTGAAAACACCATTCAATAGTATGTCTCGGTTGCCTGTGGAACATACAATACTTTGTCTGATCAACGATCGGGTTCCAGACGGGCCGTTTCGGAGGAAGTTGGATTGCACTAACTGACATGAGAGCTGAAAAGATATCCGTGAGGGTTTCTGGCATGGGTGGGTATTGTGCTCTCTTAGGTCTCGGGCGCTTGTTGTTGTTGTTGTAGCCGTTAGGTGGAGGGACATTATGGTATTGCGGAGGCTGTGGAGGTTGTTGCGGAGCGGCAAAGGTGTTTTGTGGAGGGGCGAAGGTAGGCGTAGGGTTTTGTGGAATGGGTGGAAAGTTTTGTGGAGCGGGGTTTTGAGGAGTGCGGGGTTTTATGGAAAGCGGAATGGAGCGGCTTGGAAGGGGAAGGTAACGGCTTGAACTTGTTCGTTGGTCTGGACCCCCTTGGTGACAGGCCCTTGAGGTTTCTTGTGGTATTTAGGCTTTTGATTCTCAAAGAGCGAGTGGATGGGGGAGTCTTTGAACTGTGTTTGAATGAACCACGCCCGGCTATACAGTTGGTGCATGTTTGCTATATCATTCATGGCAAGGATGTTACGGAAGGTCGGGGTAGCATTATAGATGAGTAACTTGACCTTCTCTTCCTTCGGAATGTGGCCTGGCACCCTGGCGGCCATCTGCCTCCATCTATCAGCATATGTAGCAAACTCCTTGTCCGACTTCATCTTTTCGGCCACCAAGTCTGTGAAGGAATATTCTGGACCGACCCTGTCTTGAAACCGTTGGATGAACTTATCTTTCACTATTTTGAAACTCTCGGCATCCTCTAGTGGCAGAGAGTATAACCATTCCAGTGCAACACCATTTAATGATTGGCAGAACAAATACGCCATATGGCGATCATCATACTGAAATTGGGCCGATTCATATAAAAAGTCCCTCACATGAATAAAGGGATTGCCGTTCCCATCATACTTGTGGTAATTAGGGAGCTCGGATTACGGAGGGAATCAGATGTTTTGGAAGCTGGGAACTGGAACATCTGCCAAGGATTGTGGGCCAACCCATTTTTGGAGGAAATCAAGCTGTTATTGCATGGCGGCCCATTTATCAAGTAGTTCCTGCTCCCTGGATGGAGTAGGGGTAGTCAAAGATGATGGTTGAAATTGAGGAGCAGAAGGATAGACTGTTGTAGGAGGTGGAAGCCCATAAGAAGGAGCAGAAGGATGAATGGTCAAGGTAGGAAGCCCACAAGGAGGATATTGGGCCGAAGACTGGCCCATATTAGAATGGACTTGGGCAACCCCTTGCTGAGGGCGCAAGAAATCTGAAGGGCCAACGAGGACTTGTGGCACCGATGGGCTGGACATGTGATGATTCGTCTGAATGAAAGGAGGGAGAGTAGAATTTCCCTTATCAGAAGATTGCTGGGCCGAAGCAGAAGATTGGCCTGTTTCCATACTAGAAAAGGTGATGGTCCTAGGTTGGACCGGATAAGATCAATTGGAGTGGGCTGGATGGAGGGCCCACCAACTCTAGGCTGGTCGATGGAAAGATTAGATAGGCCTTGCGCAATCGTGGGAGGTGGGGTATTGGACCCCTGCATGGCCTGGTAGACAGCCTGGAGTTGGGTCGGATCCAACGAGGCCATCATTTGGAGGATGGAATTCGCGGAAGGAGTAGGAAGAGATAGAGCGAATTGAGTGCCCTCCATTGGGGCGGAGGATGGAAGAGGGGTGGACCCTTCTCCAGACGGGAATGAGATAACCCTAGAAGGGTTTTCAAGAAGCCCTTGAGGCAGAGAATCCTCTTGGGAACGGGGAGGATTGAAAGAAGCCATGATGGGTTTGAAGAGCGGATTGGAATAGAGTTTGGGGAAGGAATTGACCCTAGAAGATGACTCTAATGGACGAAGACAACTCCACATGCAACGGAAGACCTTGAAACAATGCAAATAACACACAACAAACACACAATGAGTGACTAAACTTAGATGTTCTTAACAAAGATGTAAGTGAAAACGAGATGACAACACTCAAATTCAACCAAGTTACTTAGATGATGCAACAAGATTTTTATGATTTCCTCCTTTAGAACCTTAGTGATTTGATTAAGACGCGCTCTCCACAAGAGGTTCCTAATAGGAAAGGATGTGTGGCTTGGTCGACTCTAATTGTAATCACTCCTTCACTTATGCAATCCTAGACACGGGGTAGGAAATGTACAACCGGCCTGGTGTCCGTGTGAGAATCCACGGCTCACGGGGACTTATGGAGATCCCTGATGTGATTTCTTGATCGGCTCCAAGGAATATGGAGACGAGAGGTCCACACACCAAGGTAGGAAGATGCAATCTAAAGTGTGAATATATGAATGAACCTATGTGCACCGGGGTGCATGCAAATTCTAGCTTAAAATCTAGCAATAAAATATGCACACAATAAGATAAATATGCAAAACAACTGAGGAGACAATCAGATAGCACCCAAGTATGAAAATCATAGCAGAAACCGTGGAACTGAACTGCACCTCGGGATGTGTACCTGTCTGGAGTGTGTGACGATCTATAATACCTACGTCAGAGTAGTGTGACGGTCAAAGACCGGGCCGTCACAATAATGTAACGCGTGCACATGAGACCATCAGAAGAGCCAGAGAACCAGAAATAGCGGGAAATAAAAGGAAAATCTGAGGAAAACCAGAGCAACAAGGGCAAAGAAAGGGGAGCAGGTTTAACAGAGATTCAAAGCACGATTGGCACTAGATGTCCCACCGTGATCGCCAAAAAATTCTGTTGATTTTAAGGTGTCCCTTCTTTTGCAAGATGGGCTATGATGTTATGATGAAGTATGAATCAAATGATGAAATCACTCAACCTATGAACATGTGAATCATGAACCTAGGCAACCAGCACAAGCTCTAGCATGGGCATGCTATCTCAATCAAAACTAAACTAAGCAAATAAAGAAAAGCACACGCCGGGGCGTGGAATAAGGAATAAAGAAAAAAACACACCGTGTAGGTGGAACAAGCAAAGTAAAGAAGAGATATGATGAGAGAGAAAGCTAATGCCCAAACTAAGATTCGGCTACTGCCGGATAATTCCTCGAAAAATACGCTGGCTCAGATTCGTCTACCGCCGAGTTCAGAGATCGGAGAGAAGGATTCCACCGACGTCCCAGCCAATCATCTTGACCAGAAGTTAACCAGAAGCCTCTGTCACAGCAGCCGAGTTCGCTTGCTGTCCAGCGAGTCGGAACAGTACCGAGTCGGACCAGCAGCCCGCCTCCGGCCCGAAAGCCCTTCCGGCTTGCTGCCCGTCAACCCGACTTGATACTCCCGGGTCCCACGTGTAGCCCTTTACCTCCCTACGTGGAGTGGGCAGTAAAATCATTTCTATAATTATTGATAATTATTTGTACCGGGAGTACGAGTCTTGGCCGGGGTCGCCTTCCCCACGCCCGGAGCGTGGAGGTATCGTTTCCGCTCCCCCTCTCTTGGCATTTTGTTTATTTCGTATATGTTTTTATGCTGCTGCGAGAGTGACAGGGTAACTAGCTCGTTCATATAATTTCAATCACCGTTGTGCGAGAGAGAGCGAAACCCGTCCCGTGACCTGATCCGGGCACGAAAGTGAGACTTGACCACCCTAGCTCATTGCCGGTTTCTCAACTGTGCATATCCGCACGCTTCCCTCGTCGGGGATGAGTTGTGAGTTTACCTAGAGTCCATGGTTCGCATCAAATTGGCATCGAGTCGCGTCCCGTCCCGCATCAGGAAATATAAAAGATATAGCTCCCAAGGGGCATAATGGCTTGGATTTGATCCAGAGGCCAATGGACGGACAGATCTTCAATAAGCTCCGACTGCACTCAAAACTCTTCTCATAAATAGGGTCTGCCAACAACTGAAATGAGCTCACGATCTCTCTTCTCTTTCTTCTTCTTCTTCTTCTTCTCACAGACTATCTCTCAGATCTTCTGCTCACTCTTCACTCTTCTCTTTCTTCTTATCTTTCTCACAGACTCTCTCTACCCTTGCTTGCAGCTTACTCTTCTCACGGCAGCCCCACTTGCTTCGAAGGAAGAAGGCTTGTATATATAGAACGGAAATACCATTTTTCTGAAATAATCTTATCCTCAACGAAATTCAGCCATTGGTCCATTTGTCAGAGAATATTCTCTCTTGGAAGGACCTTGGATCACATGCCAACTGATTGACTTCGAAAACACATGATCACATAAGTGACTCACGTGAGCTGGGCTATTTTTCTATCTTGCCAATCTATTTTTCAGCCTTATCGGGTATTTTTCACCCTTATCCAACATTTGTCTATCTTACAAAGTCATTTGTCACCCTTACTTCCCATTTGTCTGCCTTACCGTTCATTTGTCACCCTTACTGCTGAGAGCCGTCGCCTTAAACTTTTTCCCTCTTGGCTTAGCCATCGCCTTTAGTCATTTGTCACTGCTAAGAAGCTTTTTGTCACCCTTGTTCTTCTTCAGCTGGCCAAGGCTTCTGGCGTACACAGGAGTCGACTCCAAGTACATCTTGAGTCGACTTCTCCTTCTTCGCATATGAAGGCTTTCAGCCTTTTGAACTTGGCTGACGTTTGACCGTGACTGAAGCTTTGACTGGAACACTGTTGCTGGCACGAGTTGACTTGACTTTGACTGAGTCCACTTGACTTGAGTCAACCTGAACTTGAGCTTGACTGGATCAATGTGACTAGTCTTGAGGTTTCCTGGAGTTGACTTTGTTGCATTTTGTGTTTTGATGATGTTGAATTTTATCTTTTGATGATGTCAGAACAATATAGTTTATTATCTTTAAGTCAACGCATTTCTGTGCACATGACATTTCGCCGAAGAAACCTGAGATCATGGCATTTTATCCAAGACTCTGTGTGCATGACATTTCATCGAACACTCTAACGATGCTAGTCTGCACTGGGTCATGCATTACGTCTTAGCATACCAGGTCTGAGCATGGTGTGTCTCACGCACATCTAGAGTCGGTGCATGTCGTGCTTATGGCATGATTAGGTCGGTGCAGGTCTTGGATTATGCATGAGAAGGTCCGTGCATTCCACTATACCAGTCAGTGCATATCTCTGCTTTGTATGCATATAAAGGTCCGTGCATTCAAGTCTGTGCATGCTCTTAGTCGGTGCAGGTTTTGCATAATGCTTCATAGGGTCTACGTTAGTTTGCGTTAGAGTCTGTTCACTTGCCTTCAACATCTGTACACCCCTTCATTCATACTGTATTGAGTCTGGGCATGTTGTTGCATTGTCCATATCAGAGTCCGTGCATGTCTTTGCCTTGAGTATTCGAGTCAGTGCATATATCTCTGTCCACATGCCCATAAGATAGTCCGAGCACTTAGTTGCCAGGGTCGGTGCATACCCAAGATAGGTCCATGCATGTTCTCTTCTGTGCATATTAAGTCTGTGCAATTCACTGTTCTAACCGATGCAAGTTCAGCTTTAGGCTAACTAAGGTCGGTGCATATCGACGCAAGGGTCGGTGCATGTCTCATACATTGTTTGTGCACGTTTGCCTTGTGCCATACAAGGTCTGTGCAACATTTAGGTCTATCCATCATTTAAGTCTGTGCACATCTGTTTTCTCATGCACTAATGGTTTTGTGTCTCTGTTAGCGTCTCATGCACAGCTGCGACCATGTCTGTGTCTCATTCACTTATGGTCTTGTGTCTCTGTTAGCGTCTCATGCACAGCTGCGACCGTGTCTGTGTCTCATGCACTTATGGTCTTGTGTCTTTGTTAGCGTATCATCCATTTGAGTCTCATATTGCATGAAGTCGGTGCATTACACTGTATCAGGTCAGTGTCATAAGGCAACATACGGTCGGTGCAAGTTTTCAGTTTCATCATGACCATGGTCGGTGCAAGTTTCTGTTTCAACATTTCATATATCAAAGGGATACAGTAGATGCAAGTCACTGTTCATCCAATAGAAAGAACTTAGTTAAAAACAAAAAGGGGCACGTGAGCCCAGAAGGCAGAAGGCGCGCACGTGAGCTCCAAGAAAGGCCTCACACTTAATAAACCTTTTGTTCTGCAGGGAATAATCTCATCTGCAAATAAAAGGCACGTGATCCGAGGAAAGGAACCTTATATTCCCTAACACGTGGACCAATAGAATTTTAGTAGGGTTCTGTTGCTTGATCCATACGAAGCCCCTGCTCCTATATAAAGCTACCCAACCCTTTGAAGAAGGGTGCTGAAAGCTGCCGTTCATCTCCACCTGAAGAGAGAGCTTCTCCAAGAGCAAGAGAGAGCGTGCACAATCCAGTTGAGTGGAGAAAGAGAAAGAGGTTTCTCTGAGAGCAGCCAGCCAGTGTATTTGTTTATGCTTCTTTGAAGCTACATTCTCCAGTGAGTTCTCGTTTATTATTTTTCATTTTGATCCGAGATTATCGTCTGTGTTTTTGTTTTCCCTCTGGTGTAGAGGAAGGGAGACTGTGTCTCCGGGTTGCAAGTGGTGGAGCGTCACTTGTGGGTTCCCTCAGGTTTGGAGGAAGGGAGACTGTGTCTCCGGTTGCTAGTGACTGGGTGTTACTAGTGTTTTCCCTCCGGGTTGGAGGAAGAGAGGAGAGTGTTCATCTGGGCAAGCTGTGAGGCAGCCGTTGTCGTAAACTGAGTCTGCTTTTCTAGCCTGTGCTAGTGGAATCCTCGTCCGGTGTGGACGAGGGTGGGCGTAGATTGTAGTGGGCAATCGAACCACCTAAAAAATCCCTTGTCTCCTTGTGCGATTGTTGCTTTGTCTTCTGTGTGTTATTTGTTCTTTGGTTAGTGGAGGTTGCTATCTTCGTTGGCTTCCTTGTCCATCTTCTGCTGGATCATTTAGCTATGTATCACCGATCGCCATCTGAAGCTTAGATTTTCGTTGTGGGTACTTTTCTCTCGAGTGAGAAGCGTTCTACATCTCTTCTCTCGAGTTCTCTGCGCTATCCTCTGTTATAAGTTTTAAAATTGGGGTGATCTATTCATCCCCCCCCTGTCTAGATCACTCTCTAGTGATTCTATCAATTGGTATCAGAGCGGGTTGCCCATAATGTGGTCTAACGACCAGGGTAGACCTAGAACTAACACTCCTCACAGCTTCATTTCCGAGGGATATTCGATTAACAGACCTCCTTTCTTTGATGGTGTCAATTATCTTTACTGGAAAAATAGGATGGAGGTGTTCCTAAGAGCGCAGAGTCACGAGCTCTGGAGGGTGATCACCACAGGACCGTTCTAGCTGTCAGAAGATGAGAGTACATGGACGAGAGAACACATCAGGCTCTCAACAGTCAACTGGACGACACTCAAATCATGCAGTGCGCTATCCATCCTAAGAAATATGCAAGGATCTCTGCTTGCAAAACGTCTAAGAAGATGTGGGATGAACTTGAACTCATGTATGAAGGTACATCCCAAGTCAAGGAAACAAAGGTAAACATGATCACCTCCTAGTATGAATTGTTTAAAATGAAATCCGAAGAAACAATCACTGATATGTATGCCAGACTGTCGTTGATCACGAATAGTCTTAAGGGTTTTGGAAAAGAGATTTCTGAAAAGGATGTAGTTCAAAAAATTATTAGATCGCTGTCTCCTGTGTGGCACACTAAGGCCACCGTCATAGAAAAATCTAAGGATCTGTCTAAAATGACTGTCACAGAATTAGTTGGATCTCTGATGACTTATGAAATGACGTTAAAAAAGGATGTTGAAGAGGTAAATAAGAAGGGCAATAACATTGCTCTTAAGGGGTCTCGTAGTGGCAGTGGTAGCAGCAGTAGCAGTAGTTATAGCAGCTGTAGTGAGGTGTTTGAAAACTCCTCAGATCTTGATCAAGATGAGCGAGCCTTACTGACCCGTAGATTTCAACAGTTCTTGAGATCCAAAGGCAAGAAGTTTAGAAAAGAAAACCTCAATCATCTGGTAAGAATTTTAACTCCAAGTCTGGCAAATACAAGGCCACTGACAAACTTACTTGTTTTCATTATCACAGGCTCGGCCATATGAAAAATGATTGCCCTGAACTTAAGAAAAAGAACACCAAGGTACAGAAGAAAAAGTCCAAGGCAATGGTCTGCACCTGGAGTGATGAGGAGGAGGATGTCGAAGGAAATTCTTCCGAAGAAGAAGAGGAAAGATTGTGTCTGATGGCCGACACAGACACTGAGGTAGGCATCCATTTTGAACAATACAATATAGATGATTGAGAGGATGCTTATGCAGATTTACTTGATAAGTTTAATTGTCAAACCAAGGATTACAAAATGCTAAAGAAAAAGCTGAATAGTGTAGTCGAGGAAGGAAGCTGCTTGAAAAAGGAAAATGAAGATCTGAAGAAAGAAATTCAAGAGTTAAACTCTTTAAAGAGTGAGAATAAAAACCTCCAAGATGACATTGAACAAGCAAACAAGGATCTAGATCAATTCAAGATAAGGTTTCATGAGCTGCAAAAGGAAAATAATCTTGTTTCTGAAAAATGTGAAGCTATAAAGATCATCAATTCTGAATTATAGAAAATGAGTGAAAAATTGCAAAAGGATCTAGAAGATAAACAAGACACTCTGGAAAAATTTGTTCAAGGAAAATCCAACCTAGACACCATGCTAGGTGTGAGAGTGAATTTCAACAAGGAAGGTTTGGGATACAATCCCACTAACAAAAGGCCATTTGAATTTGAGACTATAACCTTCTGCTCTGAAAAGGGAAAAGAGAAGCTAGACACCCCATCCAGCTCTAACGGCCAAGCCGAAGAATATGTGAAAACTAACTCCATTCCATCAAAGAACACCAAAAAGAATGATCATGGTAAACCCACAATGCATCAGAGTAGCAAGACTACTCCCTCAAGGAACCCGGGTGTCTATAGAGTAAACCCTGCTCAATTCAGGAAAAAGAATTATGGCAACAATTGGAGTGCTCCAACCCAGTGGAGTCATCATAGGGCACCTAGTAAGAAACAAAAGTGGAGTCATAATATGCAAAATTGGGTTCACCCTAAAACCTCACAAAGGTTCCCCGATCAGAAAAGATTCTGGAATAACCCACAAAGAAAAACCTATAACTGGAACAACTCACATGCTATGAAGAACAAAATTCATCAAAATCTGAGGACTAGAGCTAATAAAACATTGCATGCTGAAAATGAAAATTCTGCTCACAAGAAAGGGACCAGACAGGTCTAGATTCCTAACATTGTTTTGGAAGGAATGAGTAACTTTTTTGGACCCAACTTTTCTTGGGTTCCAAAATTTCCTTGTGCTTGATTTGATTGCAGGTCAGTCTGGCAGCCGAACACAATAGATGGTACCTAGATAGCGGCTGTTCCAGGCACATGACAGGTGACCAGTCAAAGTTCAGTAAGCTAGAAATGAAGATGGGAGGTATGGTCAAATTTGGAGGTAAGAATAAAGGTAAGATCATAGGAATAGGGACAGTTGGTAAGTCCCCCTCCAATGTGATTGAAAAAGTTTTGCTAGTAGATGGTCTTCAACATAACTTTCTTAGCATCAGTCAGCTATGTGACAAGGGTCACAAAGTTATTTTTGACAATAATGCATGCAAAATCTTTGAAATAAATTCTAACAAAATCATATTTTTAGGACATAGGGTGAAAAATGTTTACATGGTAGATCTTAACAAGAATTCTGAATCAAATCTTTATCTTTCTGCTGATTTAGACAATAATGCTTTTAATTGGCATAGGCGTTTAGGTCATGCTAGCTACACTACCTTAAATAAATTGGTAAAATTTGATCTGGTTAGAGGTTTACCTAAAATAAAATTCAACTCAAATTCAAAAATTTGTTATGCCTGTGCTCTAGGCAAGCAGACCCGAAAGTCTTTTAAACTAAGATCTAAGCCATTGTCTTCTAGACCAATGGAACTTCTTCATATGGACCTCTTCAGTCCTACTAGAACTCAGAGTCTTAATGGAAGTAGGTTTGGTTATGTGATTATTGATGATCATTCTAGATTTTCATGGATCTTTTTCTTAGCTAACAAGAATGATACTTTTCAAAAATTCAAACAGTTTTTTAATAAGGTCAAACAAGAAGGAAAACATAAAATTTGTTCAATTCAATCTGACCATGGAGGTGAATTTGAAAACTTCATGTTTTCTGATCTTTGTGAAACTGAGGGACTAACACACAAATTTTCTTCTCCCAGGACACCGGAGCAGAATGGAATTATGGAGAGAAGAAATCGAACCATTGTGGAGATGGCCCGAACTATGCTGATTGAGAGTCAACTACCAAGGAAGTTTTGGGCAGAGGCGGCCAATGCAGCAACTTATACAATCAATAGGGCCATGGTAAGACCATTTCACAAGAAAACCCCTTATGAGCTATTGAAATGTAAGAAACCAAACTTGGCTCACTTCAGAATTTTTGGTGCTAAATGTTTTATCCATAATAATGACAAGAAGGACCTAGATAAATTTGATGCTAAAAGCTATCCTGGAATATTTTTAGGATACTCTGAAGTGTCTAGAGCATATAGGGTTTTCAACATTACTGAACAAAAAATTGAAGAGTCTCCACATGTCATTTTTGATGAAACAAAAAGTGCTACTAACATTGAAGATGATGACATGGATTCAAAGCATGATGGCGAATTCCTAGAAGATGAAGAAGAAGAGAAGATTCAGCCAAATGAAACACCAGATGCTCCCAACCAGGTAAGGCCAGCTGAAACAGGTGAGTCTTCAATAAATGTTAGATTTCTAAAAGACCACCCTATTCAAAACATCATAGGAAATTTGAATGATCCCCCTAGGACAAGGTCTTTTCTTAGAAATGTTAATAATCAAGTAGCATTAGTGTCACAGGTAGAACCCAAAAATGTTGAAGAGGCTTTAAAAGATGAATCTTGGGTTAATGCAATGAATGAGGAACTAGTACAGTTTGAAAGAAACAATGTATGGGAACTAGTTCCTAGACCTGAAAATGTAACTGTTATTGGAACAAAATGGGTGTTTAAGAATAAACTGAATGAAGATGGAATAGTTTCTAGAAATAAAGCTAGACTTGTAGCTAAAGGCTACTGCCAAGAGTTCGGAGTAGACTTTGAAGAATCATAAGCTCCTGTTGCTAGGTTAGAAGCCATAAGAATTCTGCTAGCTTTTGCATGTTCTAAAAATATGATACTTCATCAAATGGATGTGAAAAGTGCATTTTTGAATGGTCTCATCAAGGAAGAAGTTTTTGTAGATCAACCACCTGGATTTCAATTATCTTCATACCGTAACAAGGTTTTCAGGTTGAACAAAGCCCTATATGGATTGAAACAGGCTCCTCGGGTTTGGTATGAGAGGCTGACAGAATTTCTGCTCAGCAAGGGCTACAAAAGAGGTAAGGTGGATCAGACTTTGTTTACAAAGGTGCTAAATAAAAATCTCATCATAGTTCAGGTATATGTAGAGGATATTATTTTTGGTTCAACATGTATTGAACTGTGTAGAGAATTTGCTGAAATGATGTCTAATGAATTCGAGATGAGCATGGTAGGTGAACTAAAATATTTACTTGGATTACATGTGCAGCAATTGGAAGATGGGTGCTTCATCAGTCAGACAAAGTACTCAATGGAAATTCTCAAGAGATTTGGGATGGAAAACTTGAAGCACATCTCAACTCCAATGGTTACCAACACTTCTCTAGATGCAGATGAATCAGGTCAGGAAATTGATGCAAAGCTATACCGAGGTATGATCGGATCCCTACTCTATTTGACTGCCTCGAGACCTGATATCCAATTCAGTGTAGGTATGTGTGCTAGATATTAATCTAGGCCTACTGAATTGCATCTTGCTGCTGTAAAGAGAATCTTTAAATACATTTATGGAACTCATAACTTAGGACTGTGGTACCTGCATCAAATGCTTTAGATCTCATTTCATACACTGATGCTGATTACGCTGGCTGCAAACTAGATAGTAAGAGCACTAGTGGACATTGTCAGTTCTTAGGTGGGTTTCTGGTTTCTTGGGGTTCCAAGAAGCAGCACTATGTGGCCCTCCCCACTGCAGAAGCTGAATACATAGCTACAGGGAGCCATGGTACACAGGTGATCTGGATCAAAAATCAGCTTCAGGACTACCAAGTAGACTTAGGCTGCACCCCCCATATATTGTGATAATACTAGTGCCATTAATCTTGCAAAGAATCCTATCTTGCATTCGCGAACCAAACACATAGAGATCCGACATCATTTCCTCAGAGATGAGGTTTCTAAAGGCTCTTTTGAATTGATCCATGTTAGCACTGCACATCAGATAGTTGATATTTTCACTAAGCCATTGGATAATGAAAAATTCACAACATTGAGGAGAGAATTAGGCATTTTTAAATCTTCTTGAATGCTGAACTCCTTGAATAAAATGCCTCCATGTTTCTGCGTCAGTATTTGCACACATCCGCATTTAGCATTTATCATATTTCAATAAAATTGCATTAGAATGTATAACCGATTGGTATATCAAATGATAGTTGGGTGAAGGTCAAATTTCTTTTGATTGGAAATCCATCTCATGTGTAGAGGCTAGACCTCCGCCTAGTACCATCGGTCATCTTGCATTAAGATGAGTTTCATTTTGCATATTTGCCCATTCAGCATGAGTTGTGTCTGCATATTAGTTCATAATGTGAGGGGGGGTTTTATCCCTATGCCAGCTGATAAGTGTTGTGTAGTGGACAGCGGATCTAGAGGGGAGGGGTGAATAGATCTGCCCCTCTTTTCACAATGAAACCCTCTAAATAGCTAGATAGAACAAATCGCAGCGGAATATAACTAGCTAAATGAAGGACACAACGATTTGCTTAGCAAGATGATTACTATTATATCGATTAGAACTTAAGCATGCATCTAGAACGAAACAATCACACAAACAAACCACAACACATGAGATTTTAAGGTGGTTCGGACTGAATCCCCAGTCCTACGTCCACCCCTCACCAAATCCGGTGAGGCTCCACTAGTGCCATGCACTGAACCGTAAATCGAAAAGACCACCGATTACCTTCCTACTAACCGCCGGTAGGGACGTCAACACCGCAGATCGGATAACTTCCGATTGCCTTCCTACTAACCACTGGTAGGGACGATCTTCAGTTCCAAATGTTTGAATGAAATGGAAGAGAACAATTATGAAAATACTCAAACAAGATATGAAATATGTTCAAAGAGAAAAGATCTTGTCTGAGTTTGCTGGAGCTTGAATCTGATGCTTCACTTGGCTTGGAGTTGATCTCCTCTTGAAGTAGCTTGAATCACTTGGAGATATGATAAAGAACTTCTTCCCGGAGTACTGTTCACAGCTACAGTACTCGAACTCCTCTCCCTTGAACACACCCTTGCAGCCTCCTTTGATCTCCCTTATTAGCCTTTCTTGCTTCTACTCTTCCTTGGAGGTTGTTGGATTGAGATATGAACTTGAATCACCTTGAGTTGATGGAGAGAGTGTTGGATGTAGCTTTGATCTTCCTTTTGATCCTCTTGAGTTGATGAAGAGGAAGAAGGATGCAGTTTAGATCACCTTTGAACCCCTTGATTGCTTCTTCTTCCTTGGAGGTTGAGATGGCTTCAGATCTGGACTTGAATGCCTTGGAATGGATGAAGAACTCCTTCCCAAAACACTGTTCACGGAGGTGCTACAGTGCCTCGAAAATGGCCTCCCTTGATCTCTCTTGAAGCCTTAAAGCATTAGGGTTTCTAACCCCTCAAGTGTTGGTTTTATAGACCTTGAATGGTCCATAGACACCCTCTAGACCAGATCCATAAATCATGGAAGATTAGGTAAGGTTTGATTAAACAAATCCATGGAAAGGGGCTGGCCACGAGGTGGAATTCGAAGTCAAACAAGGCTGCATCGGGGCTGGCGATCGACCTGCAGCTCTTGGCGGTCGACCGCTACTGTGAAACCTGCAAACGGGCGGTCCCTGGGATTTTCGGTCGTTGACCTACAAACCGAGAAGGAATTGAAGTTCTCCCATTAGGCTCATCTCAAATTCGCTAGTCATGAGGTTAGCAAATTCCTCACACATTTCAGATTTTGTAGAACCAAACACAATGTCATCAACATAAATTTGAACAATCAAGATGTTCTTACCTTGCTTCTTGGTGAAAAGTGTTTGATCTACTTTACCTCGTGTGTACCCTTTTTCAATGAGGAACGAGCTTAGTCTCTCATACCAAGCTCTTGATGCTTGCTTAAGTCCATAAAGCGCCCTTTCTAGCTTGTATACAAAATCTGCATTGTTAGAATTCTCAATGCCAGGGGGCTGCTCAACGTAGACTTCTTCTTTGGTCAAGCCATTCAAGAAAGCACTTTTGACATCTATTTGATAAAGCTTTATTCTAAGGGAGCATGCAAAGGCAAGTAAAATTCTGATGGCTTTGAGTCTAGCAACTGGGGCATAAGATTCATCAAAGTCTACCCCAAACTCTTTATTATACCCTTGAGCCATCAATCTAGCCTTATTTCTTATTATCTTGTCATCCTCACTTAGTTTGTTCCTAAAGACCCATTTAGTGCCCATGACAGATTGTGATGAAGGTCTAGGAACAAGATGCCAAACTTTGTTTCTCTCAAACTGGTTTAGCTCTTCTTGCATGGAATTTATCCAGTTTTCATCTTTTAAAGTTTCATCAATATTTTTGGGTTCATGCTGCGAGACAAGAGCAAGTTGATCTAATTCTTCCATAATTTTAAAATGTGACCTTGTTCTGGGTGGGTCATTCAAACTACCAATGACATTTTCTAAAGGATGATCCTTAAGAATTCTAATGTTTGTAGAATCGTTACCTTCCCCTGGAGCTTGATCCCTTGCATTGCTTGATTCAGCTAGGTCACCATCTTCTTTTATTTCTTCTTGTAGAGGATCACTCTTGTCCTTTATGCTTAGGAATTCCTCATCTTCATCGTTTTTCCTGCAAGAGTTATCATTGTTAGAATCATGATATTCATCAAAGGAAACATGGGGTGATTCTTCCACAGTTTGATTTTTGATATTGTAAATTCTATAAGCCCTAGATCTATCAGAATATCCAATGAATATACCTTCATCGCTCTTGGGCTCGAATTTATCTAAGTCTCTTTTGTCATTGTTGTGAATGAAGCATTTCGATCCAAACACTTTCATATGTGAGAGAGATGGCTTTTTACCTTTTAGCAACTCATAAGGAGTCTTTTTGGTGTGTGGCCTTACCATAGAGCGGTTGATAATGTAACATGCCGAGTTTACCGCTTCAGCCCAAAACCTCCTTGGAAGTTGCCGTTCAGCAAGCATGGTTCTTGCCATCTCTACAAGTGTCCGGTTTCTCCTTTCAACCACACCGTTTTGCTCTGGCGTTCTTGGTGAAGAAAATCGGTGTGAAATCCCTTCGGCCCTGCAAAGGTTATAGAAGTTAGCATTTTCAAATTCACCACCGTGATCAGATTGAATCTTGGAAATTTTAAACTCACAGTCCTGCTTTATCTTCATGTAGAGTGCCTGAAACTCATCAAAAGCATCATTTTTGTGTGTGAGAAAGAAAACCCATGTGAACCTAGAAAAGTCATCCACCAAGACATATCCATATTTTCTACCACTTAAGCTAGCAGTTCTGGTTGGGCCAAATAGGTCCATATGAATTAGCTCGAGTGATTTGGATGATGTATTTTCAGATCTTCCCTTGAATGATTTTCTAGTTTGTTTACCTAGGGCACATGCATCACACAATTTATTTTCTTGTTTAAATGATAGTTCAGGCAAACCTTTCACCATTGAATGCTTCAAGAGTTTATGCAAGACATTGTAGCTAGCATGTCCTAGTCTACGATGCCATATCCATGCAAGTTCAGATTTTGGTGCAGCAAGATAAAGATTTAAATGAGCAGGATCATCTAAGTCAATCATGTAAACATTGTTGACTCTCTTACCAGAAAATTTTACCTTGTCAGATTTTGGTTCAAGAATTCTGCATTCATGAGAGTCAAATAACACTTTGTGTCCTTTATTACACAATTGACTTATACTAAGCAGGTTATATTTCAATCCTTCAACTAACAACACGTTACAAATGGAGTTGGAGAGGTTCTTACCTACATTACCCGTTCCAATGATTTTTTCCTTTATTGTTTCCTACAAATGTGACATATTCTCCTTACTTTTCCTCCAAGAGACAGAATTTTGATTTGTCTCCAGTCATGTATCTTGAACAGCCGCTATCAAGGTACCACATGTTATGCATGGCTGCAAGACATTTCTGCACAAGCAATTAAGCAATGGTGTTTGGAACCCAACCAAATTTGGGTCCCTTCAAGCTTTTCAGAATTTCAAAACATGAAACCATTTCTTTTGGAATCAAACCTTCTTAACATTCATGCTTTGTTTGCTTAGAGCAGGGATTTGATTTTTCTTTTCCATCTTGACATTCATTTTTTGTTTAGAAGCTCTTTGTTGGATTTTGTAGAAGTTTGAGGAGGTTTGCTTCTTAAACCATTGAGGCCGTTGGTTAGTTTTGGGTTGAAACTGATTGTTTTGCCACCTATGGGATTGATGAACACAGAAATCACAATTTTCCCAAAGATATGGTGATGCTGGCCTATATGAGTGTGCAATCCAATTGTGGTGAAATCTGGAAGGTTGAGCATGCAATGGCCAAGGAAGTGTTGACCTATGCTGCGGGGAAGGTCGACCTTTCTTAGGTTTTTGGACAGACTTTTTGGGAATGTTGGTGACTGCCTCTTCAATCTTTTCTTTCCCTTTCTCCTTTTATTTTTGCTGGTTTTGTGTGGGAGTTGTGTTTGAGGTGGAAGCTTCGGAAGATGAAACAAATGTGACAATTTTTAGCCCAATTGGCCTTTTGTTTGTTGGTTCAAAACCCAACCCTTCCTTGTTGAAGTTCATTCTAGTACCTAGCAATGCATCTAGGTTTTCTCTTCATCGCTCCATGTGGACACCATGGCCTTGTTCTTCTTCTTGCCCTTCCATTTGTCAGATTTTCTGAATCTGTCGGGACAATCATTCTTAAAATGCCCTGGTTGTTACAAGAATAGCAAATGATTTTATCAGATTTCTTAGAATTTTCAGAATTAGATCTGAAACCATTTCTTACCTTTGACCTTCCTCTCATGAAGCTCTTACATTCCTTTCTCAAGAATTTCTTAAACTTACGTGTGCGCATGGCTACATCATCCTCATCTCGCTCACTTGCCGAATCCTCACCTTCATCAGAAGAGCCTTGACCGCTGGGTCCTGTTTTAAGAGCTAGGGACTTCTTCTTAGGTGCCTCAGCCTCTTTGTTCTTGAGGTTGATCTCATAGGTCATCAATGACCCAATGAGTTCATCTACCTTGGTAGTTGTGAGATCTCTTGATTCTTCAACCATGGTAGCCTTTGTATGCCATGCTAGAGTTAACGATCTGAGAATTTTCCTTACAATTTCTTACTCTGAATATTTCTTTCCCAAATCAGTTAAACTATTAGTAAGCACAGTCAATCGAGCATACATATCTTGAATTGATTCATTAGGCTTCATGCAGAACATTTCATATTCAGAAACTAAAATGTTGGCTTTTGTTTCTCGTACCTGAGAGGTTCCTTCGTAGATTACCTCTAGCTTGTCCCACATTAGTTTTGCAGATGCGCAGGTAGCCACTCTTGAGAATTCAACTGGATGCAGTGAGCATTGCATGATGTGTTTGGCACTCCAGTTGACAGTGGATTACCTTATCTGTTCTTTGGTCCACAAGTCCTCATTATCCGTAAGCTCATATGGACCTTTGCTGATCACTCGCCAAAGTTCGTAGTCTTGGGCGCGAATGAACACCTGCATACGATGTTTCTAATAGGGATAATTAGATCCAGTGAAATAAGGAGGCCTATTCACAGAATGTCCTTCAGGTAAATAACCCTTAGACGCTGATCCACCATTTCCCTCAAGGTCATTGGACCCCATAATGAGAGATTAGGCTCTGATACCACTTGTTGTGTAGTGGACAGCGGATCTAGAGGGGAGGGGTGAATAGATCTGCCCCTCTTTTCACAATGGAACCCTCTAAATAGCTAGATAGAACAAATCGCATCGGAATATAACTAGCTAAATGAAGGACACAACGATTTACTTAGCAAGATGATTACTATTATATCGATTAGAACTTAAGCATGCATCTAGAACGAAACAATCACACAAACAAACCACAACACACGCGATTTTAAGGTGGTTCGGACTGAATCCCCAGTCCTACGTCCACCCCTCACCAAATCCGGTGAGGCTCCACTAGTGCCACGCACTGAACCGTAAATCGGAAAGACCACCGATTGCCTTCCTACTAACCGTCGGTAGGGACGTCAACACCGTAGATCGGACAACTTTCGATTGCCTTCCTACTAACCACCGATAGGGACGATCTTCAGTTCCAAATGTTTGAATGAAATGGAAAAGAATAATTATGAAAATACTCAAACAAGATATGAAATATGTTCAAAGAGAAAAGATCTTGTCTGAGTTTGCTGGAGCTTGAATCTGATGCTTCACTTGGCTTGGAGTTGATCTCCTCTTGAAGTAGCTTGAATCACTTGGAGATATGATAAAGAACTTCTTCCCGGAGTACTGTTCACAGCTACAGTACTCGAACTCCTCTCCCTTGAACACACCCTTGCAGCCTCCTTTGATCTCCCTTATTAGCCTTACTTGCTTCTACTCTTCCTTGGAGGTTGCTGGATTGAGATATGAACTTGAATCACCTTGAGTTGATGGAGAGAGTGTTGGATGTAGCTTTGATCTTCCTTTTGATCCTCTTGAGTTGATGAAGAGGAAGAAGGATGCAGTTTAGATCACCTTTGAACCCCTTGATTGCTTCTTCTTCCTTGGAGGTTGAGATGGCTTTAGATCTGGACTTGAATGCCTTGGAATGGATGAAGAACTCCTTCCCGAAACACTGTTCACGGAGGTGCTACAGTGCCTCGAAAATGGCCTCCCTTGATCTCTCTTGAAGCCTTGAAGCATTAGGGTTTCTAACCCCTCAAGTGTGTGTTTTATAGACCTTGAATGGTCCATAGACACCCTCCAGACCAGATCCATAAATCATGGAAGATTAGGTAAGGTTTGATTAAACAAATCCATGGAAAGGGGCTGGCCACGAGGTGGAATTCGAAGTCAAACAAGGCTGCATCGGGGCTGGCGGTCGACCTGCAGCTCTTGGCGGTCGACCGCTACTGTGAAACCTGCAAACGGGCGGTCCCTGGGATTTTCGGTCGACCGCCACTAGCTGACAGTCGACCGGCAGCTGAACCAACTTCGAGCTGGGATTCCCTGGCTGGGGCGGTCGAACCCGGGCTTGCCCGTGTCGGTCCGTTAAGTCTTGAACTCTATCGTTCAACTCCATTAGCAGCCCGTGCATGTTTGTGGCATCGCCCTTGATAGTCTAGAAGGTATTAACTGAGTCTTTAACCTTGGATTCTCTTGGCTATACTTCTTTGTGCATTGACCTTGGATGAGTGACGAGTCGAATATGAAATGTCAACTTTTGCTTGTAAGAGAGATGAGATTTGCATCCTTGCTTGGGCGCGATCAATGAGCTTTCACTTTGGTCATTGCCACTTGATTCCTTGTCCATTCATTTGCATATCTGTCATGAATAAAAACATCACGTATGTCAATCACATGAGAGTGGAAGATATCAATGACTAATAGTGTTTAGCCATTATCAAAACCAAGAAACTCATATGACCATGGAATGATGTCGAATGACCCAAGTGACCACAGAATGACTCAAATGACCTCATAGACACAACAATAAGTTGAGGGGTTTTGAGCAGTTGTATTCGTTATGTTTGCATATCAGATCATTTTGTGAGGGGGAGTTGTCCCTGTGACTGATTCAAAAGATTTTGAGAGATTATTGGTATTGCTACTTTTATTGGAAGAATTTATATAGTCCATCCACAGAAAGTAGAATCTCATACACTTCTTAAACCTTTAAGTCTGAGCAACTGATGTATTGCTAGAATCTTCTATCTAATAAACTAGCATAGACTTAGATAAAGTATTTGAAGTATATCTTCTTACACATTTCATGATCATGGACCAAAAGCTAAACTCGTATGTCATGAAATCTGCCAAAAACTTGAAACGTAGACTTCTGAGAACAAATTCTTTCAGAATCAGTACTTCTGGTATTGTCTTCAAACATACCATATCAAAAATTTAGGGGCATAAAAATATTCAGAGCAATGGTCTGATTACTGAGAAACTAGATGATTCATCAATGAAATGAAATTCTTCCTATGTCATGAGGTGTCAGATTATCTCTGATTAAATATTGCAAAAATATTTTCTATCTGATCATGACAGAGTAATGGTAATCAGATGATTGAGTAACTGGGGAGTCTGGCCTCTGATCAAGGTGTCTCCTCACGTAAAAAGACACTTGAGTTACTAACTCTGTTATATAAAGAGAGGTAATGCGGTTCTCACATTGAGTAACTGAGGATTCTGGCCTCTAGTCAAGGTGTCTCCTCATGTCAAAAGATGTGATCTACCAAAATTACTTATGGATGCTTTTGCTGATCATTAAAGAAAAATCAGTCAAATCCCCTGTATTTGTAAAATTATCTGGACTGTTTGTCCTCAATACCTCTAGAATGTTTTTTTCTGAGGATCAGTCTCTTGCAGTCCAATTAGTACAGTTTCTGGTCAGAACACTCTTGACATACCTGTTCATCCTTGTTCTACATCATATCCTCTGTACGTTGATAAACTTCACTCTCATTCTAAGTCCCTCTTGGTTACTAGATTTGAAGCATCTTCGCTTGAATTGGTTCTCCTACTTAATCTTTTAAGATATGATTATGGGTCATTCTACACTGTGAAAATACTGTGTTTATTTTTCTCACTCATCCTGCAGCTCCATATCTCTTTCACTATCTTTTGATGATGTCAAAGGGGGAGAGAATGAAAATGAAATTGAATTTCTATCACTCTCCGTTGTCTGGTCAGTCAGTGAAAGGGAGAGTAGCCTTCACTCTCTTGTGTTCATGTTGTCAGGGGGAGTCATTATGAAGGAGGGTCAGCATTTGGATATCATGGATATTGTGCATATTTCAGACTTCAAATAAAAAAATCAATTTTTTAAAACTGATATTGTTGCCATCATCAAAAAGGGGGAGAATGTTGCATTTTGTGCTTTGATGATGTTGAATTTTGTCTTTTGATGATGTCCGAACAATATAGTTTATTATTTTTAAGTCAACGCATTTCTGTGCACATGACATTTCGATGAAAAAACCTAAGATCATGGCATTTTATCCAACACTCTGTGTGCATGACATTTCATCGAACACTCTAACGATGCTAGTCTGCACTGGGTCATGCATTACGTCTTAGCATACCAGGTTTGAGCATGGTGCGTCTCACGCACATCTAGAGTCGGTGCATGTCATGCTTATGGCATAATTAGGTCGATGCAGGTCTTGCATTATGCATGAGAAGGTTCGTGCATTCCACTATACCAGTCAGTGCATATCTCTATTTTGTATGCATATAAGGGTCTGTGCATTCAAGTCTGTGCATGCTCTTAGTCGGTGCAGGTTTTGCATAATGCTTCATAGGGTCTATGTTAGTTTGCGTTAGAGTCTGTTCACTTGCCTTCAATGTCTGTGCACCCCTTCATTCATACTGTATTGAGTCTGGGCATGTTGTTGCATTATCCATATCAGAGTCCGTGCAGGTTTTTGCCTTGAGTATTTGAGTCAGTGCATATCTCTCTGTCCACATGCCCATAAGATAGTCCGAGCACTTAGTTGCCAGGGTCGGTGCATACCCAAGATAGGTCCGTGCATGTTCTCTTCCGTGCATATTAAGTTTGTGTAATTCACTGTTCCAACCGATGCAAGTTCAGCTTTAGGCTGACTAAGGTCGGTGCATGTCTCATACATTGTTTGTGCACATTTACCTTGTGCCATATAGGGTCTGTGCAACATTTAGGTCTGTGCATCATTTAAGTCTATGCACATCTATTTTCTCATGCACTAAGGGTCTTGTGTCTCTATTAGCGTGTCATGCACAGCTGCGACTGTGTCTGCGTCTCATGCACTTATGGTCTTGTGTCTCTGTTAGCGTCTCATGTACAACTGCGACCGTGATTGCGTCTCATGCACTTATGGTCTTGTGTCTCTGTTAGCGTCTCATCCATTTGAGTCTCATATTGCATGAAGTCGGTGCATTACACTGTATCAGGTCAGTGTCATAAGGCAACATACGGTCGGTGCAAGTTTTCAGTTTCATCATGACCACGGTCGGTGCAAATTTCTGTTTCAACATTTCATATATCAAAGGGATACAGTTGGTGCAAGTCACTATTCATCCAATAGAAGGAACTTAGTTAAAAACAAAAAGGGGCACGTGAGCCCAGAAGGCAGAAGGCGCGCACGTGAGCTCCAAGAAAGGCCTCACACTTAATAAACCTTTTGTTCTGCAGGGAATAATCTCGTCTGTAAATGAAAGGCACGTGATCCAAGGAAAGAAACATTCTATTCCCTAACATGTGGACCAATGGAATTTCAGTAGGGTTCTATTGCTTGATCCATACGAAGCCACTGCTCCTATATAAAGCTACCCAACCCTTTGAACAAGGGTGCTGAAAGCTGTCGTTCGTCTCCACCTGAGGAGAGAGCTTCTCCAGGAGCAAGAGGGAGAGTGAGTAATCCAGTTGAGTGGAGAAAGAGAAAGAGGTTTCTCTGAGAGCAGCCAGCTAGTGCATTTGTTTATGCTTCTTTGAAGCTACATTCTCCAGTGATTTCTCGTTTATTATTTTTCATTTTGATCCAAGATTATCGTCTGTGTTTTAATTTGTTTTCCCTCTAGTGTAGAGGAAGAGAGACTGTGTCTCCAGGTTGCAAGTGGTGGAGCGTCACTTGTGGGTTCCCTCCGGTTTAGAGGAAGGGAGACTGTGTCTTTGGTTGCTAGTGACTGGGTGTTACTAGTGTTTTCCCTCCGGGTTGGAGGAAGAGAGGAGAGTGTTCCTCTGGGCAAGTTGTGAGGCAGCTGTTGTCGCAGACTGAGTCTGCTTTTCTAGCATGTGCTAGTGGAATCTTCGTCCTGTGTGGACGAGGGGTGGACGTAGATTGCAGTGGGCAATCGAACGACCTAAAAAATACCTTGTCTCCTTGTGCGATTGTTGGTTTGTCTTCTGTGTGTTATTTGTTCTTTGGTTAGTGGAGGTTTCTATCTTTGTTGGCTTCCTTGTCCATCTTCTGCTCGATCATTTAGCTGTGTATCACCGATCGCTATCTGAAGCTTAGATTTTCGTTGTGGGTACTTTTCTCTCGAGTGATAAGCGTTCTGCATCTCTTCTCTCGAGTTCTCTGTGCTATCCTGTGTTATAAGTTTTAAGATTGGGGTGATCTATTCATCCCCCCCTTTCTAGTTCTCTGCGCTATCAAATTTGACTAAGTCAACTTTGACTGAAGTTGCATTGACTGCGTTGATCATGTTGACTATGGACTTGAATATGATTTGTCAATCTTGCTCAACATATGTTCTTTCTTTATTTGATATTTTGTTCTTGACAGAGTCAACTCCATTTGAACGCTGCTACGACTCTTCTTCTTCTTTGCCTCTCTATTCATTTGTGAGTTTGCTTGTTAGTGGAGTCGACTCCAAGGACACATATTGTCGACTCTTCTTCATGCCTTTCAACGCTTACAGCCTTGTTGTCTATTATTCACCCATACCGAGCTATATGTCACCCTAATTTGCTATTTGTCACCCTTAGCCAGTTATTTGTCAGCCTTATTCACAAATAGCCATCGCACTTGCAAAAGCATTTATCACTGTTATCCTTCAGACGAGATGTGCTTCTGGCAAGCTTCTGGACTCGACTCCAAATGCTTCTCGAGTCGACTATCCTTCTTCGCAATTGAAGGCTTTTAGCGCTACTGCCTATTTTTCACCCTTAATAGGCTATTTTTCACCCTTATAGCCTATTTTACATCGTTAACTATCTATTTGTCACCACTAATCCGTCGCTATTGGTGCTTCTGCTAGCGGGTGACTTCAGCCTGACTTCAAGTCGACTTAAAGAGCTTCTGAAGTCGACTTCGTCTACATGAAGGCTTCTTCTTCTTTCATTCAACACAATCTTTCTACAAACATGAATCTTCATCAAGTCATCAAATGTGTTAACTAAGTTCTTCTCTAACTGTCTTGACTTTTTCTACTACTTTTCCAGCTGTTCATACTCTGTTAAAAATATCTCCATCAAGAGCCTGTAAAGACAGCATGAAGGATATCATTAACACAATTAAGCAGATAAAGACCCTTATGGCTTGTAGCGTGAACTTGCTTATAATGACTCGTATGGCATCATCAAAACTAACTTATAGTATCGCTTAGCTATCATCAAAACAAATCAGGCCAATGCATGAGCAATATATGTATGCATGAACCACTCATGCATAATACTCTCCCCCTTTTTGATGATGGCAACAAGTATGACTCATTTTTGATGATGGCAACAAGTATGAGTCATTATCCACACATCTCCCCCTTTGCCATTAGCAAAAAAAATATAATTTTGGGGATAACTGGTGTAGGCACGCCAAAATTGACAATATTGAGAGTGCATCTCATATTGCTTGTGATACCCCAATTTGACCCTCAAATCGACTTATTTGAGTGATTTTTCCCACTTTTCTCGAATATTCAACTTTCTTCAGCTTTTTTCTTTTTTTTTGAATTTTTCCTGGGCTTTTCTCCAATTTTTGGGAGCATTCTCTTAAACGCGTCCGACCCCTGGGACACGTTTTACTGGGCGACAGGTTGAGTGG
Source organism: Amorphophallus konjac (assembly GCA_022559845.1). NCBI lineage: Eukaryota > Viridiplantae > Streptophyta > Magnoliopsida > Alismatales > Araceae > Amorphophallus > Amorphophallus konjac. The sequence continues at coordinate 109,623,803 of CM040123.1, forward strand.
ATGCTATTTCCTTTTTCCATTTTTGATAATTACCAAATTCCTTAAATTTCAGGAATACACGCCCACCCTCACGGACGCAATTTCCTTTTTAAATTTCTTGTAATTTCATAAATAAAAGAAAAGGCGTCTTGACGTCAGGATGCGATTTCCTTTTAATTCTTACTAATTTCATAAATTCCAATAAACGAGTCTTCTCATCAGGACGTTGTTTCTTTTTCTAATTACCGAAATTCTTTAAATTCAATAAACGCGTCTGCATGTCAGGACGCGATTTCCTTGCTAATTTTTGGTAATTTAAGAAAAAGCGTCAGCTCGCCTAGTTGCCTATTCTTGAACGCGTCCAGGCCCATAGACACGTCTTTCCTTGCCTCAATTTGATATTTTCAATATATCCAAAATTCGTGAAAATTGTTAATTCGCGTCCGGATTCGCAGACGCGATTTCTTTGTTAATTTTGGAAATTCCTAATTTGGCTTGGAATGAGCGTCTGTTGTAGTGGACGCCCATTTAATGGGCGACCACAGGTTTTGACGCCATTTCTCTGTAACGGCCCAAATTCATCGGCAACTTCTTCCTTCCTCGTTTTACGGTCCAACTCAATTGGGGTAAGGCTCTGGGTGACTTTCCAAGCTAGGGATGACTCTTCCCTAGATTTATCTCTTGCCATTGATGATTATCCTAGTCATCCTTGGGTTGAACCTTCGAATATCTCCCTATAAGTAGCCCCTGCGACTTCATGTAAATAGGGGCAGATTTTGATTACAGAGGGGAGGTGCTGCCGAATCCTGAGCTCTAGGAGGGAGTACTCTCTACATCAAAGTTCCAAGCTAACTGTGTCTTCCTCCCGAATGCCAATCCAAAGCAAGGAGAAATCCCCAGGCTCCTTTTTTCATTCTCTATTCTCTATTTATTTGCATTAACTGCTACATGCATCATTTACCTTTCTCATTCCCTTAACTCAACCACGTTGAGGCTCCATAGTGCAACGCTTGCACACTTTATCCTCTTTATTTACACATTCATTCATCATCTTTTCCCTAACCATCACATTGGGGTTTAAAAGGGGAACACCCAACAGGTGTGTTCATTTCCATGCTTCACCTCATATACATATTCACTTAGGATTGATACTGCACACTTGATATCTAATCTATCTTTTGTTGGTGTTGTTGTATTCTTTTGCAAGCGTAATCAATCGAGAGAGACTCTCTCCGTCGGCCGGACGATAGGAAGATAAGGAAGTCGACTCACATCTCCCCGCTTTAAGGTATTCTGCGATCCCTCCTTTTGTTACTATTGTTATATCATTTGAGGCCCTCACGTCCTCTGGTGATCACCCTCTGTTTGCATGCATCGTATGCTCCCCTTTACCTTTTCCCACTTCTTAGCTTAGTTTCTTTGCATATTGTTATTGTTATTTCTAAGTGGATTTTAAATAGATCTAGAAATTGGCGATCATGGTGGGACTTCCTACTATTTTTATTTTTGATTACCCTCCTCCATTAGGCACCCATGTGTGCCATCTCCCTTTTGCACCCACGGTGCATCTCTCATTAGTGCTCCACGTAGCACTCATTTCATCATTTTTTCCCAAGTAATTGTTAATTTATAGGTTTATTTAAGATTCCACTTCTGTTATCCTGCTAAAAATAAAAAAATAAAAATTTTGCATCCATCACAGTGGACACTCATTCAATGAGCGGCCACTCTGTCAGACGCCCATTCATCTTTCCCTTTTGCTGTCTTCGTTAAAAAAAATCACGTCTGTGCTCCCAGACGCGTTATTATTTTTCTCAAAAAAAAAAAGAAACCCGCGCCTGTCATCTCAGACGCGTTCCTATTTTTTTTTTAAAAAAACTTGCGTCCAGACCACTGGACGCCCATTCCCTGAAAAAAAAAAAACTTGCGTCCACGTTTCTGGACGCCCATTCCTTAAAAAAAATGGCGCCCACAGTTGTGGACGCTCATTCTTCTGTTGCATCTGTGATTCCATGTTAGCATATAACATGTTATGTTTGCAGCATACTCATTTGTTGCATCTTGCTGCATATTCATTTGCATATTTCCTGGTGCATATCTCCCTGTCTATTGCATATTCTTTGCTACATTCACTTACATACCCTATTGCATTTACGTTCTTTGTTGCATATCACTTGCATATCTTGTTACATATTCTCTGTTGCATATCACTTGCATATCCTGTTGCATTTACATTCATTTGTTGCATATTCATTTGCATTCCCTGTTGCATTGTCTCTCTATTATACTTTTGAGTTTTCACAGACATTGCACGCACCCTGTTCTGTTGTTCTCTTCTGCCTATGCATTGTCATTCATTTTGTAAACTTTCATGTTAGTCATTATGTTATCTTGTGCATTAGTATTCATTCTGTTACCTTTTGCATTAGCATTCATTTTATTATTCTATTTCTTCTCTTTTGCATTAGCATCTACATTCAGGTGCATTTGGGCATTGGTTTGGGAGACCTCCTCTCCCTACACTTTCTAAGAGACCATACCCCTCTCTTGGTTAAGGAAGGACCCTCCAATTGAGCACTCAGTCTCATTGGACCGGGAATTCCTAAACCAAGACCTCCATAAGTCCCCGCACCCGTGGATTCCCTCACGGACGCTTGGGCAAGTTGTACCCTTTGAAGTCACCCGGTTTAGTTGGCCTATGCATGGTGAGAATCAACCTAGTTGGCATTGAAGCAAAACCTTATTGAAACTAGGTTCATGACCTTGAGTGGATCATATTAACTTTGATAAAACCATTTAATTCACCAAGGTTCAACATAAAAAATAAAAATCAAGCATAAGCATCCACTTGCTTTACATTTTTGCAATTGTGCTTTGATTGCATTTTGGTTGATTTTGCATAATGTCTGGCATGGATAACATGTCTAATAATTTTCATAATCGTGAGGATGATCAACCCAACATATCCTATAATCCTTAATTTTATAATTCTCACCACAACGGACCACGTCCTCATTCCTATGGCTTTGCCTGACCCTTGGGCAATTTCCAATCTCATGGTCCCTCGCCTCAGTTGCGAGCCACTATTCCCACGGGACCATCTCCTCCCTATGACGAGAAGGTTGCCCGAATCTTGCATGCAATAGATCATTTCACCTCTCAACAAATCCAAGCCCTTAAGGCCGTTGTTGAGGGTGCATCTGCTTCTTCTCATCCTCCTTCCACTCTCATTCGGGTGGCCCATCACCCACCTCCATCTTCTACTCACATTCCTACTCGGGTGGCCCATCACTCGTCTCCCTCTCCTGTTCATATTCCCATTTGGGTGGCCCACCATCCGCCTCCTTCCACACATACTCCTCTTTGGGTAGCCCATCACCCGCCTCCTTTTATTTCCCTTCATTCACGGCCCCAAGGCCCATCTATTCCTTGCAACCCGGCTCAACCGGGTCCTTTTCCCTGTCAGTCCATTAATCCCCCTCCACGGCCATCTTATGTGTCCCCTCCTTCAAGGCCTTGTCAACCCACTACTTCTCCTATTATGCCCCTCCAAGCTCTTGTTGAAAAACTCGCTTCGTTGGAGGAACAACTTAAGAGGGTTACGAGCCCGCGGCCAACTCCTCCTCCTCCTTCTCCAGTCAATCCTCTTCACGCCTTCCTGGATAACATTACGAAGATGGAAAGAGAATGGAAGGAGAGGAAATATGATTACGGCATCAACGCAAGCGAACAAGAGCCGGCAGATCTCAATGATCAAATGGACGCCGTCCGCCCTCCACCTTTTCATACCGTTCATTCATATGGCCCTCCGCCTCCGCCTCCGCACCCATGTATACAAAATCCTCCACATTACATTCCACCACCCACTAATGCGCCTCCACCACGGCGTCCGCTTGAGTCTAATGATGAAGAGTTGAAGTCGGCACATGTGGATGAAGTCCCGAAGGCACCCCTTCCGAGTTTCCTTCGTTTTCCTCTCCCTCCACTACCACTAGATGAACCTCCTGCTCAGGACGATGCCACCGTCCCCAATCCAACCCCCATTTTTGAGACTTATTGGTGTTACGATGATGGGTCGATACTCCAATCACCTACGCCGGCACACCATGACCCTTCTCCTATCCCTAACACCTCTCGCCCCATCCGGTGCTTCCTCCGCACCAAACCTCCTTCTTTTACACCTCCCGTTATACCTCCTGTAAGCACCACACCATCAACCTCCACTACACCGGCCCCCGCCGAACCTCCCATTTTACCTTCATCAACCTCCGCAACACCAGTCCACGCCGAACCTTCCACTAAACCTCTACCAAGCATACCTTCATTAACCTCCATGACATTGGCCTCCGCCGAGCCCACCACGAAACCTCCTCCAGTTAACCTCCCATTGTTGCCACCTCGGCCCTCCACTATCCCTATAACCTCAAATCCAATTTTGTCTATCCCTGTACTTAACCCTTTACCCATGGCTAATCCTGAGCAGAGTCCACCCCTTTTTGCACTCGAGCCAACCCTGTCCACTTCTGAGCAAAGGGAGAGGCTCGACGTGTTCCCTCCAATACCTTCCATTACACCTCTACCATCCATGGAGCCTTCCGTCTCCGCCTCACCTCCTTTTACCACTCGGAGTGGGTGTCCTATTGCAAGTACTTGTGCCGAAGATGATCGAGAGCCGGGCAAGAAGTAGTTGACCTCGGCCATGCTGTTCAAGATGAAAGAGTTTATTTGCCAGATGACAATCCATGTTTTTGTGCCGAGCATGGTTGAAGAGACCAAGTCACCGCCGCTGCTGACCAAAAGAGAAAGTCAAGCTATGGTGCTGTATAAGTCCATGCCCAAGGGCCTGGCAAGGCACCCCTTGTCCCAACTTTCTAATCTCAAACCCATTCTTCTGTACAAGAGGCGAATGCCCATTTTGTTCAACACTCTTCATACGTCACAACCCTTGGACAACACGATGCTTCCCATTCTAACTTGTCAACTCCCTCACATTATTGCTCTTCGCCTTCCAAGGGAGTTGTCATTTATTGTTGAAGCTTCATCATGGGCTCTGATTTCATTAGTTAGGCCGATTGACCGCACACTTTCACTGCCATGGAGGGGCGGGTATTCTTCTGCTAGGGGGCCTTCCGCTACCCTATCCATCTTCTATTTTGATTGGGCCACTCCATGGGTGAAGAGGAGGATCTCATCCTCTCATTCCATGCATTCTTTGCATTCCATGCATCCATCCAATCCATTGCATTGCATTCACATGCATTTGCATTTCTTATTTCCCAGGTTTCCGAACCCGTATCTTCCTCGCCTTCAAGAACCTCCAGATCCTCCATCTCATTTACCTCTATCTTCGGGATCTCTGGGTCCCCTTACACCTACCGGGCATTGTGCCCCCTCCAGTCTCCTCCTAGGGCATCGCGCCCACTCCACACCTCCACTTCCGGACCCTCCGAATTTTTCTCCGCATATCGGGCATCGCGCCCTCCTCTTCTATATCTTCCTGGAACCTCCGGACCTCCCTCTTTGGGCATCGCCCCTCTCTACACCCTCATGTTCGGGTCCTCTGGGCTTCTCACTGATTCTCCCGGGGCATCACGTCCCTTCTGATTCCATTCCTCCAGAACCTCTGGACATTCTTTCCGGACATCACGCCTCTTTCTATTTCCTTCCTCCAAAGCCTCCAGACTTCCTCTTAGGGCATCGCACCCTTTCTGATTCTATTCCTCCGGAACCTCCAGACCTCCCTCTTTGGGCATCGCGCCCCTCTACACCCTCATGTCCGGACCCTCCAGATTTTCCTCTATTTCCCGGGCATTACACCCCCTCCAATCTTCTCTCAGGGCATCGTACCCCTTCCCACCTTTTACATCCGGATCCTCCGAATTTTCCTCCGCTTTCCGGGCATCGTGCCCCTTTCTATCTTCTTCTTCCACAATTTTCAGACCTTTCCGGGCATCGCGCCCTTTTCCATCTTCTTCCTCCGGGATCTTCGGACTTCCTTCCAGGGCATCACGCCCTTTCTGATTCTATTTCTCCGGAACCTCCGGACTTCTTTCCAGGGCATCGCGCCCTTTCTAATTCTATTTTTCTGGAACCTCTGGGTATCTCACTGATTTTCCCCGGGCATCGCGCCCTTTCCACTATCCCTTCCGGGCATCACGCCCCTTTCTATCCTCCTCCTCCAAAACCTCCAGATCCTCTCCCTTTTCTGTGATTTCTCCTCCTGGTCCTTTGGGACGTCATGTACTTTGTCCTCTTCTTTCTTTTCAATCATCTCTTCCCATACCTTTTTCCGAGGCACCGCCTCCCTCATCATTTTCCTCCTCCGGAACCTCCGGATTCTTCTCCCCATCAGGATTCTCCTCCCTCATCTCCGGACCCTCCAGATCCTCCTCTCTCCATCTACCAATTTCTCTTCTTAATTCCTCCTGATCTCGAGTCCAACCCAACTTCCTCTACGTCAATTATGCTGGGCATCTGCTTGTTCTCCCACTACTTTCGAGGCTTTAGTCCTCACTTCTCCTCTTGATTTTCCATTTCATTCTGTAGACCTTCCTTATGATTAGGGTCTTCGCATCTTAGCGAGGGAGTTCTAGCCCGCGCCTCTTTTCCTTTTATCCTTATTCGTCTGTGTCTGGTCTTGGTACCACTCCTTCTTGTTAAGCCACTTCAAACCATGGCTTCCGATCCTTTTATCTGTCACTTGAGGACAGATCTCATGATGATCAAGATCGCCTCCGGCAGCTGTTGCTTCATGAGGTTGCAAGGTAACATTTTTTGCATAAGATTTGCATTCAATATCTTTCACGCACAGTTTTTAAAATGAAGTGCTTCTTAACATGATTAAGAGTGGTAGTCAAGGCCTTCATCCTAGGTCTTCAATTTAATCTTAAAAAAAAGAGTCTTTAGGCTTGCTATGCATCACTTTGGCTATAAGAGCCCCGCGCTGGGAGTTTGGCATCCTTTCCCCGCATGTTAGGGGCAACCCTTAGTTGGGCACTCCACACACTTCACGGCGTCCTTAGCCCGCCTCCTTTGGTGAAACACCGTTGCTGCTTTGGCCATACCATGGGTATACATGAAATTCTTTTCTCTTCCTTACTCGGCCGAGTGCAAGGGCAAGAGGTTGACGGATAAGATGACCAACCTTGATAATCCCCAATACGAGAGGAGTCTCAAATAGCGGCAGTCTTGACCCAAATTAAAATGAGTTTTCATGATATATCTAGTCAAAAGGCCTATATCAAAGTAAAAATTCAATAAATGCAAAATTATGAGATAAAGGCATGTCAAGAGAGGCAAAGTCCCCGCAAGGAAAACCCTAGTCCTATGCATGTCAAGGGTCTAAAAATCAAAGGCACAAACCCCCGGTGCAACAGATCACCTCTTTGAGGGGTAATACCTTGGAAGGAATTCGAATCCTGATATCTCCCATCCTGCATAAAGCTCATCTCCAATTGTTCTTATCTTCTCCCTTTGAGGCTGAATGTTTCTCAGGTATGGCCTTGGTAGGGACGCCGTTAACCGTGGTCCGTCAGTTATAGGGCGCCACCCTTCAATGCATGCCCGGCTTTGGGCAATTCTTTAGCAAAAGGGGAAGGAAGAAGGACCCCTAGCCAATGATTTAAACACCATTTGATGTTGCAACTAGCATCGCCTAAACCAAAAACCCAAAAAAATTGAATATTTTCTAAAACCAAAAAAATTGAAAATTTTCAAAACCCATAAAAATTTGCATACTCAAAAAATCTAAAAAAATTGCATTGCATTGTATTTCTTCTGATGGTGTTATTTTGCAGGTATACTCCTTTTGCACAAAGAATTTGGGATGTCCTCTTCTCACCCACATCATTGATGACTCACATTGATCTCCATAGTTTGCCATTCTGGGCACTCTCGATTATCATCTCTCAATCCTTCAGAGTGATTCTTGCTGATTTATGTCGAGTCTGATTAGTCATATCATTCTGAGCAATTCACTGCCAAATCTTCTGATTATTGTTAGCGCAACGAAGAGTGATATAGAAGGGGGGATGAATAGATCACTCCCTAAAAATACTAATTCAAAATTAATTCAATAATTCGAATTCTCAACCCTTCAGATACAGCGAGAGGGACATCTAAGACAATCAATAACCAAGACAGAAGATAGAAGAAAGATCGAGATCTGTTCACAGTGAAACAAAATACCAAGTAGAAGGAGAGCAACACAACAATGATATGCAAACCACAGAAGTGGTAGGCAGTTTTTAGGTGGTTCGATTGCAGTCCACAATCTACATCCACCCCTCACTCCAAACCAGAGTGAGGATTCCACTAGCTAATGCTAGAACATCAGACTCAGTCAGCAGACAATTGCTGCCACACAGCTTGACCAGGGGAACAACCTCCCCTCTTCCTCCACACCGGAGGGATACAACCAGTGACAACAGTCACTAGCAAACTAGAGACCGAGGTCTCTCTTCCTCTACCCAGGAGGGAACCCACAAGCGACTCCCTGTCACTTGCAAACTGGAGGATCGATCCTCCCTTCCTCTGATCACTGGAGGGTAACAATATTCGATAAGGAAGATGAAATGAAAAACGAAAACACGAAAATCAAAGCACAAAAATCCTCTCTAAAAACAAGAAACAATGTAGCTTCCGAAGAAGCAAATCAGACACTTCTCTCTCACATAGACTTTTCTCTCAGAACAATTCTCTCAAATCATTTCTCTCTGTCTTCTCTCTGGAACGTGGAGGCTCTCTCTTTTCTTCTTCTGCTCAGGGATTCTTCTTCTCAGCTTTTTCCTCCAGTTCAGGTTCTATTGATTGCAAAAGACTTCATTTTATATGGCATCCGACCTGAATTCCATGACTTCACACGTGTGGCGGGAGTGAGGCTCGTTCCCTCCTTTTCCAGAGCATCCTCGGATCACGTGCCAAGCATCATCCTCAGATCACGTGCCCAATCATCAGCCTGAATCATCTACAGGCAGAGAAGAAAGGAGTGTAACTAGTTAGTTCAGGTTTTTAACACAGCGTGTATAGACTTTAGATGCAGTAAATAGGCAAGTGTGTACAATGTGAGAGTGTGTAGACTTGAAGCCCTTCAAGCGACCTCAATGTACAGACTTGCGGGGGATGCAAGAACAAGCGACAGCAAAATGTATAGACTTAACCGCTGCGAGCATAGGCTGTACACACTTTGATTGCGTGCATGTGAAAGCAGTGTACAGACATGTTGTGAAGAACAATGCCCAAATGCAGTGTACAGACATGCTGTGAAGAGCAATGCCCAAAGTAGTGTATGGACTTAGAATGCACGAGACAGCAGTGTACAGACTTTGTGATGCACAAGCATATCCAATGTATAGACTTTGAAGTAAAGGCTGGAGTTACACAAGCAATGTATAGACTTCAAAGTATGCACAATGCAAAGGCTGTACAGACTTCAGACTCAGCTGCGAATTGAGTTAAAGAGTGTATAGACTTGATGAATGCCTTGGACAGACGCACGATGTACAAACTTTGTGAGACGCTAAGTGAGACAGAGCTGGATGTACATATTTTGAGATAGAATGCACTGTTGGCAAACTTTGTATAGACTCTGAGAGACGATGCACTGTAGCCATGCGATGTATAGACTTCTCAGCAGCAAGGCTTTGCTATGAATGTGCAGACTTGATGAAATGAGGCATGTACAGACTTGAACTCTTACAATTGAAGGCTGTACAGACTTGGTCGTGTATGCGAGACAAGGCAGACGCTGTACAGACTTGGTTATGCATGGCGAGGCAAGGCAGACGCTGTATAGACTTGGTCGAGACGATGCATAAGATGCTGCCAGACGCTGTACAGACTTGGACGTAGGTAATGATTGTAATGTGTAGACTTAGTGTGTAGCTAAAGCAGCGAACGTAGGAAAAGGTTGGAATGTATAGACTTACGTTCGATCAGCAATGTATAGACTTTACAGTGTGCATGCTATGCGTGCGATGTACAGACTTAGTGGCGCTATGTCTGCGATGTACAGACTTAGTGGCGCCTGCATTCTATGCAATGTACACACTTTGAACGCCTGCATGCTATGCAATATATAGACTTCGAGGACTGCATGCTGTGCGATGTATACACCTACCACCACTGCAATGTATAGACTTGATGAGCGCCAAGGCGATGAATAGACTTCAATGACTCATGCAGTGAAAGCACAGACAATGTACAGACTTAGTGCAAACAAGATGTGCAGACTTGTAGTATGTAATGTCTAGACTTGATATGAAGGAATGCAAAATGTCTAGACTTGCTATGAGGGAATGCACTGGCTGTACACACTTGAAGTAATGCATGCAGGAGACGATGTATAGACTTGGTCTTGCGACCAGGGGCTGTACAGACATGATGTGCAGACTATGTGTGTGTGTGCGAGACAATGTTTAGACTTAATAGATGAAGCATGCATTGATCTAGAGATAGAAACAGATTGATTTATAGTGTGAGACATCATCAAAGCCGTAGGGATACAACAATTATTCCTGCCGCCTTGCGCATCATTCTCCTACAAGGCACTCTTGCCAATTTTTATTTGGGCATTTTGATCATTCAATTCCACATCTGATTAGCCAAGTTGGTTATCCTCATGGAAACAATGCTAAGGCCTTGATGGTGTATATGCTTCGATGCCGTGTTTTCACACCATAATGGGCATTGCTTTGATTACTATGATATTGATGCTTTGATACATGCTATGCTTGTTATGTTGCTTTAATTACTTTATCTTTCGTTATATCTTGGCTAATGAATTTTTGAGCACATGAAGAAGCTTTTGGTCCCACCGTACTGGCATCATCATCCAAGCCCCACGGTATCCACATTCCATCTCAGTTCCCTATGTTCCTATTGCTATCACTATCTCCCTGTATGCATTCCTACTATATGTTATCTATGCTATTAGATTATGTCAAGAACCTTGTGACTTTGGTAAATCTGGAATTTGAGTCCCCCTTCATCAAAAATAATGATGATTCTAAAATAATCTTAGTCGCACGGATAGACCGTTGAGCCGTTCAAGACTGGGGATGATGGTGCCCTTTTACTAGTTAGTGCGCGGATAAATGGGCTTCGGCTTAGTATTAGCTCGCGGAATTGGTTTCTTGACCCAGTCTGGACATCTTAACAATATTACACTTGATTATCTTTTATTTTTTATTTGTTTTAATTTTCCCTTTAAACCCAGCATGCATTCATGTAAGAATTTGAATCAACTTTGGAAAAACATTCTGATAAGCTGATTTTGAGAGTCAATTGATCCTTTAGTTCCAAGATATGAGATATTCATTACCGAATTGAGTCCTCAGTTCGTCTTGTCACCGTTTTGGGTGGTTTTCTTGAAAACTCCTTCGTTTTGATTTATATCTCTTATTTATTCTTCTTTTTCCTTAGATCCACCTTGGCTGCAACACATCCACATTGGCTGGTAACCGCTCCCCAATGGTGAAGCCCATAGGTTTATGACCTGGGGTACTTCCACCGCGCTAGAAGTTGATCATCCTTTTATCTCCTTCGTGCCCGCGTGCACACTCCCTCCTTTATCCAAACAATCGTTGCTTTCGCTGAACTTCCCGAAATTACTTCATCTCGAGTTTTGGATTTAATTCTCATCAAGTGATGTTGATCGCGTGTCTCATTACACCTTGACATCTACTTTTCAATTCGTTCTGCTCTCTTGCAAAGCAGACGCCAAGGCGGGATAGCTGTAGACAAGTCAAAATTGACATTACTGTGAGTGTATCTCATATTACTTGTGATATCCCAATTTGACCCTCAAATCAACTTATTTGAGTGGTTTCCCCCACTTTTCTCTAATATTCAACTTTCTTCAGCTTTTTCCTTTTTTTTCGGATTTTTCCTGAGCTTTTCTCCAATTTTTGGGAATATTCTCTTAAACGCGTCCGGCCCCTGGGACGCATTTTACTGGGCGACAGGTTGAGTGGACGCTATTTCCTTTTTTCATTTTTGATAATTACCAAATTCCTCGAATTTCAAGAATACGCGTCTGCCCTCACGGACACGATTTCCTTTTTAAATATTTGGTAATTTCATAAATTAAAGAAAAAGGCGTCTTGACGTCAGGACGCGAGTTCCTTTTAGTTCTTGCTAATTTCATAAATTCCAATAAACGCGTCTTCTCATCAGGACGTTGTTTCTTTTTCTAATTACCAAAATTCTTTAAATTCAATAAATGTGTCTGCATGTCAGGACGCGATTTCCTTGCTAATTTTTGGTAATTTAAGAAAAAGCGTCAGCTCGCCTAGTCGCCTATTCTTGAACGCGTCCAGGCCTATAGACACGTCTTTCCTTGCCTCAATTTGATATTTTCAATATATCCAAAATTCGTGAAAATTACCAGACGCAATTTCTTTATTAATTTTGGAAATTCCTAATTTGGCTTGGAATGAGCGTCTGTTGTAGTGGACGCCCATTTAATGGGCGACCACAGGTTCTGACGCCATTTCTCTGTAATGGCCCAAATTCATCGACAACTTCTTCCTTCATCATTTTACGGTCCAACTCAATTAGGGTAAGGCTCTTGGTGACTTTCCAAGCTAGGGAGGACTCTTCCCTAGATTTATCTCTTACCATGGATGATTATCCTAGTCATCCTTGGGTTGAACCTTCGAATATCTCCCTATAAGTAGCCCCTGCGACTTCATGTAAATAGGGGCGGATTTTGATTACAGAGGGGAGGTGCTGCCGAATCCTGAGCTCTAGGAGGGAGTACTCTCTGCATCAAAGTTCCAAGCTATCCGAGTCTTCCTCTCGAATGCCAATCCAAACCCAGGAGAAATCCCCAGGCTCCTCTTTTTCTTCTCTATTCTTTGTTTATTTGCATTAACTGCTACATGCATCATTTACCTTTCTGATTCCCTTAACTCAACCACGTTGAGGCTCCATAGTGCAACGCTTGCACACTTTATCCTCTTTATTTACACATTCATTCATCATCTTTTCCCTACCCATCGCATTGGAGTTTAAAAGGGCAACACCCAGCAGGTGTTTTCATTTCCATGCTTCACCTCATATACATATTCACTTAGGATTGATACTGCACACTTGATATCTAATCTATCTTTTGTTAGTGTTGTTGTATTCTTTTGCAAGGGTAATCAATCAAGCGAGACTCTCTCCATCGGCCGGACGATAGGAAGAGAAGGAAGTCGACTCACATCTCCCCTGTTAGCTCGGTTAAGAGGTAATTAAGAGGGGGGTGAATTGATTGCCCACCCTTTTCGACAAATTTAGAATTAATTAAATCAAACCACAGATATGGTAAATAAACCTTAGATAAAGCATGATTAGAATGTATGAATGAAAAGCAAGCAAGCCCTCACAACTTCCCAGCGCATAAATATAATCACTCGGAGAACAATGTATGAACGGACAATTAATCAAACTCTCGTCTCACAGACTCACACTTGTAGTACGAACGGATAGGAAATATCAACAACCACATAAAAAGCAAACCACGGCACCGTGAGTTTTAGGTGGTTCGGACGCACCAAGTGTCGTCCTACGTCCACCCCTCTCACCTCGAGAGGATTTCACTAAAACACGTTGCACGACGGCAGCAACCACCACACACGGGCTCGACGGCCCACACACGTGGGTTCTTGCACGACGACGAGAAGCCCCACACACACTCGGAGCAAACTCCGAAATTGTCTAAAGAGAGAAATAAAATGGAAATGACAAAGCCCAGTATGAGATTTACGATCTAAGCACAGCAAAACTAAGAAGATGATAGACAAGATAGATCTTCCCCTAAATCCTTCAACCAAACTCGGAGATGAGCGAAGGGTGGTTTGGAATGATGAAACCGAGAGGAGTGAAGTTGCCCCTTGATGAAGCTCACCCAGGCGATTTAGGATGGAGAGGAGCCGCAACACGCCTCCAACGTCGACCTCGGGAACGTGGAGCGCGGTCAGGGACGGAGTTCCTCCTTCTCCACGGACGCAGCCCTTCTTCTCCTTCTTCCTTCAAGAAGATAGCACATTAGAAGCTCCAAGATTTTTCCCGATCGGACAAAAGGGGAGGCGATATATACTCGATAGAAAACATGACATGAAGACATAAATGCCCTTGCCAAACCCCTTTCATACCAAGTACAAATGATGGTGGATGCCCTAGGGCCATTACAGTAAACAACCAAGCCAATCGGACCTAAGATCAGAGGGTTCGAGTTCAGATCCGAAAAACCCGATCGGGACGCTCGAAAAAAGTGTCGACTCTTAGAGTCGACTCTTTTTCACGAGTGTTCTGCCCGAACACATAAAATCAAAACACATGAAACAAGTGTCGACTCATTGAGTCGACACATTTCCCCAACAATTCTGGCCTGTGAACAAAACAACGTTCGTGGTGAAAAGTGTCAACTCTTGAGGTCGACACTTTTTCACGAAGGTTCTGTTTTCACAGAATAAAATGAACTTACCTGAAAGTGTCGACTTCAGAGGTCGACACTTTTTCCCGACGCTTCTGGCTTTACTAAGTTAACAGAACCCTAGTGAGAGTGTCAACTTCATGGGTCGACACTTTCTGCCAGCGTTCTTAACACTTAACGCAAGGCAGAAAGCGTGAAAATAAGTGTCGACCCTTGAGGTCGACACTTTTCCTGACAGTCAGAAAACTTCAATAAATCCAATTGAAACACACATTTCATGAACCAAAGTATCAAGATCAATCATTTATGCACTTATAACTCAGACGGTCATGACAAAACTTGATTTCAACCCAAATCAATCCATCCACATTGAAATCCAATTAGACATGTATTCATACCATGGCCTTGAGTAATTGAGTGAAAAACTTTACAAATATCCTGCATTTTCAAATTGTCATTCAACTCAAAACCTCAAGTTAGCAATTGGAATTTCCACCACAATCCATATCATGTGAATCACTCAACCCATTTGTAAGCGAGATTCACAAGTGTAAAAGCTACATTTCAATATGAAATCTTCTCATCCAACAGAATGCACTTGAATCAATATTCACATTCAATTTTTCTCTTAACAAGACTCAATTTGATTGAACATTCAGTTTATCCTTCAAAGCCTACAATCATCAATATTTATATATCAATGCAAATCATATTGACTGATACATGACTTTTTCACACATGATCTTCGTCAAAACAGTCCGGGGCACAACAATCTCCCCCTTTTTGACGAATATAAAACCATTGAAAAATCACTAAGATTTGCATGAAAGATAGCATCCTTTGAGTCAAAACAAGCATTTTCTCACAACAGCAAGATGCATGAATTCCATTCAAAATTGCAGAAGCAACATGCAGCTTTTTCTTAAAACTCCCCCTTTCAACAGTTCAGCTGCAAGACAAACATCATGTATTTTCCCTTTTTGTCAGAACAAGGCAGAACAACATGCAAAACATCTCATCATGCAAAACATCATCATCATGCAAACTTATTTCTCCCCCTTTTTGTCAGAGTCAAATAGGGGATTATTAAAACCATGGAAGTAAAGCCTCAATATGCACAGTTAACTCTATGAGATGCATATGGAAAGCATGGAATGAGCATGCAAGCACATATGCACTTATTATTTTATAAGATAGTAAGCATGTTCTCTATGAACAAGTTAAGAAATATGCTATAGACCGAGAACATGAACAATAGTAAAAGGGTAGTGCTTACAAGAAGTGGTACTGCAAGACTCATGAAATATGACTGATTCAAGATGTACATTCGTACAATCACTCCCTAGTTGTATATGTGAAGTATGAGCAATGAAGTCTTAATAATATGGATTTTCAAATTTTCTAAAGAACACAAGTAGGAACTTTTCCTCCCTACACTTCCATACACCGTGCTCGACTTTTGGTAGCTTTGCACAATCCCAAAATTATTTTCCATTTTTCAACGAAGATGACTAACCTTTTGACATGAGTCATGCCCTTTGTTTCAGGGGCATTTCCCGATTACTCGGTATCGTCACTTATGATTCTGTGGATAGGACACTTTTCAATGCGAGTTTCCTCCTTTATTTCAGGGGGGATTCCCGATTTACTCGATGTCAAATCACACTTATTAAAATTTTTGACGGGGCTGACAGCTTTTTCCTCACAAGTCACGTGATTTCTATGTAGGGGATCTAGAGTCCAAAAATGTGTTGAGTAGAATAAGTGAGATCCTTATTGACTAGAATCATTGAACTCAACAGCGCAAGTGGTGTGAGAGATTGCATGGAATGTAAGAGATGAATTAGCCTATTCATTGTGATGTCTCCCCCTAAGTGTATGCACTATTATAACAAAAACCTCCCCCTTAATATGTGCCATGTAACAACATGTCTACATCAAAGCATTTTTATTTAGCAAGGGAGTAAGGTCATAGGAGATATCAAAATTGAAGGGTGTGTAATCTATATACACTCAAGCACGTATCAAAATGGTATTATCAAGCAGATTGATTACTGGTACGTGGCGGAGAACGTAGGTCCGAAGACCAACCTCACGCATAGGGAAAGCTTCCAGCTGGACTTTTTCCAACCATCGGCAATCGACATTTGATATACCGATGAATGATGACATTCATGCACACGAATATGAAGTATATGCATTTATGTACATGCGGATGCGAGAAGATAAAAACATATATGAGATGTAATTGATATGCACAAAAGGCAAAGTTTGAAATGTAATTGAAAAACTTCTTATGTGCAAACGATAAGGCAGTTTGAACAATTTCTTTATGAGAAAGTGTAAAGTGTGTATGTACAAATCAGCTCAAAAAGATTTAACTATCTAACCTGCACACTCCTAATTCTCTCCTAAGAAAACAAAACTGATCAGAATTTAAAGGTTTGGTAAAGATATCTGCAAGTTGGTTTTTTGTATCAACAAAAACTAGCTCAAAATCACCTTTATTTATATGATCTCGTATGAAATGGTGTCTAACCTCAATGTGTTTGGTACGAGAGTGTTGACCAGGGTTTTTGGACAAATTTATAGTAGACGTGTTATCACACATGATGGGAGTGTTTTTCAAACAAAAACCAAAATCAAGCAATTGATGTTGGATCCACATCACTTGTGCCGCACAACTACCGGCAGCCACATATTCGGCTTCGGCAGTTGATAAAGCCATACAATGTTGTTTCTTTGAGGCCCATGAAACCATGCAGCCCCGTAGAAACTGACAGTGACCGCTTGTGCTTTTTCGATCCATTTTACATCCAGCATAATCAGAGTCAGTGAAAGCATGTATATTAAATGAATTATTCTTTGGATACCACAAACTAAGGTCAAGTGTACCATTCAAATACCTGAAGATTCTTTTCACAGTCGACAAATGGGAATCCCTGGGACAAGATTGATATCTTGCATAGAGACAGACACTAAAATGGATGTCAGGCCTACTAGCAGTCAGGTATAGTAGTGAACCAATCATACCCTAAAAAGTTTTTGATCGATTTTGTTACCTTTTTCTTCTTCCATTTTCTGTGAGGTGGACATTGTAGATATTAGTTTCCACCCTTTCTCTCTCTTACGTTCCACTAAGGGGGGACCCAAAGCATGATCAAAACAGTGGAACAAATGAGAGAAAGAAGAGAGGAAAGGAAATGAACAAAATACCGTGATCGCCACCAAGATGCCGTACGCGACGGACACGCCGTACCTTGGAAGATGGGGAGGACACTCGCCTAAGTGCAGCGTTGGGATGAACGGCTCGATTAGATCCGCTCCACGATGAACGGTCTCACGATAGACCGCCCTAGGGCGCTGCGAGGAACACGGGAGCAACTGCTGCAATGATATGGACGGCTCTTACTGGACCGTACGACTGTGAAGGACGGCCGTTGATGCACCGCTCTAAATATTGAACGGCTGAATTATGACCGCTCAATATCTTCACGCAGCAAGTTTTGAAGGGTCCGACCTCCACCCTCCCTGGCCGGCCAGAGGGGATGGGCCTCGTGCTGGCTAGATGCTGACCTGCAAAATAATGTAGAGACACAAAAAGAAACACCCAAATTAGACTCCAATGATGTAGTATATGTTCAAATGATAAGAATTAAACATGGCAAATGAAAAGGGGAATACCTGGGGGGTTTTAAACCCCTAGGGTGACAAAAACGTGGGTGGAGGTGTGCATGATAATGCGAACAAAGAGGGGAAGTGGGAGAAGGTAATGCATGCAAGGGACACGACGAAAAACTATAAGGGAACGCAAACGACTCGAAATATGAACTACTCCCTGGACCGGAGGCTCATATGGACGTAGAGAGCCTCCCCCCTTGATGCTGGGTCGCTCAAAAGTGCGGCAGGGCTTCGCCGTCGATCAAAAATCTTCCCCCCCTTTCGATGCCTGGTCAATAGGGTCTATTTATAGAGCCTATGAAGCCAGCCCCGAAACTAGGGTTTAGAGCCATTTTCGTGAAGAAATCTTAGAAGATAAATTGTAGATAATAAAATTATCTTTCATCCAGTCGAAACGGCATCGAAAATGATTGGTTATCCGCGGAGAAATCATCAAAATAAGTTGAGGACAAAACCATGGAGAAAAGGGTTAAAATCTTTTATAATTCAGCAACCGACAAGATGAACGGTCTGACGATAGACCGCTCAACTAGTTGGGCGGTCATTAATTAACCGTCCGTACCAGTCGGTGGAAATTCCAAATAATCAGAAAATACCCCATTATCTCTCAAACTGGCCGAAGCGTCCGCCGTGGGACCCTGAACATATGAACGGTTGAATATATACCGTTTTTATGTAGGGCGGCTCAATGACGACCGTTTTTACCCGTCGGTGATAATTCGAATATCCGGATAATTATCCGAGAAGACGGGCGCGCGTAGGACTCTGAGATATAGGCGGTTGTATTAGGGCCGTTCACTTAATTGAGCGGTTTTAATAACACCGCACAAAAGCCTGTCGGTGAATATTCAAAAAATGTTCAGAAATTAGCCAAAATATATGAACGGTCTACATGTAACCGCCCAACGGTTGAACGGTTGATGTTATGCCGTTCATGACCTTAGGTATCTGGTTATCACAGCCGAGGGCCCGTTAAGCCCTGAATCACCGCGAATTGCACCAAGGAGGGAGACAACCCATAAAATGAACCCGAGTCATGTCACAAAAACGGCCCGACAGATAATGGACTATTCAGGGCATCAATTAATGGTAGTAAGAGAAACGGCCCAACCTATCGGTAGAAAAACGGGTGTCAACAGATGCCCCTCCTTAACGTCCTCTTTGCAGGGGAACGGGCGGAGGTGAAGCGGCGGTGACACGGAACACGGAGACGAAGCGAAAATGTAGCGGAGTGGACCGGAAAAGCGGGCGTTAAGGCAAACGACACCCGTTCTTACCAATAAGCGATGAGAATCTTTCGGAAAACCTCGAACCGAGCGTCAGGGATAACTGACCAAAAGGCGACACCAATCTGGAGGAACTAAACTAAAGAAAATCAACCGACAAAACCAACCTCATGGGGGACACAATCCCGCGGTCCAATGAGGGGGCCACAAAAGAAAAAGATGCTAAAGCTCCAGACGGGGATCTCTCAGTCAATCGTCTCCAACGAACCGTCCAAAGAAAACCTCCGAATTCAAAATGGAATTAGTTTATCTTACTCGAGCATTGGGACACACAGCTAACCATTATCTTGTCGGGACATTTCTTAAACAGACAATAGGGGCATGAATGTTCAAAAGGATGCGCATGATGCATGCTGGGCTGAAAGTAAAAGAAATCGTTAAAACAAAATGCGAAGAAAGATTAAAATATAAAATATTCGAGAGTAATATTGTTAAGCTGGGACTATCAGAGTCAAGATACCGTCCACGACCACAGTGCGCAGATAGAACCGTCCTCCTCGTGACATCTCAACTTAACGGCTTATCCGAAGGTTAGGTACATGAATCCTGGATCATCATTGTTTTTGTTAAAGGGGAACATCAGATCCTGGAACACGTAAGAAACCTGCCGGCTCTCGAAATAGCATATATAATATCATATAGTAATGCAATAAGGGTTTTAGGGAGAGAAGGCCATACCTGACTTACCTGTGCAGGCGAAACGGCGCGTCAAGCTGAAATGGTGCTGCAAAAGTGGTTAAGAGATGCATTTCCAAAGAAAATATTCAATGATCATGATTTTAAACACATCAACATGATATACGGCTATATGAGAACCGTTCTACCTTACGAACGGCTCTATGATAACCGTACGCGTCTGACATTCAAACAATTCTTTAAGGGCCGGTTGCCAGTGAGGAACGGTTGGGTATGCACCGTTTTAATTAGGACTCTGCGGAGGGCGTGCCGTTTGATGGACCGCGGCCGGCTAGAAAGGAGCGGGAAGCGATCCAACGACTATGCTTGATTCCTCGACATCTCAGCGCCGCCCCTATGAGAGAAGTAAGATTGATTGGAGTATGTTTAAGGTCTATCTTCCAATTTCCTCTCATATCTTTCTTCTGCCCCTTGTTCTCTTTCTTCTCAGCTTCTTCCCGGTCCGAGGCGTTTCTCTAATTTAAAGTGGGTGGCTCCCATGGTCCGTGCATTGCCTCTCGGGGTGACTCATCTTCTCAAATCCTGGCATCTACACTCTCTCCTGGTCTTAGGTCAGAACTACCCCAAACTTTCCTTAGACTGGCATGGTATCTCCGCTTTGGTGGAGATCTGGCATCCTCAGACCCATACCTTCTTCTTCCCATCTTTTGAGGCCACTGTCTTGCTAGAGGAGGTAGAGACATACTTTGGGCTCCCTAGGTCCAAGGTGGGGGAGGAAGACCTGATATGCCATACTGTTGCCCCTATAGATCCAAAACTCATTCTAGGAGGGTTCATACCCAATAGCGGAGATGTTCGCACCTTTGTAGGCCCTCGCCACATTCACCTCCTTCCTCTGAGCCAGTGGGTGGTAGAACATTGCAGGAACAAGTGCGGGTGGGCTGAGGCCATAGCCAAAGCTGCTTCCATCTGTTTATGCGGGGCTATCCTTTTCCCTTCAGCCGACCATGTCCTAGAGATTCCTTTACTTAGCACCATCAGCGGCCTTTGGCAGGGGTGTTCCATCTCTCAGGCTGTCCTAGCTTATTTGTATGAGGGCCTTTCTTCAGCAGCCTTAGGAGGTCCTCCCTTTGGTTCGATGATCCTGTTGGAGTGCTGGATGGGAGTTAGGATGAAGTTCAGAGTGAGGGACGATATTACTTCAGCTAGCAGGATCTTCGGGAGCCACCCACTTTACTTCATAGGGGGCGCCTTCAGGTTTTCTCCACAGGTTGAGTGCAGGACGGCTGAGTTGAAGACCAGGGACGAGTGGCGCCCGTACATCAACAGGCTGCCCCTGGACAGGTTCGTGATGCGCCCGGACTTCCTCCATGATACCATCATCAGGCTACCGAGGAGAGCGGGTTTGGACTTGAGGCTCGTGAGCGACACCACCTTGGCGATGTACAGCCCACACAGATGCTACCTGCAGATCGGACTTCCCCGGACGCTGCTACCCATGCTACCCCACCTTCCTATGCTACAGACGCGGAGGATCGGGACAGAGGAGGATGAGCAGGCGGTCAGGAGCGCGTTGATCATGTGGGAGGTGAGCAGGGTGCGTACCCTACCAGCAGAGGTTGAGGAGGCCCCAGAGACCAGACAGGCTTATCTCAGGGAGTTGAGGGAGATACGTCCTCGCGGGGATGCCCAGCGGTGGACGGAATGATTTTCTTTTGTTTTTACTTATGATGATATGGATAGAATCTCACATTCAGACAGCTTGATGTATGACATGAATAAGACTTGATGAGATTGAGTTTGAGCTTTGCAATATGATTATGATGGGATGTGACTGCATAGGTTAATGCGAGGATTGAATATTTGCAGTTCTGAGCCACCTGTCCTTCCGACCTGCCCCTGCACACATGCGAATATGAAACAGATTAAATCTATTTTTAGGCTCACCCCCTTGCCTACAGCAAGTTAGGAGGCGACCCTTTCTTGTCTTTTGGTCAAGGGGGGTGAGCCTTATTAAATAGGCAAATATCAAAGTGCTAGAAAATGCAGATGAATGCAAGAAGGAAACAAGTAAACGTAAATTTTTTTTTTTTTTTTTTTTTTGGATTTTGAAATATTCGATTTTGTTTGGGTCTTGAAATATCTGATTTTTTTCGGGTTTTGAAATATTTGATTTTTTTTTCGGGTTTTGAAATATTAGATTTTTTTGGGTTTTGAAATATTTGATTTTTTTTGGGTTTTGAAATATTTGATTCTTTTTTCGGGTTTTGAAATATTTGATTTTTGATTTTTTTTTTTTTTTTTTTTTGGGGTTTTGAAATATTTGATTTTTCTTTTTGGGTTTTGAAACCTGCTCGGGTCTCAACAGCAGGGACCTTCTCGTCTTGCTACGGAATTCCAAGGTTCAGTGCGTGCGGGGAAAGGGACTGCCCGTGATCGGCGTCTACTTTGCTCGACGGTACTTCTGCTGAGGCCATATCCAGGGTGGGATTCATTCCTTGGGAAAGTAAAAAAGATCGAGCAGGGAAGTCAACGATAGGTGTAGGGGCTTTTAGGGCTTGAGTACTTTCCCGGGTCCCCCTTTTCCCAAGGAATCTGGTCTGTTGCGCCGGGGCTTTGTATCCGCCATCGAACCTTCACCCGCTCTAGGCACGCATGCGACCGGGCTCATAACGTCCCGCGGGGAAACTGTACTGCCACTCTTGCCATGCCTAGCCGCATTTTAGGGAGCTTCGAGCTCTATGCTTTCGGCTTTTGCCCCTGTTCTTTCCTTTCCTTGCTTCTTTTTGGTTTTTTTGTTTGCTTTCCTTTTCTTTCTCTTTCTTTCTTCTTTTCTTTTTTGTTTTTTTTGCGGAGTGAGGTCTTACCGGATTGCCCCTATTTGAGAGCTTTTCCTTTTGACGGGGAACCTAGGTTGGTTCTCGCCCCCTTATTCACCACTTGCGCCTTATCTTCGACCGAGAGAGAGGAAATGCAAGGATTTCCACCCATCCCCGAGTATGGCCAAAGGAGAGACGGTATCGGGTAGCATGAGAGAGTACCGCACCACGGGGTCGTGTAGTGTGTGGAATGCTGAACCTGAGTCCTCCTTTTGCAATCGGGTGGGGTATGCCCTGCCATCGAGCCGTTCACTGGTTTTACTTTTATGGATAAAAACGCTTTAAATACAGCCCATTCCACGGGTTTGGCAATTCCTCCCCCTCTGAGTTAATTAGACGATACGCGTTGCCAGGATAAGCTTCTTTAATTACAAAGGGCCCTTCCCAGTTGGGTTGCAACTTAGACCTGGGACCTGCAGACCTGATGAATTTACGTTTTAAAACCATATTCCCCACTTGAAATTTTCTTTCGATGACCTTCTTTTGAAAATATCGCGAGACCCGCTTTTGATATACTGAAACATGATTGGCCGCATTTAACCTCTTCTCGTCTAAAAGTTCCAGTTGGACTAACAACGCCTCTCGACGGTCGTCAAGATTAAGTTCTTTGTCCAACTGCACCCTTAGGGAAGGGATCAGAATTTCATACGGGAGCACCGCTTCCATTCCATAAGTGAGGGCAAAGGGGGTCTGCCCTGTGGGGGTGCGGACGGAGGTGCGGTAGGCCCATAGAGCCTCTGTCAATTTGTCGACCCAATCAGCAAATTTATACGATTCGCATGTTTTCTTGATAATTTTGAGAAGGGTCTTATTCGTGGCCTCAGCCTGGCCATTACCTTGGGGGTAGTACGGTGATGAATGATGCAAAGCTATATTGAATTTCTTACAGAGGTCCTGGAGTTCTTGTGAGATGAATTGCGGCCCGTTGTCGGTGACGATGCTGCTCGGCACTCCAAATCGCGAGACAATGTTCTTCATGATGAAGCGGCATACCGTGGTGGCTTTGATTTCTGCGTAAGCTTCAGCTTCGGCCCACTTGGTGAAGTATTCTGTAGCCGTCAGGATGAAGGATTTCTGTTTAACCGCAGAATTCGGATCACCGAGGGGCCCGATGATGTCAAAGGCCCACATGGAAAATGGCCAGGGGGCCGTAATGGGATGAAGAGAAGAAGCCGGAGCGTGGATTTTGTCGGCATGGATTTGGCACTGAAGGCACCTACGGACATAGGTGGAGCAATCTTCTTCTAGGGTTGGCCAGTAATAGCCCTGCCTAAGAATCTTCTTTGCCAGGGCCTGTCCGTTTACATGCCCTCCACATTCGCTAGAGTGGGCTGCTTCCACAACCTTCCAGGCTTCTTCATCATCTAGACACCTCATGAGAATTCCATTCAGGGCCCGCCTATACAATTCACCGGCGATGATCGTGTACCTGGCGGCGACTCTTCTAATGGCTTTTCGTTGCTCAGCGTTGGCCGCTTCCGGGAATGTACCATCCTTGCAGTATTGTTCGATCTCATAGAACCACGGCAATTCTTCCTCTTCAATGATCTCCTCGAGCTCAGTTAACGAAACCTCTTTTATCTCCTCCCTTTCTGCTCTCTTTTCTACGGACATCCTAAGGTTGTTGAACCAGGGATCCTGCAGGGAAGGAACGTCTAGCCTTTGGACCACAATGGTCTCAGTGGCGCGACTTAGGGGGAGTGATAAAGAAGAGGCGAGAGACGCAAGGGCGTCGGCCAAGATATTCTGAGAGCGGGGAGTATGAATATAGACGAGCTTCCTAAATTGCCGGGCCAAGAGGGTGACAAGATCTTGGTAGGGCTTGAGCTTAGGATCGCGGGTGCGGTAGGTTGACAAAACCTGACGCAGCACCAGCTGGGAGTCTCCTATAATGTTCAGGTATCGCGCACCCAAGATGTAGGCGTGCTTCAGACCGGCAAGGAGCGCCTCATACTCGGCTATATTGTTGGTGGCAGGAAACGAAAGTTGATATGCCACGGGGATGGTTACCCCTTCTGGAGTAAGAAGGACGGCGCCGATTCCGCTGCCCTGGGAATTAAGGGCACCATCGAAGTGGAGAGACCAAAAAGGAAGATGAGTGATCACCGCCAGGTGTTCATCGGGGAATTCATCCTGAATGAAATCAGTGCGAGGGATAGGAGAGTGAGCTAGGTGTTCGGCAATAGCATATCCTTTGATTGCTTTCTGCACGATGAAGGTGATGTCGAACTGGGAGAGAAAACTTTGCCAGCGAGCTAGCCGATTAGAAAGGACCGGCTTTTCCAACAGGTAACGAATGGGGTCCATTCTGGAAATGAGCCTAACCTCGTGGGCGAGAAAGTAGTGTTTAAGCTTCTGTGCTACCCACACTAGCGCTGCGCAGGTTTTCTCCATAGCAGTGTACTTGGATTCAGCAGGATTAAGTAACCTTGAGAGATAGTACGCCGCTCTTTCTCTTCCTTCATCATCTACCTGCGCCAGAACCGCTCCTAGGGCGTCCTCAATTACAGAAATGTACAGGATCAGGGGTTTCCCTGGGACGGGGGGTTGCAGAACCGGAGGATTAGAGAGGTACACTTTGAGTTCCTCATAGGCCTTTTGACATTGTTCATTCCATTCGAATTTCGCGCCGGCTTTTAACAGGTCATAAAACGGGCGGCATCTTTGCGAATGCTGAGATATAAATCTCCTGATAAATTGCAAACGCCCGATCAAACCTCGAAGTTCAGTGATGTTTTTCGGCGGTGGCATTTCCATGACGGCCTTTGCCTTGTTTGGATCGATCTGAATCCCTCGTTTACTAACTATAAACCCAAGTAATTTCCCTGATGCAACTCCGAACACACATTTCTTTGGATTCATCTTTAACTTGTATTCCCTAGCCCTTTGCAGTACCTTGGCTAGAATAGCGGGGTGCTCTTCCTGTGACCTCGATTTGACTAAGATATCATCCACATAGGCTTCTAAATAAACGTGCATCATATCGTGGAAGATAGCCATCATCGCCCTTTGGTAGGTGGCACCTGCATTTTTCAACCCAAATGGCATGACGACGTAGCAGTATGTGCCCCATGGCGTTGTGAATGAGGTCTTTTCTTGATCTTCCGGAGCCAAAAGGATTTGGTTATACCCCGAGTAGCCGTCCATGAAGGAGAGGGCTTCGTACCCAGCTGTATTATCGACCAAGACATCAATGTGAGGAAGTGGAAAATCATCTTTCGGACATGCCTTGTTTAAGTCCCTGAAGTCAATACATATTCGAATTTTACCATCCTTTTTCATTACAGGGACTATGTTTGCTACCCATTGGGGATACAACACCACTCTAACGAACCGGGCCTTGTGCAATTTGTCAATTTCCTCCTTAATCCTTAAGGCCATTTGCGGGTGGAATCTCCTTGCCTTCTGTTTCACGGGCGTCGCCCCTGGTTTGAGAATCAGCCTATGTTCCACCAAGGCGGGGTCAAGGCCTGGCATGTCCTCGTAGGACCAGGCAAAAGAATCGCTGTACTCCCTCAAGACTTCAACCAGTTCCTTCTCGACTTGAGGAGGGAGATTGGCGGAAATAAGTATGGGCCTGGGGTCCTCTATCGTTCCAAGGTTAATCTCCTTAGTGGATTCATCTACTGCCACGGAGGGTTCGTCGAACTTTTTCAGTCCTTGGGCATAGAGGTCGGCAGTGTTGTCCACTTCATCTCCCTCATCATCAGCTGGGTCTTTCTCATTCACAATTTCATATACCCCTAATCCATCCTTGCCCCTCACCTCTTCAGTTCCTTCATCATCTTCCAAGACAATCGCTGTCTCTACAAATTCCGGGCACTTTAATAGAGCATGACATCTTCCAGCCAAATCTCGTAAAAACCTATCAGGAATGGTTTTGAAGGGGTGCGGCATGGCAGGTGCCGCAGACGTGGATGGGCTGACAGAACTCGAACTAGACTCTACCCTGACTGACTCGACTATCCTAGAAGACTCGACACACTGTACATCTGACCTAGGAGAGCAGAAATCTACCGGAAAAGAAACAGGGGTCTCGTGCCCCTGGGAATCTGGGTGGAACATGGCGTAATCCTCCATGGAGACCTCCGTTTTGAGATTGGCGTTTTTTTTTTTTTTTTTTTTTTTTTTGGAGGTCAGAGGTGATCACACAGCAGGAAGAAGAAGGTGGCGGGGGAGGCAGTTGCATGGGAAACAATTCCGGGAAGATGCAGTCAAAGAAAGGGTCAGAAGACTTAAACCACATTTCGTGGAGCTGAGCTCCTGGAGGAGGGGGAGTGAATAGAGTTGATAAATCAATGGGCGGGCAGCGCCCGCAAGCACATGGAACGAACAAAACTTCGGGTCTCTCCACAAAGTACGGGTCGACCAGGAGTGGAGGGGAACGGGGAACAGAATCCCGCTGTTGAAACCAGGAAGCGAGACGGGATGGGGACATAGAGTAAGTAATGATGGAGCTCCCCGTCTCTCGGGGCCCCTGGCGGACCAATGGCATCGGGGGGCGCACTGCCAGCCGCGTCTCCCTTATCTTCGGATCACCCTCTTCTTCATAAAACATTTTTGCAAAGCAGTCGGCTAAGTCTTCTAGGTCACCGGCTAGTCCCTGCGGCGACAGTGGAGGATTGGCAACAACACAAGCTTCATCTATTTGTTCTTCAATGCGGGGTGGCGAGGTCTTCAAGGTGCCGGGCTGCAACGGACCCCTCACAAAATGCTGCCGGTAATCCCAAGTCAAGGGCCCAGAGTCCCCAAGCACCGACATGGAGGTTTCATGGTAGCCGAGGCCCCGGCGACCCATCTTCCTTCCCCTAGGGACGGGGTTGGTTCGGCCTTGCAGCTGTGCGCCGAGCCCTCGGCCTGGCTGATAGCCCAATTTCAAAATTATGTGCCAACCTTTGGAGTCTCTCATCTTGGGCTTGACCTTCACGTCGACTGGTGCAGTGGCGGGCTTGCGCGACGCATACGCCCATGAGTAGTTCAAGTCCATGACAGATAGAACAGGTCTATTACTCGGCCACAGTGTGGGCAGAACCTTGGCTACTATAGCGTCAATGTTTTGAGTCGTGGAGACGCTTTTCACCTTGACCACTCGCCCTTGGAATGGGAACTTCAGACACTGGTGGGCGGTTGAGGGGACGGCGTTCAAACTATTCAACCATGGACGACCCAGAATGGCATTGAACATTGGGTCTATGTCCAACACATAGAATTCTACATCCATCACCAAGGGCCCTAGCTCGGCCAGCACAGTCACCACCCCGTGACAAGCACGTCTGGAATTATCATAGGCAGCTATCGTGGTTGGTGTCGGCTTGAGCATGTCCTCCGATATGTTACAAGCACGAAGAGTGCTCAACGGGCAGACATTGATTGACGCCCCTGTATCCACAAGGGCGGATTCCACGGTTGTCTTGTTCAAAGAGATCGTAATACACAACGGCATCTGCCGCGCCTCAGGAGGAGCTAACTCTGACTCAGCGAATGCAATAGAGGGCCCCTTTGTGATTGTGGCCAAAACTGTGGGCAGGCTATCCACCGCCACATCCTCGCTCACCATAACTTTCTGTAGGAAGATCTTCAGGGCATCTTGATGGAGCGGCGACCTCTTGATCAACTCTAATACTGAGATCTTAGCCGGGAGTCGGTCTAAATGCTGTAACAAATCATATCTCGTGCCCGGTACCGGATCTACCTCCTCTGATTCAACTGTAGGGGAAGAAACTGCAGGATTCGGTGCAGACGCACCTGAAGAAGGAAACATTCTCTGGAAAGGACGCCCGCTTCGAAGGGCGCATTGTGATGCTTGCACGGCCTGGACTGGACCCCCGCTTGGCTTGGTGGGATAGGTGGATGGTGTGGAGATGGGGGTGAGGATGACGGGGATAGGCTTAATGGGCCCTGGTGGAGGGGAAATGGGCGAAGGGTTAAGCTTAGGGGAAATGACGGAGGTCATAGCGGGTGGTGGTGATAGGACGGATGGAGTAGGGGAAAATGCGGAGGGCCTAAGAGGCGAAGCGGGGGAAGTGACGGGCGGTGTAGCGACGGGTCTAAGGATGGAGGGGATGGCTGGTGAGGGAGAGTAGTGGTGGTGTAAGGCCAAGAGATGTGCTGGGGTTTCATCATCAAACATCCACCCGGCGTTGGGGGCTGGGCGCTGGACTGCATTCACTTGTGCTGGGGCCGGCGGTTGCTGTTGTTGCTGGGGCGCGGGCTGATGCATCGGCATGGGATTTTGATGGATCCCAAGGTCTTGCTGCTGCTGTGGGGGCTGCGGTTGCTGTTGGTGCTGTTGCTGCTGGGGCGCCGCTTGTTGCGGCCTGGCCTGTCTCTGCCTCTGCCTGATGTCTTCAATTAGTTGGTGCATCTGGGCCCAATCAATTCTCTGGCCCTCATGCAAATCATACACCAGGTCCCTGAATTGATAACACCGTTCTATTGTGTGCCCCGGCTGCCGATGGAATATGCAATATCGGGACTGGTCGGCGGCCGGATTCCAGTTCGGACGCTCAGGCGGCAACTGAAGGTCGCCAGTATACATCAGCGCAGAGAAAACATCTGACAAGGTTTCTGGGAGAGGGGGGTAGTGAGCTCTCTTTGGAGCTGGTCGAGCAGAGCCGTAGGCGGGGGGCGGAGGAACATTGTTGTATTGCGGGGGCCGTTGAGGCTGTTGGGATGGCGGAGGCGTATGTGTGGGGTATTGCGGGACTTGGAAGGCAGGTTGAGGAGCTTGCGGGGTAGCGAACTGGGGGTTACGCTGAGGTGGCGGGAAGCGGGGTGGAGCGGTGTGTTGGGGGAACTGAACGGCCTGGACCTGCTCATTAATTTGTACCCCCTCAGTGACGGGGCCCTGGGATTTCTTAGTGGCCTTGGGCTTCTGGGCCTCGAACAGAGAATGGATGGGGGAATCTTTGAATTGGGTCTGAATAAACCGAGCCCTGCTGTATAGTTGGTGCATGCTTGAAATGTCATTCATTGCTAGAATGTTTCTGAAAGTTGGCGTAGCGTTGGAAATCAACAATTTTACCTTTTCCTCTTCCGGAATCTGCCCGGGCACCCGCGAGGCCATCTGTCTCCAGCGGTCTGCATAAGTTGCAAAGTCTTCCTCCGGCTTCATCTTCTCCGCCACCAGGTCAGTGAAAGAGTACTCAGGCCCGACCCGATCCTGAAACCTCTGTATGAACCTCTCCTTGACTGTCTTAAAATTCTCAGCCTCTTCTAGAGGCAGGGTATAAAACCATTCCAGCGCGACCCCCTCCAAGGACCTACGGAACAAATAGGCCATCAAGCGATCGTCCTGTTGGAATTGTGCAGACTCGTACAAGAATTCCCGAACATGGATGAACGGGCTGCCATTCCCATCATATTTGCGGTACACGGGGAGCTCCGACTGGGAAGGAAAGCGTAGGTCCCTGAAGTTAGGAATAGGGACATCGGCAAGGGATTGCGGGCCGACCCGCTTGTGGAGGAGATCAATTTGTTGCTGCATAGCAGCCCACTTGTCAAGGATTTCTCGTTCCCGGGAAGAAGGGGGAGGAGCAAGGGGAGTAGCACCTGGATGAGCGACCAAAGGATAAGCAGACGAAGGAGGCGGCCCATAAGAGGGGTAATGGGCCGAGGAGGGGCCCACATCTGCATGAGTGACCTGAGCCGCCCCCGAATGCGACCTAACGAAGTCGGCCGGGGCGATGAGGGCCTGAGGCGAAGGAGAAATTGTAGTGTACGGCTCAAGATAAGGAACAGAGGGGACTGGGGATTTCCCTCTACCCAGTTGTTGATGAACGGATGTGGATGCCTGACCCATTTCTAGATCGGGATAGCGAAAGTTCTGAGGGCGCACGGGAGTAAGGTCAATGGGGGCCGTGGAGGTGGTCCCGACCCCAGAAGTTGAAGTGGTGACCTGGGCCGTGGCATGAGCCAGAGCTGAGGCCGGGGCATCGCCCCCTTGCAAAGCCTGCCTGATGAGATGGAGTTGGGTGGGGTCTAACTGGGCCATCATGTCAAGGATCGTACTAGCTGAATTCTGGTTGGACAGGTTTGGAAAAGAGGGTCGGGGGCCCTCGCCAAAAGAAGTCGGGAGCGAAGGGGCCGTCCCCTCCCCCCCTTGCAAATGGGTGACCCTAGGTGGGTCCTCAAGGAGACCACGAGGAAGGGAATCTTCATGGGCCGCAGAGAAATCGTATGACGACATGGAAGAAGAAGCGGAATCGAACAAGGGATTGGAATAGGAATGGAAATGGGAATCAGCCCTAGGAAGAAAGCGTGGGGGCAGAAGGCAGTCCCACATACACCAAGACACTTGGCCCTAAAGCAAGCAGCACGAAATCAAACAAATCTACCAAACAATAACGAGCACACAATGGAGCGAGATGAGAGTAGAATCACTCAGTAATGCAATCAAGTTCTTAAAGTGATGCTCGTCAGTTCCTTATATCTTCAGGTTTAACTTTAGTGGATTTATAGAAATGTCAATTCTCTTTGACCACTAGGTACCTAACTGGGATGAGAACGAGGAACTGTGTGACGCTACTGGGATCTCTCACTCGCGGATGCAACCCTAGACGGGGGTGGATACGGTACAACCTGCCCGGCGTCCGTGTGGGAATCCACGGCTCACGGGGGCTTACGGAGGTCCTCAGCAAGGTCCCTAGTCGGCTCCAAGGAATATGGAGACGAGAGGAAACCCCACCTCGGTAGGAATGCAACTAATATGGGAGAGTATCGATGCTCCTATGCGCACCGGAGTGCATGCACCAACTAACCTAGCAACTATCAATCAATGAGCGAAAATACACATGAATAGCAAAAGCATGGTGATGCAATAACAACAAGATAGCAGGGGGAGTTAACTAACAGCACCAGGAGCAATATATATATGTCAACCAAAATACTAAGCAAGAGGACAGCAGTGCACTGTGACAGGAGATGTGCGGTCCTCCTATAACCGCTCTACTAACCCAGACGGTCATCTATCAGCCGTAATGAATGGGCAGGAAGCAGGGGACATACCATACCGACGGTCGATGATAAACCGCATGACCCACTGAACGGCCAAATCACAGCCGTGTACCTGCCACCAGAAAGATAGGGCGTACCTGTGACGGGGAGCTGGACGGGTGATTTCAGACCGCACGAATTATGGACGGCGTATAGGGAACCGTCAGACGCAGGGAAGGCCGTGACAGAGAACCTGAGTTGCGCGGCCCTGTTAAAACCGCGTGTTATCTGGGAAACTGCAAACCGTGTCCGTCCTGTAAATCACTTCAAGGATAGGCACCGGACAACCACCAGAAGGTCAGCAATTCAAAAGCATGATGGGCACTAGGGGTCCCACCGTGATCGCCACAAAAGGGGGTGTAGATATTAGTTTCCACCCTTTCTCTCTCTTACGTTCCACTAAGGGGGGACCCAAAGCATGATCAAAACAGTGGAACAAATGAGAGAAAGAAGAGAGGAAAGGAAATGAACAAAATACCGTGATCGCCACCAAGATGCCGTACGCGACGGACACGCCGTACCTTGGAAGATGGGGAGGACACTCGCCTAAGTGCAGCGTTGGGATGAACGGCTCGATTAGATCCGCTCCACGATGAACGGTCTCACGATAGACCGCCCTAGGGCGCTGCGAGGAACACGGGAGCAACTGCTGCAATGATATGGACGGCTCTTACTGGACCGTACGACTGTGAAGGACGGCCGTTGATGCACCGCTCTAAATATTGAACGGCTGAATTATGACCGCTCAATATCTTCACGCAGCAAGTTTTGAAGGGTCCGACCTCCACCCTCCCTGGCCGGCCAGAGGGGATGGGCCTCGTGCTGGCTAGATGCTGACCTGCAAAATAATGTAGAGACACAAAAAGAAACACCCAAATTAGACTCCAATGATGTAGTATATGTTCAAATGATAAGAATTAAACATGGCAAATGAAAAGGGGAATACCTGGGGGGTTTTAAACCCCTAGGGTGACAAAAACGTGGGTGGAGGTGTGCATGATAATGCGAACAAAGAGGGGAAGTGGGAGAAGGTAATGCATGCAAGGGACACGACGAAAAACTATAAGGGAACGCAAACGACTCGAAATATGAACTACTCCCTGGACCGGAGGCTCATATGGACGTAGAGAGCCTCCCCCCTTGATGCTGGGTCGCTCAAAAGTGCGGCAGGGCTTCGCCGTCGATCAAAAATCTTCCCCCCGCTTTCGATGCCTGGTCAATAGGGTCTATTTATAGAGCCTATGAAGCCAGCCCCGAAACTAGGGTTTAGAGCCATTTTCGTGAAGAAATCTTAGAAGATAAATTGTAGATAATAAAATTATCTTTCATCCAGTCGAAACGGCATCGAAAATGATTGGTTATCCGCGGAGAAATCATCAAAATAAGTTGAGGACAAAACCATGGAGAAAAGGGTTAAAATCTTTTATAATTCAGCAACCGACAAGATGAACGGTCTGACGATAGACCGCTCAACTAGTTGGGCGGTCATTAATTAACCGTCCGTACCAGTCGGTGGAAATTCCAAATAATCAGAAAATACCCCATTATCTCTCAAACTGGCCGAAGCGTCCGCCGTGGGACCCTGAACATATGAACGGTTGAATATATACCGTTTTTATGTAGGGCGGCTCAATGACGACCGTTTTTACCCGTCGGTGATAATTCGAATATCCGGATAATTATCCGAGAAGACGGGCGCGCGTAGGACTCTGAGATATAGGCGGTTGTATTAGGGCCGTTCACTTAATTGAGCGGTTTTAATAACACCGCACAAAAGCCTGTCGGTGAATATTCAAAAAATGTTCAGAAATTAGCCAAAATATATGAACGGTCTACATGTAACCGCCCAACGGTTGAACGGTTGATGTTATGCCGTTCATGACCTTAGGTATCTGGTTATCACAGCCGAGGGCCCGTTAAGCCCTGAATCACCGCGAATTGCACCAAGGAGGGAGACAACCCATAAAATGAACCCGAGTCATGTCACAAAAACGGCCCGACAGATAATGGACTATTCAGGGCATCAATTAATGGTAGTAAGAGAAACGGCCCAACCTATCGGTAGAAAAACGGGTGTCAACAGACATGGGTGTAGCAAATGGTTTGGTAGTCTCAAGTTGGAATTTCTTCAAGATTTCTTGTGTGTACTTCTTATGGTTGATGAAAATGCCATCGTCCAGTTGCTTTATTTGTAATCCCAAGAAGAAGTTTAGTTCACCCATCAAGCTCATCTCGAACTCTCCCTGCATGAGTTGGGCAAATTCATCATTCATCTTCAAATTAGAGGCTCCAAAAATTATGTCGTCTACATAAACTTGAACAATTAAAGAGTGTTCATCACAAGTTTTTGTAAACAAGGTCTGATCTATGTTACCTCGTTTGAAGCCATTATCAATAAGAAATGAACTTAAACGATCATACCATGCTCGGGGAGCTTGTTTTAATCCATATAGTGCCTTATCCAATCTGTAGACGTGGTCCAGAAATGTTTCATCCTCGAAGCCCGGTGGTTGTTCCACGTACACTTCTTCCTTGATAATACCGTTGAGGAAGGCACTCTTCATGTCCATTTGAAATAGCTTGATGTTCCTGTGACAAGCATAAGCAAGTAAGATTCTAACGGCTTCTAATCTAGCCACAGGAGCGAAAGATTCATCAAAATCAATACCGAATTCTTGAGAGTAGCCCTTGGCTACTAACCTTGCCTTATTCCTCACAATCACCCCATCTTCACTAAGTTTGTTCCGGAAAACCCACTTAGTTCCGATTATAGGATGGTTATCAGGCCGGGCACGAGGAACCACACCCGATTCCTTTGGAATTGGTGTAGTTCTTCTTGCATGGCGAGAACCCAAGAATTGTCATTCAACGCATCATCTAAAGACTTAGGCTCAATGCTAGAAAGTAAAGCTAAGTTGTCGTGAATTTCAACTTCCCTCATTGAAGCCCGCGTTCGAATTCCTTCATCCACACCGTCGATCACATTCTCCAACGTATGGTCCTTGTGTGTGGTCCATTGGTGTGGAAGGGTCGGATGCACTTGTTCTTCTTGTTGTGCTTCCTCCTCTTGCTCATTTTCTTCATTTTGATTTACTGTCTCATGTTGATTGCTCGACTCTCCCTTTTCAATTTCATTCTCACCTGTAACAATAAAACGATCATTATCATTCGACTTCCTCATAGTATATTCATCAACAACAACATGTGGACTCTCCTCGATAACAAGTGTCCTAGTGTTATAAACACGGTAAGCTCTAGAGGATAGAGAATACCCGAGGAAAATCCCTTTGTCACTCTTCGCATCAAAATTTTCAAGATTGTCTTTACCATTGTTCAAAATGTAACAAATATATCCAAATGGCTTAAAATGTGATATGTTGGGTTTCTTATCTTTGTAAAGCTCGTAAGGAGTTTTCTTAAGGATCGATCTTACCATTGCTCGATTTGTGATGTAGCAGGCAGTGTTCACTGTCTCTGCCCATAAGTACCGTGGAAGACCGTTCTCCGCAAGCATGGTACGCGCCATCTCCACGAGTGTCCTATTTTTCCTTTCGACCACACCGTTCTGTTGCGGGGTTCTAGGTGATGAGAATTGATGCTCGTACCCCTGCTTCCTGCAAAATGCATCAAACTCATGATTTTCAAATTCCTTTCCGTGGTCACTTTGAATTTTCTGAATTGAATAACATTTTTTATTTTGAACTCTAGCACAAAAATCAATGAATTCATTGCATGCATAACTTTTGTTAGCTAGATACAAAACCCATGCATATCACGAGAAATCATCGACAATCACGAAACCATAAAGCTTCCCTCCAAGACTACGAGTCCTGGTGGGACCAAACAAATCCAGATGCAACAATTGAAGGGGTTTTTCTGTTAAAATAATGTTTTTGCATTTAAAAGAAGTTGTGGTTTGTTTTCCTTTATTACTTGCTTCACCTACTCTTGAAGTTTTAAAATTCAACTTAGGAAGTCCTCTGACTAAATCATGACGATTCAGCTTCTTAATGACATTAAAACTGGCATGTCCAAGACGGCGATGCCACAGCCAAACATCTTCACTCTTGTTAGCAACTAAACATAATTTTTCAGAAGCAATTTCATCAAAGTCAACATGGTCAGTATTGTTACTCCTCACTCCTATGAATTTGACTTCAAGTGACTTAGCATCAACAATAGTGCAGTGAGAAGACTCAAAAATAACCTTGTGACCCTTGTCACAGAGTTGACTTATACTAAGCAAGTTATGGTGAAGACCTCTAACAAGTGAAACATCTTCAATACAATGGTTGAGATCCTTACCAATTCTCCCAATTCCGATTATCTTACCTCTGTCCTGTCCACCAAAAATTACCGTACCGTCATTTTTCTCTGCAAGGTCTGCAAAAAGTTGTTTATTCCCCGTCACGTGCCTGGTGCATCTGCTATCAAGGTACCATTTATTCTCTGCCGCCTTCATGCAGACCTGCACCAATAAGCAACAATGCTGATTTTGATTTGGGTACCCAAGCGAGCTTGGGTCCCGTGATGTTAGCATTTCCAAAAGATTGATTGTATTTACTGAAAAACATGTCATCATCATATTGCATTGACTAGCATATGTACATGTCATGCCCTATCTTCCCACAATAAAAACAAGTGGGTCTCTTCCTACCAAAATTTATTCTGTTATTTATATTCCTAAAAGTGGAGGGGAAACTAGAATTAATAATTGATGTAGCACGGTGTGTGTGTGAACATTCTCCATGATGAAATGAACTTTTAATAGCATACTGAAAATGATTTTTGTTTCCATGCATGAAATTTGAATTCTTCACAAATTGTTTTTCTTTCTTTTCAAGATTTCTCACTTCCATTCTTCACCTTTTCAATTTCACTTATAAGACTTTCATTTTCGCTGTTCAATTCTTCTTTCACTTTCTCACATTCAATCAACTTAACATTCAATTCTTCTAACTCCTTTTTCAACAAATCATGCCTTTCTTGGATTTCATCTTTGAGTTTAAAAATATTTTTCTTTTCTACATCTAGGCAGCAATTTCATCTTCGAACAAATTCACTTTGGATTCCAAAACATCATTTGCATTTTTGAAATTTTTTACTTGCATCTCAAGCAGATTACATTTCTCACATGAATTGGATGAATGCAAGATTTCATGGATCTTTTTCTTCAAGACTTTATTCTCATTTTTCATTCTCTTGTATTTTTCATCCAATTCTTCATAGGCAAGCTCCCATTGTTCATTAGTGATAAGCTCTGAGTCAGAGATTACCTGTTCTTGATCGCTCCTGGCCATAAGGCACATGTCCTTCACTAGCTCCTCAATATCTTGTTCATCATCGGACGTGGACTCATCCTCGTCCTTGTCGCTCCACGTGGCCTTCATCACTTTGGGCTTCTTGCCTTTCACTATCTTTCCTTTCTTCTTATGCAGCTCGGGGCATTCACCTCGCATGTGCCCCATCTTCTTACATTCGTAGCACATCACTTCAGCCGCTTTTGATGGTTCATTTCTTTGCTTCTGCTGCCTCTTTCCTTTCTTGAATTTCTTGCCAAATCATCTTCTTTGGCGCAAGAACTGTCGTACTCTTCTTGTTAACATGACGACTTCTTCATCGTCGGTGGTTCCCATCGACTCCTCTTGACTTGAGACACTTTCTGGGTATGCTTTTAAAGCGATTGGCTTTTTCTTATTCGTGTCCTCTTCCGTTCTTTTTATATTGATCTCATAGGCCATCAATGACCCTATGAGTGCATCCACGGTGAGGGTAGATAAATCTTTAGAATCCTCTATCACGGTCGCTTTGGTGTGCCAGCTTGGTGATAGGGACCTCAGCACTTTTCTTACCAAGTCCGTATCCTTGTACTCTCTTCCGAGTGACTTTAACCCGTTTGTGATCTCCATGAGACGTGCAATCAGAGATACTTTCTTCCTCTTTCATATGAAACAGCTCGTAATCTCGGATCAACATGTTCACCTTTGTCTCCTTTACCTCTGTGGTACCTTCATAGATCAACTTGAGCTTATCCCACATTTCTTTAGCGCTGTTGCACATGGAGACATGCGCATATTCATTAGGGTGAATAGCGCACTGAATAATATTTAAGGCATTAAAGTTCATAGTGGCTTTCTTGATACTATCGTCATCCCACATATCCTCATCAGGGTGTAAAGTGTACGGACCATTCCTAATGACAGTCCATATTTCATGACTTTGAGCACGTAAAAAGATGGTCATCCTATTCTTCCAATAAGGGTAGTTACTACCATCAAAGAAAGGTGGCCTTTGAATAGAATGCCCTTCGGGCATTAACCCCTTGTTAAGATTGTTGGCCATTCCTAATAGATCTCTCTAAACCGCTAGGTTTCTAGATGAAAATAGAGCCGAGGCTCTGATACCAATTGTTGGCCCGGTTTGGAGGCAATTAAGAGGGGGGTGAATTGATTGCCCACCCTTTTTGATAAATTTAGACTTAATTAAATCAAACAACAGATATGGTAAATAAACCATAGATAAAGCTTGATTAGAATGTATGAATGAAAAGCAAGCAAGCCCTCACAACTTCCCAGCGCATAAATATAATCACTCGGAGAACAATGTATGAACGGACAGTTAATCAAACTCTCGTCTCACCGACTCACACTTGTAGTACGAACGGATAGGAAATATCAACAACCACATAAAAAACAAACCACGGCACAATACTTTTTAGGTGGTTCGGACGCACCAAGTGCCGTCCTACGTCCACCCCTCTCACCTCGTGAGGATTTCACTAAAACACGCTGCACGACGGCAGCAACCACCACACACGGGCTTGACGACCCACACACGTGGGTTCTCACACGACAACGAGAAGCCCCACACACACTCGGAGCAAACTCCAAAATCATCTAAAGAGAGAAATAAAATGGAAATGACAAAGCCCAGTCTGAGATTTATGATCTAAGCACAACAAAACTAAGAAGATGATAGACAAGATAGATCTTCTCCTAAATCCTTCAACCAAACTCGGAGATGAGCGAAGGGTGGTTTGGAATGATGAAACCGAGAGGAGTAAAGTTGCCCCTTGATGAAGCTCACCCAGGCGGTTTAGGATGGAGAGGAGCCGCAACACGCCTCCAACCTCGACCTTGGGAACGTGGAGCGTGGTCAGGGACGGAGTTCCTCCTTCTCCACGGACGCAGCCCTTCTTCTCCTTCTTCCTGCAAGAAGATAGCATGTTAGAAGCTCCAATATTTTTCCCGATCGGACCAAAGGGGCGGCAATATATACTCGATAGAAAACATGACATGAAGACATAAACACCCTTGCCAAACCCCTTTCATACCAAGTACAAATGATGGTGGATGCCCTAGGGCCATTACAGTAAACAACCAAGCCAATCGGACCTAAGATCGGAGGGTTCGAGTTCAGATCCGAAAAACCCGATCGGGACGCTCGAAAAAAGTGTCGACTCTTAGAGTCGACTCTTTTTCACGAGTGTTCTGCCCGAACACATAAAATCAAAACGCATGAAACAAGTGTCGACTCATTGAGTCGACACATTTCCCCAACAATTCTGGCCTGTGAACAAAACAACGTTCGTGGTGAAAAGTGTCAACTCTTGAGGTCGACACTTTTTCACGAAGGTTCTGTTTTCACAGAATAAAATGAACTTACCTGAAAGTGTCGACTTCAGAGGTCGACACTTTTTCCCGACGCTTCTGACTTTACTAAGTTAACAGAACCCTAGTGAGAGTGTCAACTTCATGGGTCGACACTTTCTGCCAGCGTTCTTAACACTTAACGCAAGGCAGAAAGCGTGAAAATAAGTGTCGACCCTTGAGGTCGACACTTTTCCTGACAGTCAGAAAACTTCAATAAATCCAATTGAAACACACATTTCATGAACCAAAGTATCAAGATCAATCATTTATGCACTTATAACTCAGACGGTCATGACAAAACTTGATTTCAACCCAAATCAATCCATCCACATTGAAATCCAATTAGACATGTATTCATACCATGGCCTTGAGTAATTGAGTGAAAAACTCCACAAATATCATGCATTT
Source organism: Amorphophallus konjac (assembly GCA_022559845.1). NCBI lineage: Eukaryota > Viridiplantae > Streptophyta > Magnoliopsida > Alismatales > Araceae > Amorphophallus > Amorphophallus konjac. Next base: position 109,663,737 of record CM040123.1, read on the forward strand.
TCAAATTGTCATTCAACTCAAAACCTCAAGTTAGCAATTGGAATTTCCAACGCAATCCATATCATGTGAATCACTCAACCCATTTGTAAGCGAGATTCACAAGTGTAAAAGCTACATTTCAATATGAAATCTTCTCATCCAACAGAATGCACTTGAATCAATATTCACATTCAATTTTTCTCTTAACAAGACTCAATTTGATTGAACATTCAGTTTATCCTTCAAAGCCCACAATCATCAAATATTTATATATCAATGCAAATCATATTGACTGATACATGACTTTTTCACACATGATCTTCGTCAAAACAGTCCGGGGCACAACATCCCCGCTTTAAGGTATTCCGCGATCCCTCCTTTTGTTGCTATTGTTATATCATTTGAGGCCCTCGCGTCCTCTGGCGATCACCCTCCATTTGCATCCATCGTATGCTCCCCTTTACCTTTTCCCACTTCTTAGCTTAGTTTCTTTGCATATTGTTATTGTTATTTCTAAGTGGATTTTAAATAGATCTACAACTGGTAAACGAGACCAGATCATTTTTGAACGCCAATTGACAAAAGGAAAATAGATATGAACATGAAATGCATGAACCTCGATGCACACACATTACACCATACATGCATACAATTGACTGACAGTATGATCATGCAAGCTTTTAAAAAATAGATGTATATATAGAATTGCAATCCATCTCCCCCTTTCTTAAAGAATGTAAATTTATGATAGGTGTAAGATGAGTGCAAAATTGAATACAATCAGAATACTCATGTTCAGACACCAAGAGGAGTGTGCAAATATTTAGGAAAACTATGTAGCTATCCATGTAACCGATCAAATTTTTAGAATGCACATCAAATAAAATTCCATTTGTGTAAATGTGTAAACATGAATCTGAATTTTAATCATATGGATATGTGGATTTTCAGATTAACACAAAGGAACCTACTCATACAGGACATCACCATCAGATGTGAGCGTATTGGAGGCTTCGCTTTGCCAAATTTAACTTTTCTCACCATATCTTGATTTCCTCAATTTTTTTCAACATGATTTTGAATATTTGTCAATAGGAATGATCATATTTAATTTATTCCTTTTGACGCGAGGAGACACATGGAGCACATGCCTGACTCCCCGGTTATTCGGAACATTTAACCATTTCACTTCAATCTGATCAGAGATACTTTAGTGTATCACTTTTCAAAATGAACCATATAACGTCTCAGGTGACATGCATCCAATCTACTTAGTGAGACTGAGCATTGCTCTGCCTTTAAAATCTTTCATTTCAAACTACATTCCAGATTTTTCTTCCACATGTGGCAAGTAGCTTTTTCCTCAACTTACATCTTCAAATTCAGTGCAACAGGTTTAGATTCTCTAGAGTGTTAAAAAGAAATTCTTATATCCTTATGTTAACACTGCTTTTCACATTTAAGTGCAATGCAGTGTGAGGATTTGATTTAACATGAATACCAAAAAATTAGTTAGTACCATAACTGTGCACTTTTGCTTAAATAAGAACACTTATAATGGAATTGCTCTCCCTAAATGTATGACATGCAATACGCAAATTGTTACTCAAAATGCAACATTATTTATCAAGGAAGTATATGGCCATATAAAACATTCAGGGAAGGGGTTTGAATAGCATATAGTATTATGCATGCAAACAGATAGGAAAATACAGCATATAGTGCAGACTCAGGAGACTTTTTGTAGTTGAGTGAATGCCAATGCAATCTTAATCATGCATGACTACAATGCGGTTTATACTGAAACCACATGATCAATTAACATATGAGCAAACAAATGCATGCATTAACTCCCCCTATCTAAGTGCATTGAGAAATCAATTTTAATCATGAAGACCATGTAGGGAGTTACTGAATTATGCTCATGAAAGTCTAGACATCTCTATATGCCATGTTGACCCATGGTACTTGGCGGAGAACTTAGATCCTCTGGATCTCCTTCACGCATAGTGCTAGTTTCTAGACAGACATAATCTGCCCTTCCCCTAGCACCATTTGATATACCATAAGGTCATGCACGAATATGCAAAACAAATGCAATAAGTCTTTCAAATTAAAGCATGACAATGCAAAATAACATGTGAAACAGATTTTTCAAGTTGTGCATCACAATTCATGAAAGCAATGCAAATGATATATGCAGATATAATAATGTATGCATCGAATTTTTCAAATGCATTTTTCTGATATCAATGATATGCAATTAAACTTAGAAGAAACATACAGATTTTTCAATGATTGTGCATGACACTGCGTGACAAAGCATATGTGGACTCAAGAATGTATGAATCAGATTTTCAATAAAAGACACAATTTTTCATAATAGGTGAAGACTTCCAAAACTCCCCCTTAGTTTAACACTTTATGCAGTATAAGATGTAAAGTGTTGTACATAAAATTTCAAGCATGCTAACCCATATAGTCACACACCAAATCTCTCATATAATCAATCAATTTTAGTTGTTTTTCTAGAAGAGAAGTTTATATTGTTTTATTTTCAACATGAAATTTATTCTACAGAAGATAGGAAGGATTGCACTTGAGTTCATTCAATTTGTCATACGAACCTTGTCTTCAAGATTGCTTCATGCTCCTCATCTTTTGAGCCACTTCTTCAAGGCTGCATTCTTATAGCAGTTTATCACACAAATTTTCAAAATGAAATATCCACTCTCATTAAACTAGAAAGCCATTTGAAAATTAATAGCAAATCATTAAAAAAAATTCTACAGCAATATGCAATCTCTCCCCACTACAAGGAAAACAGGTTATTCCGACATCCATATTCCATCGCAAATACGTCAGAAATACGTCGCAAAGTAAATTTTCGACGGATTTCAGACGTATTTACGACGGAATATGGACGTCGGAACGATTACGTCGTAAATTTCCGACATAATACAATAGCATCGCCAATTCGTCCGAAATTACCGACAACATTATATCGTCGAAATTATCGTGGCTATTTATGTCGGTAATTAATAATACAGAAATTAATTAATATTTATGACAGAACATAATTTAGTTGAAAATACGTCTAAAATTTTCGATGTATTTTCGACTAAAACTTACTCTGTCGGAAAACAATGGGCCATAATATTTTCGACGAGCCGAAAATTATCGATGTACTTGCGACAGAAACATTATGTCGTCGCAAACCTTTGGGTTAAATTAGTTCCGACGAAAGTTAATTTGGTCGAAAATACGTCGTTAATTTTTGACGTATTACAATCGGATAATTAATACGTTGGAAACCTGTGGGTCAAATTAGTTCCGACGAACTGTAATGTGTCGAAAATACGTCGTTAAATTTGGACGTATTTGAGACAGACAATTAATACGTCGGAACTAATGTGGGTCAAAGTAGTTCTGATGAACCTACCTTGGGTCGAAAATACGTCGTTAATGTTCGATGTATTTGAGACGGATAATTAATACGTCGGTACTCATGCGGCTCAAATTAGATCCGACAAACTTTTAGTTGGTCGAAAATACGTCTGAACCTTTCGACATATTTACGCCAGAAAATTAATACGTCGGAAATAAGTGGGTCATGAATGAATAAAAATATATTTTTTTATTTATATAATTGTGTCATTAATGTTAGTTGGTCAAAATTCCATCGAAAATTTTCTCCACAATTTTTTATATATATTTTGAAATCTTAAAAACCTGTTTAAAGCTACAATTATATACCACAATCTACACAACTCAACATAAAACACGTAATAAACAACATATACAACACACAATAGGAAAAAATGTGTCGAACATTACAATAAAGAACGTCCACAACACATAACTCAATGAATAAAAAAGGTTACAGTTACATTAATTGAAATGTGTCATTTTTTAAAATATCATTAAAAAAAATTAAGAGATATCCGCTATATCATCCTCATTCGTCATTCGTAGCATCTCCACCATCACCGGCTGCAAGAGGATCCTACATCACAAAAAATTAATAATAAATAGATTTAAATTAAATTAATTAATAATAAATCTAGTTAAATATCCTTTTGATTTTCTAAATTCGAAAGTAGATAACATGAAGATAATTTCTTTGACTCTCAAAGTTGAATTCTTTGAACTAAGTAGTAATGTTATTATTATGCCCTGTGGCTTTGATGATGTCTAACACTATGAATCATATTATGGTCACGATTTTTGATATCATGAATTTGATGTGTGTTGGCTAATGTCCATATGTTTGCTAATGCCTTGAACAACATTTTCATATGAAGGCTTGAAGAGTTGTAATGTCAATGCTATGAATGTTTGAACTGTTATGTCTGTATGCTTGAAGAATGTTTGTTTGAAGAACTGTAATATCTAAAGAATTCAGCTAAGCATAAGCATGGCAGTGTCACAGCAGCCGTAGAAGCAACTCTGCAGAAGAAGCCTCCAATCGCTGAAGAAACAAGCTGATATATCACCTTAAGATAGACTTTGTACCTACTGAAGAATAAAGGTGAAAAATATTCCTTAAGGCTGAGAAATGTGCATTACGGGTGACAGACACTACCTTAAGGGTAACAAATAGATGGATTGGGTGAATAATAGGCAACAAGGGTGACAAATAGCAGTGCAAAGGTGAATAATAGGCAGCAGGTGTGAAACAGCTGAAAACCAAGAAGAGGAGTGACTCGGAAGGGCTTACAAGTCGACTTCTCATAGAAGAAATCACATAATGAAAGAAGACCTTTTAGCTACGGATTAAGGGTGAAAAATAGGAGGACAAAGCAGCCAAATGGTTGTATAGTAGTGTCAAATGGTTGTTCAGTGGTGTAAAGTGTCTCATGGCTATGACATTTGAAGAATGATCAAACTGGTTGAAGAGAATGATTGTCCATGAGGTTACTAGCTTCCCCATGATGATTCTGGAAAATCATTGAGCATCAAACGACCCTGATGATCCTTGTTTAAAGTCAAGAAACTGACTTGGACTTCAGTTCTCTTGGCCTTCAATGGTGAAATCAGTGAACATGGCATCGTGTTCTTGTTGGGTTTAGTTGAAGCTGCACTCTAGTCATATAGCATTCTGCTATGGCTATTTGGATTACTTATGTAGCCATGGCTTGTATACAGATCTATGAGCACTGTGTCGATTGTGCTCGACATTTTACCTTTTGTTTTGTTCTTTCTCATTTTAGTTCGGTTTGTGTTTCTTGCCTTGCAGTGCCCGGCACACTCAAGGTGTTTGCTCACAGGTACTGTCAGTGTGTTGCTCTAGGTAACCAGAGTGTGTGGAGGTGTTTCTTCCGTCGTCCCCTCTGTGGTATCAGAGGAAGGGAGATCTTGATCTCCAGAGGGTTCCCTCTGTGCTTTAGAGGAAGAGAGGACTAGTCCTCTGGTTGTGGGTAACTAGGTGTTACTCACGGTTCCTTCTAATTTGATCAGAAGAAGAGAAGAGAGTGTTCTTCTAGGTCAAACTGCAAGTCAGCGTTTGTTTGCAGACAGAGTCTGCTGTTATTGCTATTGCAAGGGGAAGCCACACTCAGGTTTAAGTGTGGGGTGGACGTAGATCTGCATGGCAGATCGAATCACCTAAAAATTCTATGTGCCGTGATTTGCATTGATGTGATTGGCCCTTATCATCTTCCTCCATTCACTTGTTTATGTATGAATTGATCTTCCCTATACGCTAAGTGGTTGTATTGCATTCTGTTAGATCTGTCTGATCTGAGTGGATTCTGTGAGATACCATTCTCTTAGTTAGTGCATTCTTGTCACTTTCATTTATATTGTTCTCACAGATATCATCTGAACTCGTGATTTGATAGCTTAGTGTTAAATTGTCTTAGGCTTAAAAATTGAGGTTAAAATTTTTATAGGATCTATTCACCCCCCCTCTAGATCCTGCTGCGCACACATATTCATATACTTGCTTTCGGCTTTGCCTATAGAGCACACAACATTGGTATCACAGATACTCCTCTATTATAACTATAAAGTCTACGAAATTAAAAATTAAATTAAATACTCACATGAGAGGGCTGTGGTGTGCTCGAGGGTGCTCCCTGAGTCAAAATCCCCGCCTGGGCCAGGAGGGTAGCAACCACTCGAGTAAAGCATGCCTCCATGCGTTCCTCGATGCGGTCTACCGCATGTTCGACGATGGATGTAATCTGGCTCATAGAAGTGTCGATGGAGGGAGTAGAGAAGGAACTTCTACCGAGGTAGGACGAAGCTGAGCCCGGACAAGATGGTAGAATCGGGCTGGTGTCCAAGCTCTGCCCAAAATCGTATACTCGTCCTTTCTTCGGTGGGCCGGCTCCTGCTACTCATGTCTCAGGATCTAGTTGCGGCCGTTGCGTCTCCTCGTCCCCATACTTTTCAGTCATATGCCTGTCATATGACTCCTGCAAATTGAATAAAAAATATTGTAAATGTCATATTAATCAATCATATTTAAAAATAGAAATAGAAAAGAAATGTGTATGTATATAATCTTACCACTACCGAGTGAGCTCTCTCGCTCACATACTGATCCGTCCCCTTCTTTTGGTGAACTGTAGCAAATAAATCACGGTACGAGACCGTACCACCCCTCTTCTTTTCCTGTTATACATGTTATAGAGAATAAATAGGGACATATAAGGAATAAAATATAATAAAATTAAGATGATTACTTACCAATCTCTCCTTCTGGGTCGCGAAGGAAACGAATCCAGAAGTATGGAGATGCACGTCTGGATGTAACGCACGTGCGACTTTGACTTTTACGGATTTTGCCATCCAATTAGGCTCAGCCCATCTATCACAGAGGTCCTCCCAGTGCTCCCTCCTCATCCATGCGGGGCCGTGTGCCTTCCAAAGGCCACAGTCCTCGCTTCCCCCGGCTAGAGCCTTGGCACGGTCCCGACAGTTGTGTAATTCTTGCTTATAATTTACAGTTGCTGTGGCCTCCCATGCACATCGAGCTTGTCCGACGTCAGCTCGCCTCACAAACTAATATCCTTACTGTCAAGAATTCAAATTTTATAAGTTAGTCGATTGAAAATGTGGAGTTGGGAAATATGTAATTTAAAAGATTAAATTATATACCAGGAACTCATCATACAATCGATCGCAGATATCCTGAGGAAACTTTCGAAATGACTTATATGGGCCGGTCACATGTCGCTCAATAATGTTCGTAATAAAACGAGAAGCGTCACTGGGCTCTACTTTATCCCTACAATTATAAATGTTAAAATGATAGCCAACAATTATATATATAGTTGATGGATAGATAACGAATATAATTCATGAGTTTAAATATTTACCCAGAGACCCAACATGGCTTGCGTCCCTCTTGCAACACCACCTGCTCGCCCTCGTGATGGTTAACAGCATCGTCTGCCTGTTGTGTGCCCGGGTGGACGAACGAGCCAACTATCGCAGGTGGTGTGCCCGACATACCTATTACAAGTAAAATAGAAGTAGTTAATCAAAATTTAGCTCATTTTTTAAAAAAAATTCAACAAGTAAACATGTAGAATTCTTATTATTTAACTAAGAATTTAAATAAACATAGCAGTAGAATGTGATGGAAGCGATGTACTCTGTAGACCTGATGTAGAGGCACTCGAACCTGTAAACATAAAATATTGTGAGGAAAACAAAGTGCATATTCACTACTCATTTATCTAAGAATTTAAATAAATAGACCCGCAGTTGTTGGTGTGGGCGGTGCACTCTGTGTACCTGGTGCGGAGACATAAAATATCATGAGCAAAACAAAGTGCATATTCACTACTCATTTATCTAAGTGATGTGTGGAAGGATAGGATATAGAGGGGGGGGGGTGAATATATCCCCCGATTAAAAACTATGCCCAAATTAAAACAAAAAATCTGGCGCTACCCAATTTTAAAACCGAATGAACAATATGTTAAAAAGAGTTTGCATAGAACATACGTCGAACTCTTAAGCACTTAAGCTAATGTCTCCGTTGATACCTATTTTTCACCCTTAAGAGGGTATATGTCACACATATTCAGTGCTACAACCTATTTTTCACCTATAGAGAGCTATTTGTCACCACTATTAAGTCATTTGTCTGCCTTATCTTCCTGCCTTCCCTTGTATGAATCTTAATAGATTTGTTCATCATTTCTAAAGAATTAAGACTTTGACTGCACAGACTTGGGTTGACCACTGTCTTAGCTCCATCGACTGTGCGTTGACTACGTTACCACGTTGACTTTTCTTCGGTTCTTGAGAAAATAACTGGCTTTCAGCCTGTTCTATGTGCAACTGTCAACCTGTTCTTTATGCAATTTAGAAGTAAACTACACACACAAAATCATTATAGCTCCATGGATGATTCTACATCAACAAAACACATTGACTATCCACATGAAGAGTATACATGACTCTAAATTTTGACAGCATCAAAATATGGAGCTGAAACACTAAGGATTTAAATAAACATACCCGCAGTAGTTGGTGGGGGCGGTGCACTCTGTGTACCTGGTGCAAAGACATAGAATATCATGAGCAAAATAAAGTGCTAAGTCAGTACTCGTTCATGAACGATCTTAAATAAACATACCCGCAACACGTGGTGGGGTCGGTGTACTCTGTGTACCTGGTGCAGAGAAATAAAATATCATTGTCAAAATGAAGTGCATATTCACTACTGTCACGCCCCGACGCGGAATATCGGGAACGTGAGCTAGTCGTAAACAAGCGTGTCGATCAGAGCATGTACAATTTGATTTCTAAAGACAAAAATGAATGGGAAAATGATACTTTTATTCCATCAAAATGAAGTTTACATCACTAATTCATAAGCCATAAAGATAAATTACAACTTCCAATCCCAAAGTACATCATTCTTGTAAAAACACTAATGATCTACATAAATCCTAGGGAAAAGAAAAACACTCTTTCACTCTTGTCCATTCCCTTGTTCGATTTCATTTCCTGCAATATTTTACCAACACGTAGGGTGAGCAAAAAAGCTCAGTAGGATTTTATATCTCTATAATCAGGCAATATTTAAGTATTTATCATTTTGAACATTCTTTTCAAGTAAATTGGGAAGTGTTTAAGATCATGAATAGCAAGTAGGAAATTGTATACCGAATTTCAAGTAATAACATGATAACAAGGTTCCAAGATAATTTCAAGTATTGAATATTGAACATGTAAGAATATCGTGAAAGAATTTGGCCATTTCATGCAAGTCAAATATATCATGTAATTTAAAGCAATTTCAAATAACAAGTAAACAAGTACAATAACGAAGTGTGAAATGTCATAAAATAATCTAGCAAGTCATGCACTTCGGTGTAATGCCACACCATGGTCAATCAACTCCCATTGGCACAAGTACTTTCGGACGCTCCTCCCAGGACCAGACCGGGCCCCATTAATGCCAAGCATTGGGTCGGTGGATCATAAGATCCCAAGTATGTTTAGACATCCACTTAACACTATGGCCAATGAATTTTAAGAATAAGCTCATTTGTAAAAAGTACAGATCTGGCAAAAATCTCAGAAGTAGCAAGAGGAGTGAATAATAATTTTAAGGCATCATGTTTAACGACATTAAGTCGTGGAATTCAAGAAAGAACGGTAACTAGGAAGAAAATTTAAGTAATTAGAGTTTAATAGAATTAATTTAATTACATGGTTTAATTTTGTGTGCATTTGATTTACAAGTATTTTGACATATTTTTAGAAAAATTTTGTACATTAGAGATGCATTAGTTTAGCCAAAAACGGAGATTTATTATTTAAAAATCAGAATTTTGTTATGAAAAATAGATTTTTATGTCGAAAATAATTCTAACTTGTTGAAAATAACTTTAAAATGCTGAAAATGATTTTCATATGTTACTTTACTGATAAGATGATAAAAATAAAATTTTCATGCTGAATTTCATTTTTATCATGCTGAAAATTAATTTTTAATATGCTAAAATTAATACTTAACATGCGAAGATAATTCTCACACATTAATTTACTGATAAGATGATAAAGATAAGTTTACCATGCTGATTACAGAAATTCTCTGATAACAACATAAATTTTATCATGCTGAAAATTATTTGTTTATATTTATTTACTAATTATTTGATAGGAAAATAGAATTATCATGCTGAAAAATAGTTTTAATATACTGAAAATAATTCTAACATGCTAAAAATAATTATAACATATTAGAAATAATTTTATCATGCTGGAAGAAATTTTATCATTGCTGGAAGTAATTTTCATGCATCAATTTATTAATTATTTAATAGGAAAAATTAGGTTTAGCATACAAAAAAATAGTTTAAATAGATTTTAACATGCTAAAAATAATTTTTATATCTCAGTATGCATAAAATAATTTTATCATATTGGAAGTCATTTTAACATGCTGGAAATATTTTTCATGTATTAATTTACTAATACGGTTAAAAATAGATTTTTACATGAAAAAATAATTTTATCTTACAAAAAAAATAATTTTTAACATGCTGTAAGAATTAAAACATGCTAATATTGCCTTTCCTTACTTTTGGTGACTAAATGCTTACAATTAATGTGTATTTCTAAATGTTATAATTTTTATTATATAGTGACTAATCTTTAGTCCCACATTGAAAGTTTTGAAAATTTTCATGGCTTTATATGTTGAAGAGCTCACCCTTAGGTCATAGGATGTGGGCTCGAGTTGTGAGTTGAATTGAATGGATACGAAAATCTTAGTATGGTTAGTTTTTTCATATGAGTGTGTATATATATATATATAGATATATATATTGTATGACAGGAAAAGTGTCGACCCATGGGGTCGACATTTGTTTACAGACAGAAAGTGTCGACCTGGGAGGTCGACACTTATTTCCTATGTGCGGTTTTATTCTTAAAACAGAACATTCGTGAAAAAGTGTCGACCTGGGGTTGACACTTTTCAGCCGTGAAAAAGTGTCGACTCGAGAGGTCGACACTTTTTACTAAGTTTTCGATTTTCAAACAGAAAACTCGATCCCGAGTGTCGACTCAAGGAGTCGACACTTTTTCTGCTACTTTCATTTTTTCTTCACTAAAATGGCTATAACTCACTCATTTCTCAATGAAATTTAATGAATAAGGTATCAATGAAAAGAGCATTAAAAAAGGAACAATCTAACATGCTTTAATTAGAATTTAGCCTGAGAGATACCTACCTTTTTGCGGATCTAAGGAAGAGGTAAGAAAAATCCCCAAATAAGATGAAACCCTTGATTTCTCCCAAATCTTCATTCAAATCTCCTTCAATCTTCACACCAGCATAGCTTAAGCCTCCAGGGATGATTTGTGGGTTGATTGGGGTTCTTTTTTTTATATATATAAAGCCCTACCTAGTTGTGATTAAGAAAATATTTCTAATTTGGAAGATACTTCCTAAATCGCTCCTAGGGGGTGTTTTATTGATGAGTTGGAAGGAGGAAAAAATTACATAATTCTGATGCTAGGAACTCCTAGCCTGTCTAATCTAGCAGCTCCCTTAGCCAATTGGGGAAGATCATGCTGCAAATTGAAAAATTTATTACACTTGGAGCTGCAGGCAAAATTGGCTAAATGGTCAGCAACTTTATTTGCTTCCCTAAAAATGTGAGAGATGTTCAAAGAATGAGGGAAATAAATCCAAATGTCTCTTGCATAGGGTAAGATCTCCCAAGGGCAGGTTGTCTTCCTTTGGATAACTTGAACCAGCGTTAAAGAATCACTTTCAATTATTACCGACTGGAATGGAATGGTGTGTAGATATTTGATGCCATCCAAAAGGGCTCGGGCTTCAGTGACAATGCTAATGCAGTAAGAGTATGAGTGAGAAAAAGCCAGAATTGTATCTCCTTTGGAATCCCGGATGATGCCTCCTCCTCCAGAAACTCTTGAAGTCTTGCTGGCTCCATCAATATTAAGCTTGATATTAGGCCAAGGGGGGGAGAACCATCTTACAATTCTTACCTGAGAACGACCCTTGGCAGCAGCTTTTATTCCAAAGGCCGCCAAAACAGTCCTATTGCTTAGTTGATCTTCCCAAAGGTTTGCATTATTAAGAATCAGTTTGACTTGAGATAACACCTTGTTGAAAATAGTGTGGGAGCTGATGGATTTGCCTTCAAAGATTGCAGCATTTCTAGCCAACCAAATTTCCCAAAGTCCATATGCAAGGATTGGTAACTGAAAAAGACCATATTGAGATTTTGTTTTCAGATCATTTACTGATTTTGATGATGAGAGATCTTGCTGAAACCCCCCCTATCTGGCATCCACGACTGTTAAAGGAAGTCCAGAGTGATGAGGCCCAATCACTTCTAATGAAAAGATGATTTAGATTCTCCTCTGCAGGTGTTTTACAACAGTGCCATTTGGATTGGAGTAATATACCAATGGCTTTAATTCTGGAATCAATCGGCAAACTGTTGTTGTAGACTTTCCAGATGTGTATAGAGAGCTTGGTTGGTATCCATTTTGACCAAATTCTGTTGTGAGCTAGGAGATCCGTAGGAGGGTCATGACTGCTTTGCAAGTTGTAGGTGGAAGATATCTGGAAATCTCCTGATGCAGAGAGACTCCACACTTGCTTGTCCTGTTCTTGACTTAAATCAGTGCACCGGATAGCATCTCTGATTTTTTGGGGAAGCTTCCCGTTGATGATGCAAATGTCTTCTTGGGAAGGCTGGTTTATCATGTCCTTGACAGATGTCATCTTGTTTGAAATATTTGAAGTAGGTAAATAAGAAGCTAAGGTCCAATCACCTATCCAAATATCTGTCCAGAAATTAGTTGAGCTACCATCCCTTATTATCATTCTTCTGTGGGCCAAAAGAATACTCTTAGCTTGAGACCAGCTCCTTTTTGCATTGCCTTTCATTTCTTTAAAATCAACTTCAGATATATGTCTACCTCTGATGTATTTTGCCTTGAAGAAACTTGCCCAGATGGACTTTGAGTTCATTGCATTCCATAACATTTTCACCCTAAAAGCCAAATCCATTTGCCTGAGAGATAGAATTCCCAGTCCACCATACTGAATTGGCTTGCAGATAGCCTTCCAGGACTTCCAGTGCCGCTTGTTACCTTCCTTTGAGGATCCCCAGAAAAAGTTAGCAAAAGATTGATCCAATAATTTATGGACTCCAGCATGCAAATGGGATGAGGCCAGAGAATACATAGGAATGGAAGTGAGAATGTGTTTAATTAAAATAAGCCTTGCTCCCTGGGATAAATATCTCGCGTACCACCCATCAATGCGCTTCTGGATAGAGCAAATGATACCTACAAAATGGACTTTCTTTGATCTGCCACACATCAGTGGATAACCAAGATATTTATGGGGAAATGATTGATTAGCAAAACCAGTGATGTCTTGGATCTTTTTGTTAATAGAGGGGTTGGCTTTTGGGTGAGTGAAGAAACAACTTTTACCAACATTTACTAGCTGCCAGGAAGCTCTTTCATATGTTTTCAGAATTCACATCAAATTCCTGACTGAAGTTGCTGTAGCCTTGCTGAAAACCAAAGTATCGTCAACAAAAAGAAGATGAGAAATTTTTGGGCATCTCATAGGGACTGCAAACCAATCCACTTGACCCTCAAGTTGTGCTTGACGAATGGATCTAGTTAGAGCTTCCTCTGCTATAATAAAGAGAGCAGGAGCCATTGGGTCACCCTGGCGTACTCCCCTAGAAGAATTGAAAAAACATGCAGAGTCACCGTTTAGGCCAATGGAAAACCAACAATTTCCAATCATGGCTTTCAGAAGATCCACAAACTGATCTCTGAAACCAAATTTATTCAGAACAGCATAGAGGAAATTCCACTCCAATCGGTCATAGGCCTTGGCCATGTCCAATTTAATTATAACATTTCCTCCTCTAGTCTTCCTCCCAAGCTCATTTACCATTTCCTGAGCAAGAGCTATGTTTTCCACAATGGATCTCCCTTTCACAAAAGCAGTTTGTTCTAAGGAGATAATGTTGGGGAGCATGGGGACCAACCTGTTGCTAATAATTTTGGATATCACTTTGTATATGAAATTACATAGACTTATAGGTCTGAACTCTGAAATATCAGTAGCATTGTTCACTTTGGGGATGAGAGCTATTAGAGTAGCTGTTAAATATCTTGGCAACACAATCCGAGTTTGAAAAAATTCCTGAATGGCAGAGACAACCACACTAGCAGTGATGCACCAAGTTTTTTGGAAAAAAGCCCCGGATAATCCATCCGGACCAGGAGCACTGTCAGGAGATAGCTGAAAAATAGTTTCCTTGATTTCAGCTTCAGTGGGGATGGCACACAACTTATCATTATCTATAGATGAAACCAGGTGAGGTATATTGTTGAGGAAGTTGTCATCAATGTGATGGTATTGAGAAGTAAAAGCTTTTTGAAAATGTGAAATTGCACTTTTCTTCATCTCCTCGTGGTCCGAAGTGAGTTGTCCTACTGCATTTCTGAGGTGGTGAATCAAGTTTCTTTTCCTGTTCGAAACAGTTTTCATGTAGAAAAACTTTGTATTCCTATCTCCTTCAGCTAACCATCTTACTCTAGATTTCTGTCTCCAGAAAACTTCTTCCTAGATTAATCTGTTAGCCAGTTCAGATTTAGCAGTCTCAAGAGTATCATAATTTACCTGATTAGGTTGGGTATCATAATGGAATTCCGCCTTGAGGACTGTGTCTTCTGCTGCCATTAAATTCTTTTCAATGTTTCCAAATACTTGCTTATTCCACACTTGAAGCATTTTTCTCACGTGCTTCAGTTTCAGATATAGGGTACTTATAGCAGATGTTGCCAGAGGACTGTTTTTCCAGTTAACTTCCACATCCCTGAGAAACTAATCATTCAGTGACCACATTTGCTGGTAGCAAAACCTGCTTTTATACTTAGGCATATTAGCTACTTTAACAAGGAGTGGGGCATGATCCGAGGCCTCCCTGGCTAAGTGCTCTACTATGATTGGTAGAGACAGTTGCCAAGGGCCATTAGTGAGAACTCTGTCTAACCTTGCCCAAATGGCCTTTTTTCCACTTTGGTTGTTATGCCAAGTATAACTTGAACCCAGAAAATTAGTGTCTGACAGAGCACCATTATTCAAACAGTCTTTGAAATCTGACATAGATGTAAAAGTTGGGGGGTTACCTCCAAGCTTTTCAGATGGGTCAAGAATACAATTGAAATCCCCTGCCACCATCCAAGGACCATTGATCTGCAAATTGTTTTGATTTAATGAAGACCATAATCTGCATCTTTCAGAAGTAGAGCATTTAGCATATACCACAGTTAGATGAAAAGCTGGAACAGAGATTTCAGACTGCAAAATAGTTAGCTGTTGCTCATCTTGATTGACAATAGAGAATTGTAAAGGATCTTTCCACATGACCCAAATGTGAGCTGAATTGCCACCATTTGAAGTTGCCTTGTTCATACGCAGTCTTCTGCAAATATCATCCATGCAACATGTATCAATTTTTGGCTCCAAAATAGCAATGCACTTAATTTGGTAAGTTTTGATTAGAAGCTTGAGCCGACTTATAGTTAAATCGTTTCCTACACCTCTAGCATTCCAAATAAGGAATGTCATTGTAAACTAGTTGATTGAGGAAAGGATCCCCCAGAACTAGTCCTAATCATGGATCTAGTTTTAATTCCCATTTGCTCTTTGTTCATCGCTCTTATATTAGTAATCTCTGCAGATAAGGCTATTTGGTGTCTTCGACTAAGAGTGTCTTCCTCTTGAAGCTTGCCCTTACCTTTTTGGTTTCTTTGAGCATCAACAACTACTAAGTCTGGTACAGGGATGATTGCACCAGAGAAGTCTACCTTTTGGAATGAAGGGAGCTCTAGCTTAACTGAATCTACACCCTTCTCAGTGGACACCTTGTTTGTAGATGTGTCAGTGTTCAGCTGAAAAATGTGCATTGCTGCTTTAGGATCATGAATAGTATCTGAGGAAGACTTTGTTATTTCAGACGTTTCCTTACCCTCTAAAATAATTGGAAATTGATCACTCAACCTTACAATCGGTGTAATTGTCTGTTCCTTTGTATCAGAGGAGGACTTCAATATTTCAGATTGAACTTTTGAGCCCATTGTTCCAGATATATCCATGTCTTCCTCAATCAGAATTCCCGCATCAGCCATTAGCTTCTTCGCTACTGGTTGCCAACATTGTTTCAAAGAAGGTTGCTTGACATTTTCTAACATCTGTGATTTAACAGAGGATTTGCAATCCGATACCGAATGACCCAGGCGGGCACAGGATGAGCAAAACATTGGGAACTCCGAGTAGTAAACCTCTTGCCATGCCCCCCCTGGATACCCAATCCATATTCGAGAGGGGTGCAGTTTAGTAATGTCCAATTCAACACAAACACGCGCAGCAGTCGTATTTGACAAATTGAGGGATGAGGAATCACCATTAATACATTTCCAATATTTCTAGCAATAGACCGGATCATATGTTCCAAGAAAAAATTCACAGGCAAGCCAGGAAAAGTTATCCAAATAGGAAGAATAGATGAATCACAATCTGGGGAAAAATCCATAGACCACTTGGAAAAACGGAAAAACCTGCCTTGTACATACATAGACTCCCTCAAAAGAAGTTACAGATAATCTTCATGATTCCGAAAACGTATCAGAAGATGTCGGGCATCAAGGGCACTAATCATAAAATCTTCTTTGAAATTGTATCTGTTTGAGAGATGAGTTCGAATGTCTGGAAATGCTGGTCTTCCTCGAGGAGTTTGCGCCACAATCGCAAAATCGAAAGGCTTCAGACTCTGGACAATCTCCTCCTTTGAGAAGAAAACTGCCGGCTCCCCACTATCCGTTGAAGCGGGAGCGTGAACAGAGCCCTGCACCGCCAGCAGAGACAAAGAAGAAGCTAAAACTTCAGCAAAAGTTCTTGGCGGAGAAGGTGGTTTAAAGGACAACGATGTAGAGATGGGTGAGGCGGGTAAAGGTTTGTCTTGGGAGGGGGGGCACCTTCGGCCCCCCATGGTCCACCATGGCCGGCAAGGTCACCAAGCTCTACCTTCGGCTAACAAATCTTTACCCGCATTTTGTAATCATCAAAATCACATCGATTGGGGTTCTATTTATAGCCAAAACTTGGCCAATTTTGTCAAGATTCCTCACCTAATTTTACCTAACCCATTAAGTCCGAATTTAGAAGACAATTTCAATTTCTCTTCTTAATCTAGCCTATTTTTGGTGTGACAATAATGTAAAAACGGCTGGTCTAAAGTTGTATGTTAGGTAGGGGTTGATTCTTGAGTCAATCTTCTAGAAATGAGGTTATTTTAATCCCTTAAATGTCATATTAAACATGTGTTACGAATTTTGGTCTAATTATCCTTTAATAAATCCTTTAATCCATTAATCCAACTCATTATGGATTATCCAATGGGCCAATTGTAATCCTAGTCCATTATATGGACTTTTTTTGGGCTTCCTATGATTTATCTAAGGGTTAAAACATTTATTTTTCAATTTACCTTAAGTAAATTCAAGTAAATGCATTTATCTAGTTTATTACATATAGTAAAAATGTAATTTAATTATTTCACGAAAATTTTAATTATAGAATAAAATTGAAAACTTTATTTCTCATCTTTATTTACCGGGTTTCTACATCCTCCCCCACTTAAAAGAATTTGGTCTTCCAAATTCACATTATATTACTAAAATTCAAAAATTCGAATTGAAAGGTTAAAATTCTAACCTGAGATTAAATCCCGGTATTTCTTCTTGATAGATTCTTCTAACTCCCATGTGGCTTCCTCGAATCCACGTTTGCTCCATTGGACTTTCACCATCGGTATAGCCCGATTCCTCAGTTGGTGTAGTTTCCGATCTAATATCTTGATCGGTCTTTCTTCATATGATAAGTCCTTTTACAGTTTCAATTCTTCAAATTGAATCACATGTGAAGGATCGTACACGTACTTCCTTAGCATTGATACATGGAAGACATCGTGTACACTGGCTAGTTGAGGAGGTAAAGCCAGCTTGTACGCCACCTCGCCGATTCGTTCCAGAATCTCAAAAGGGCCAATAAATCTCAGACTCAGCTTTCCCTTGATGCCGAATCTTCTAATTCCTCGTGTGGGCGAGATCTTTAAAAAGACATGCTCTCCCACTTGGAATTCAAGGTGTCTCCTCCGATTGTCGGCATAACTTTTTTGCCGTGATTGAACGACCTTTAATCTTTCTTGAATTAACTGGATCTTGTGAGTTGTGTTTTGGACAATATCGGGACCCATCAATCCTTTTTCTCCAACATGGCTCCAACATAGAGGTGATCGACAGCTTCGGCCATATAATGCTTCGAATGGTGCCATTTGAATGCTAGACTGATAGCTATTGTTGTAAGCGAACTCAGTCAGCGGTAAATGTTCATGCCAACTTCCACCGAAGTCTATCATGCAGGCTCTCAACATATCTTCAATAATCTGATTCGTCCTCTCGGTTTGTCCATCAGTCTGAGGGTGAAAAGTAGTGCTAAATCTTAGCCTAGTACCCATAGATGATTGTAAACCTTTCCAGAAATGAGAGGTGAACCTCGGATCTCGATCCGAAATAATGGAACTTGGAATACCATGCAACATGACAATCTCTTTGATATATAAGGCGGCTAGAACATCCACGGTCCATTTAGTCTTGATAGGTAAAAAGTGAGAGGACTTGGTTAACCGGTCCACAATTACCCATATAGCATCAAAACCACTTCGGGTCTTCGGCAATCCAACTATGAAGTCCATACCGATACTATCCCATTTCCATTCCGGTATTTCGAGAGGCTTGAGTTTACCAGCTGGTTTGAGATGTTTGGCCCTAACTTGTTCACAGACCAGACATCGGCTTACGAACTCGACTACCTCTCTTTTCATGTTAGGCCACCAGAAAGTCCTTTTGAGGTCTTGGTACATTTTTGTAGCACCGGGGTGAATAGTGTACCTTGACCGATGTGCTTCCTCCAAGATTTTACCCTTGATGGTAGAACAGTCCGGTACACATGTTCTTCTTTTGAATAATAACCTTCCATCATCAGCCAGAATAAAATCCGATTGTTGATCTAATTTCTCTTTAATTTCCGTGATTAACGGATCATCACCTTGCCGTTCCTTAATTTTTGAGAGTAACTCAGGTTGGAGTCGAATATTAGCAATAAAGACTCCACCTTCCTTCTCCTTCATATTGAGGTCTAGACTTGCCATTTGTTCAAGTAGATGTCATTCTTTAACCAGCATGCTGGATAGTAAGGCCATCGGCTTCCGACTAAGTGCATCAGCTACGGCATTGCCTTTTCCGGGGTGGTATTGTATAGAGAAATTGAAATCCTTTAAATATTCCAACCACCATCTTTATCTCATATTGAGCTCCTTTTGAGAGAATAAATATTTGAGACTCTTGTGATCAGAATACACCGTAAAGGCTTCACCATAGAGGTAATGTCCCCAGATCTTCAAAGTAAAGACCACAGCTACCAGCTCTAGGTCATGCACGGGATAATTTTTCTCGTGTTTCTTTAATTGCCTTGAAGAATAGGCTATAACCTTACCATGTTACATTAATACGCAACCTAGGCCAATTTCGGATGCATCAGCATACACTTCGAATCCTCCTCCTTCCGTAGGTAATGTGAGAATAGGGGCAGTTGTCAGACAATCCTTCAAAGTTTGAAAACTCTTCTCGCATTCCTCGGACCATATAAAAGGATTCTCCTTCCTTGTTAATCTCGTTAAAGGTATCACAATCTTAGAGAAGTCCTTGATAAACCTTCGATAATATCCAGCCAATCCCAAGAAGCTTCGAATTTTCATCACACTAGTAGGTCTTTCCCAGTTCTTTACGGCCTCGACCTTTGAAGGATCGACGACGATACCGTTTCGGGAAATTATGTGACCGAGAAAAGAAACTTCCTCCAACCAGAAATCACATTTGCTTAATTTGGCATAAAGCTTGTGATCTCTTAATAATTGAAGGGCCTTCTTGAGATGTTCCTCATGTTCTTCCTTGGACTTGGAGTAGATCAAGATGTCGTCAATGAAGACAACTACAAATTGATCGAGGTATGGCCTAAACATGCTGTTCATTAATTGCATGAATGCGGCAGGCGCATTTGTTAAGCCAAAAGGCATAACGGTGAACTCGTAATGTCCATACCGATTCTGAAATGCAGTCTTGTGAATATCACTTTCCTTGATCTTTAATTGAAGATAACTAGATCGAAGATCAATCATTGAGAAATATTGAGCTCTAGAAATCTGGTCGAATAATTCATCAATCCTTGGTAAAGGATATTTGTTCTTGATGGTGAGTTGATTCAATTGTCGATAATCAACACATAATCTCATTGAACCATCTTTCTTTTTGACAAAGAGGACTGGGGCTCCCCAAGGTGAAGTACTTGATTGGATAAACCCCTTTTTCAATAACTCTAATAGTTGTTCCTTTAACTCCTTCATTTCAACAGCAGACATCCGATACGGAGCTTTAATTAGAAACTGGTGCAGCTCCCGGAATTAAATCAATAGAGAAAACCACTTCTCTCTCGGGAGGAATACCAGGCAACTCATCCGGAAATACATCAGAATAATCTCGAATGATTGGAATGTCCTTTAGAATGGGTTCCGTATGCTCGGTCATAGTGATAGAAACTAAGAAACCGGCACAACCCTTCCTTAATAATTTCTCAGTTTTGAGGGCCAAAATGAGAGACAAGTGTTTAGAATGCCTGATACCAGAAAATATGAGGTTGGGGTAACCCATAAAAGTTACCGTGCCCAACTTGCAGTTGACACTAGCACCATGTGTAGATAGCTAGTCGGCACCCAAAATAACACCATATCCTTCCATCTCCATGCATACCAAATTAGCGGGTAAGTTATAACCGCTAATTAGAACTTCACTAGTAGGATAGAAATGTTTAATCTCCGTTCCCGTTCCAATAGGGGTAGTAATAGTGAGTGTAGAATCTAATGGAACAGGCTTCATAGGTAAAAGACCAGCAAATCTTCTAGATATAAATGAATGCGTAGCTCCGGTGTCAAATAAGACAGAGGCATGCCTTTAGTACACAGAAAGAGTACCTTCCACGATGCCTCCTTCCTCGGTAGGTTCTGCATCCATAAGAGCTTGAAGTCTTCCTTGCTTTTTGACAATAATAGCAAGCTTTGCCGGTGATGGAGCTTGCTCGTTGAGAAGAGGGCAATTCGGGATCGTATGCTCCTGACTCCCGCATCGAAGACATGCGCCGAGTTTTCTCCAGCATTCCTCGGCTTTATGTCTGGGCTTCTCGCAGAATTTACATAATTCCTTTGATGACGTAGAGAAAGGAACTATTTCCTTGTCAAATGTCCTCGGCTTCTTGTCCCCTTGAAAGTTACGTCCACCCGTGTTGAAAATACGCCCATCCTTGTTGAAGTTACGCCCGTCATTCGGTCTTTTCTTCCCAAAGGAAGGTTTGAAACTTCCGCCTCCCGTAAGTTGCTCTCTCTTGGCTTCTCTTCCTCGGATGCGATCCGATAACTCTGTTGCATCTTCTAGGAGTTGTGCTCTTCGTACTGTAAGGTTTCGAACAGCACCATCGAGCAACGCAGCAGATAACAAAAATTTCATTTGCCCAAACCCGACTGCATGGAATCCCAGATCCATGCTCTGATCGACGTTTTAATCGTCCCAACCCCTAACTACAGGTTGCGTATTTATACCTTACGCGGAACGACGTTATCTGCAAAGCCCGATGCAGAATACCGAGCCGCACAGATGCACGGTCTCTAGAGCTGATCCACACGGATCCTTGTGCAGCGACGGTACCCCCCGGCACGGACCTTCCCCGACCCTTTCACCTTCTGGAGAGAGAGAGCAAGAGAGAGGAAGGGGGGAGGAGCTAATCCTTCTCCCCTTAGCTTAATTGCTTGATTAGCTAAGAGGGGAGGAAGGAGCTCTCGTAGGATCCTTTATATAGAGTTTGACCCATTTCTGAAAAGGCTCCAAAGGACTGAAACTGTATATATATCCTTTCTATTATTATACATATGTATTAAGCCCCATTTACACTCTTTTCCAAAAGGAACTAAAGGGAATTAATACATACATTTGTACAATAATAATCCGTCACCCAAGAATCCATCGTGTGTGATCCTCTAGACCCATAGTCACTCTAGTTTAAGACCCATAACTTCTAATTCCCACTTAGAAGTAAATTAAACGTATTCTTCGCTTGTACTAGAGCCGAATAATAGTTTAATTTATTCCGAACCTTCGATCACGTTGGGTCAAGTAAATTCGCGTGATCCTAGAGGACGTCAGGTTTAAACCAGCCTGTCTGGTACCTGTAAGTCCACAGTTACCGCATCGATATAATCCCTCGCTCCTTCTATGAGTCTGGTATGATCGAGGGTATGGTTTCTGTCAAACCCCATGATCGTGCCATTTGACCATGACCTCCTTAAAGTGTATGACGTCCGTTCTAAACGAACTCACACGACCCTGGCCAGGGATTTAACGGAGCGTCAATGTCATGACCCATTAACTGTCTGATATATACCCGATAGTGAGCGATCCCCTCTTGACCATTGATGATCTTCACACGTATCCTGGAGTGGTTAATGACTTGACAATTCATTACTTATGGTTAAAGTCACTTAGTCAAGTAATTAAACCATTCCAGTCCTCGTGTAAGATCCGATCAATGTCTCAGGTCAAAGGACCAACGATGCTACTAAGACAGTTAGATCTTCAGTTGACATTAGGTATGATCAACCATCTGAAGATCCAATGGCAGATCAGTTCAGTGTACATCCTCCAAGGACATACACCTACACATATGTATTGGTGCCCCGCACTAGAGACCATGAGACTGGTCCATAACACATCATGTGTACTGGTTTAATAGGTAACCGAGTGATTACCCTCCAACCAAGAATAATTTAAGGTATGTGTTCATGTAAAGTCAGTCTTATAATCGAGATCCAATCTCGAGTTGACTTTACAACCACATATCCTAGGGACATCGTAAAGTAATACACAATCACATATTTACGCTCAAATACCACTTTATTAACAATGAACAAGATCGTACATAAATCGGGTCTACCCGACCCTAAATTGGCCTGTAGCACACCAACACTAACAATCTCCCACTTGAACTACAGCCAATTGCCCAAAACTTTGAGGCCTATCTTATCCCGATGACGCTCAAATACGGTCTGTGTCAAAGGCTTAGTCAGTGGATTTGCTATGTTATCTTCTGACGGTACACGCTCTACCGTCACATCTCCACGATCAACGATCTCCCAAACAAGGTGGAAGCACCTCAGAATATGCTTCGACCTTTGGTGAGATCTCGGTTCCTTCGCCTGGGCGATGGCCCCATTATTATCACAAAATAATGGGATGGGAGCTGATATCTCAGGAACTACGCCAAGTTCCAAGATAAATTTCTTCATCTAGACGACTTCCTTAGCAGCTTCAGCTGCAGCAATATATTCTGCCTCCGTCGTCGAATCTATAGTCGTATCTTGCTTGGAACTTCTCCAACTGACTGTCCCTCCATTCAACATGAATACAAACCCAGACATGGATTTACAGTCATTGGGATATGATTGGAAACTTGAGTCTGTGTAAGCTCTAAGCTGTAGGTCCTCTCCTCTATAAAGCAGAAAAAGATCCTTAGCCCTTCGCAAGTACTTAAGGATGCCCTTTACTGCCTTCCAGTGTTCTTCACCTGGATTTACCTGATATCTACTGACAATGCTTAAAGCATTGACAACATCAGGCCGTGTACATAGCATCGCATACATGATTGACCCTATCACCGAAGCATAGGGTACCTTATTCATGTGTGCCACCTCCTCAGAAGTTTTAGGACTCATCCCCTTGGATAGGCAAATTCCATGTCTCATGGGAATAAGACCTCTCTTGAAATTTTCCATCATAAACCTTTTGAGGATAGTGTCTATGTACATGGATTGGGATAATCCTAGCATCCTTTTAGATCTATCTCGATAGATCCTTATGTCCAGCACATAGGATGCTTCTCCCAAATCCTTCATGGAGAAGGTCTTGGATAACCAAGACTTAGTTGATGTCAACATCTCTACATCATTCCCAATGAGTAAGATGTCATCAACATAAAGGACCAAGAAGGTCACAGAGCTCCCACTGACCTTCTTGTAAATACATGGTTCATCTTCATTCCGAATGAAGTTGAAAGATTTGACAGCCTCATCAAATCTTAAGTTCCAGCTTCTAGATACCTGTTTTAATCCATAAATGGACCTTTGAAGTTTGCATACCTTATTAGGATGTAGCTTGGAGGTGAATCCTTCAGGCTGTACCAAGTACACCTCTTCTGACAGATTTCCATTAAGAAAAGCTGTCTTCACATCTATTTCCTAGATCTCATAATCCAGGTATGTAACAATGGCAAGGAGGATTCTGATTGACTTAACCATGGCTACCGGTGAAAAGGTCTCATCATAGTCAATGCCTTGCCTTTGACGATATCCTTTCGCCACTAGTCTAGCCTTGTATGTGTCAATCTGTCCATCCGAACCGATTTTCCTTTTGAAAATCCATTTGCAGCCGACAGGGACCTTCCCTTCGGGTACATCAACTAAGTTCCAAACTTTGTTGGTGTACATGGACTGGATCACATCAACTAAGTTCCAAACTTTATTGGTGTACATGGACTGGATCTTTGAATCCATTGTCTCTTGCCATTTCTTGGAGTCTATACTACAGATTGCATCCTGGTACGACTGAGGATGATCATCCTCATCGATACATACCTTAGAGGATCCCTCTGAGACATGTCCAACATATCTCTCAAGTTCTCTCGGTAGTCTACCTGATCTCCGCAGTGTCAGTGTTTCACTCTGAATAGGATCAACCGATACAGTCTTATCTAATGAGTTTGTATCTGCGAGTTGTGGTTCTTAGACCTCATCTAATTCTATCTGGCTCCCACTATTTTTCTGGAGTAGATATTCTATTTCCAGAAATATAGCTCTCTTAGCCACTAAGACCCATTGTGTTGTGCTCCTGTGGTTTTGATGATAGCAAACACTATAAGTCACCATTTGCATGTGTGCATGAAAGAACTTGTTGATTCATTATGCATGAAAGATCTTGTTGATTCATTTAAGTGCTTTCATATGTGTTCATGTTTTGTGAATGTGTGCTTGTGAATGACATTCCATTATATCTGTCTGACATCTGGTCGATGCATTCATGTAACGGAGTTAGCACGATTGCATTGAGCATACAGTTAGTGCACTGCATACAGAGTCTGCACACTGGTTGATAGCAGCACACTGTGGTGCATAACACAAGTCTATACATCATTGCACATGCCTTCCAAGAAGTCTATACATCGCATAGCATGTCTCTCCAGCAAGTCTATACACTGCATGCTCACACAACCACTCAAGTCTATACATCGCATTGCATTGTCAAGTCTGGACATTCCTTAGTGGCAAGTCTATACATTCCTCGAATTCAAGTTTGTACATTGGCCAAGTCTACACATCGTCTCCTTGCTTCAAGTCTGCACATTGGCCAAGTCTGTACATCGCCACTTGTTCATGCATATGTGCAAGTCTATACATTGTCCTGTAGCTTGCACGAAGTCAAGTCCATACATTACCCTGTAGCTTGCTTAGCTGAAGTCTGTACATCCACCGTTGAACTTTCCAAGTCTTTACATCGGTGAAGTCTGTATAGTCAGTGTGTTTCACTCATCTAAAGTCTATACATTACTTCCCATCTTTACCAACGTTCTGAACTGAGCAAGTCTATACATTCCTTTCCTTTGCCTACGTTCAGAACACAAGTCTACACACTGTCCTGTAGCTTGCATGAGTCATTGAAGTCTGTACATCGTGAGTCTGTCCAAGGCATTTCACTAAAGTCTATACACTCCCCTGTTTCATGTCTGTACAGCGGCTTCCTTCATGCTTTAGCTTGGCATCACACAAAGTCTATACATCGCTGTGCATCCCTTGATTTCGAAGTCTGTACATTCTGGTTGCTTCAACGCAAGTCTGTACATTCTGGTTATCTCATAAGTCTACACATCCCCCCCATAGCAAGTCTGCACATCGTTTGAACAGCACAACAAAGTCTATACATTCTGTTGCATACCTTGAACACAAAGTCTACACACTCATATATGCCTTGTGCATTGTTTATCAAGTCTATACACTCTGTGTCTGCATCGCATTCATCAAGTCTATACACTCCTTAACTCAGTTCGCAGCTGAGTCTGAAGTCTGTACAGGCTTTGCATTGTGCATACTTTGAAGTCTATACATTGCTTGTGTAACTCTAGCCTTTACTTCAAAGTCTATACATTGGATATGCTTGTGCATCACAAAGTCTGTCCACTGTTGTCTCGTGCATTCTAAGTCCATACACTGCTTTGGGCATTGTTCTTCACAGCATGTCTGTACACTATATTTGGGCATTGTTCTTCACATCATGTCTGTACACGCTTTAGTCTTGCATGTATGAAGTCTGTACATGGGTCTAGCTCTGCATTCATATAGTCTGTACAGTTAGTGTGTTGCTCGAACCAAGTCTACACATAGTCTCATCACACACATGCAAAGTCTGTTCACTGCATCTGGCAGTCTGCACAGTAAGTCTATACAACGTCCCACGGCAACACTGCAATGTCTATACATCGCTGGCAGCCAGCACTGTAATGTCTATACATTGCGTCCCATAGCCTGCACAGCATGTCTATACAACGTCCAGCTGCCTGCCGCAAAGTCTGTACATTGCGTCCCACAGCATGCAGCAAAGTCTATACATTTGCTATCGCTTGTTCTTGCATCCCCCGCAAGTCTGTACATTGAGGTCGCTTGAAGGGCTTCAAGTCTATACACTCTCACCAATGTACATACTTGCATATATGCTGCATCTAAAGTCTGTACACGCTCATGCATTATTTCATTAAGTCTATACATTATTTGTTGATCGACTGAAGTAATTCTTTCATTGTATAGGCTGATGAATGGGCACGTGATCTGAGGTTGACACCTGGCACGTGATCCTAGGTTATCTGGACAGAGAGGGCACAAGCCCTGCACGCCCTACATCTGCTACTGATATAAATAGTAGCGATCGAGCAAGAGAGAAAATGATAGAAAAGAGAAAAGATAGAGACTGTGATAGAAGAAGGTGAGAGCAGTAGAGAAGAAGTGAGCAGCAGAGAGTGATAGAGGAAAAGAGCCGCAGAGAGGCAGAAAACATAAGAAGAAGAAGAAGAAGAAGAAGAAGAAGAGTGGAGATAGACTGAGAGCTCGTGAAGAAGAAGAAAAAGAGAAAGAGAGATAGAGAGAGGGTTCGTGAAGAAGAAGAAAGAGGATTCATTAGAAGTTTTGTTCACTAGCATTTGGATCAAATCCAAGCCAGTTTTGCTCCTGCGAGAGCTACACTTTGTGCATTGCATTTCCAACTTTCTGTTTGCTCTATTTTCGTTTCTTATTTTCTTTTCTTTCACTCGGCTTGTCGTTCTTCCGATCCTCTGGACTGAGGTTGGGTTCCTCCTGTGGACTCAGGAGAAGGGGGACATTGGGTCTCCGGTTGCAAGTGGCTGGGAGTCACTTGTGGGTTTCCCTCCGAGTTGGAGGAAGGGAGATTCGTCTCTGGTTCTGGTGTTGTGGGTTGCAAGTCCAGGTGTTCCCTCTGGGTTTCAGAGGAAGAGAGACCTCGGTCTCTGGTTTGCTAGTGACTGGGTGTCACTAGTGGTTCCCTCCGGTTGGGAGGAAGAGGGGAGGTTGTTCCCCTGGTCAAGCTGTTTGGCAGTAAGTGTTTACAGACTGAGTCTGTTGTTCTAGCGTTGCTAGTGGAAGCCTCACTTCGGTTGGGAGTGAGGGGTGGACGTAGGTCTTGGTGACCGAACCACCTAAAAATCCTATGTGCAGTGTGGTTGTGTTTTGCTCCTTGTCTTCTACCTCCTTCACAGGTTGCCTTAGCATTCTCGTTTCTATCTGTGCTGCTTCCGCTAGTTGCTTGTTTAGGCGCGCCTTATATATTTGCTCAGTGGTTTAAAAGAGAACTTAACTTGTTCTTCAGATTGTCTATTTGCCTTGATAGTGTTCTAGTCTTTTATTGAGCGAAAAGTTTTTTAAGAGTGGGATTCATTCACCCCCCCTCTTAATCCATCGCATCGATCCTATCAATTGGTATCAGAGCGGTGTCTGCATAGAAGGTCCAGCGACCTGCAGATCCGATCCTGCTATCTTCGGTGCATTTTTGTTAGAGTTGGTTTATCGGTTTGTATCCACTGCTTTGAATTAGTTTTGATCTGCTTCAATGGCTCATCCACCCGTCTTTAGTGGTTCTGATTTCAACCAGTGGCCCAGTGCTTTCCGTGCTCATGTTAAATCTGTTGATCCAGACCTGTGGAAAGTGATTTCACATGGTCCACATAGACTACCAAAAGATCAGTCCAAATGGACTAACAAGCATCGTTCTATGTGTGCAGAAAATCAGAAAGCACTGGAGTTAATGAAGGCCGCGACTAATCGAGCTCTTCATTCATGTTTCCTTGGTTGCAGATCTGCAAGGGATATATTGAAGATGATAAAGAGAGTCGGGAAGGAAAATCAAACGAGCTCCATGATGGATAACAGAAGTAATCAAAGTGGCAGCAATCAAAGTAGCAATCAGGATGAAGACGATAATGATGAGGAGGAGGTAAACCCTTTTGAGAACTATACTTTAGATGATTGGGAGAATGTATATGCTGAATTATTAGAGTCACATGAGAGGTTAAGAAGACAGTATAAAAAATTGAAAAAGGGTACTGGGTTAGAAAGTTCAAGCTCTTCTTGTGAAAAATGTCTAGAGTTGAAACAATCTCATGATGCGTACTTTTCTGATATTCAAATGTTGAAAAAATAAATTTCGTTGCTGAAAATTGAGAATCAAGATCATGTAAAAGAAATCTCTGAACTTGAGAAGAAGCTTAGCCTAACTTGTCATGATTCTGTTCAGAGTAAGGATTTGCTGAAAGATTTTGAATGTGTTAAGTCTGATTTAAACAAGCTGAAAAGTGAGAATGACTCTCTCAGAAAGTTCTCCAAAGAAAATGAAGAAAGTTTAGAGAAACTTAAAAAGGAGAACACGTTGCTGATTGAAAAATTTGATGCCATAAAATCTGTAAACATGGAGTTACAGAAAAAGGATGAAAAACAGCAAAGAGAAATGAAGGAATTTGAAAATAGAAGAAAGCAAGAAGTCAATTCAGAAAATCAGCTTCTAATAAATGAATTGGTTCAAAATTATAAGCTTAAAGAAGAAGTTGAAAAATTAAAATTGTTAAATAGTGCCATGTCTGAAAGACTTTTTACATTGGAGAAAGGGAACATGATCTCTACAAATGAAACTGAAAAAGTAGAAGATCTGAGAAAGGAGATCGAAGAATATAAAATAGCCAACAAGATTTTGAATGAAGCTGTCAATTGCAGTGAACAAGAGACTGCAAGTTATGAGTTACACATTGCCTCTCTTGAAAATGAAATCCAAGACTTGAGGAACTCTTTGTCTAAGTTTGTGAGTGGGTAAGAAAACCTAGACAAGCTACTAGGTGTAAAAGTCAATATCAAAAAGGAAGGGTTAGGCTACAATAATCTAAATAAAAAGGCTTTTCAGAACAAAGTAATGACATCAGTTGTAAATGCTTCAAATGTAGCCACAACATCACAGGTCAAACAGCCCATCGTTCAGAAAACAGAAAAATAGGATAAAAATCTGAAAAAGACTGGAAAATAGAAAATAATCAAAAAGGGCTCATCAGTGCATGTTGATCACAGTCCTCACACACACTTACATGCATCTAAGAAGAAAATGATCTGTCATTACTGTCATAGATTCGGTCATTTGATGCATGAGTGTAAATTGATGGAGAAGGATGATATGAATGCTAAGAAATTTCATGATAAAAATCCTTCATCTCAGAAAAAGAAAATTGAATGTTCTCACTGTGGCAAATTAGGACACACAATTACACAATGCTGGTTTGCAAGTGATAAGAAAACATATCATTCATATCATGGTAAATTTCATGCAAACAGTCATGCTATTAACAAGAACAAGTTTGATTCAATAAACCAGCATATGACATGCTTTAATTGTGGAAAATTGGGTCATAAGAGATTTGAATGCTGGCTGTATGCTGGTAGGAGAAATTCTAATTCATGCTTTCACTGTGGCACGATAGGCCACATTGCAGCCCAATGTTGACATGCTCAGGGAAGGAAGTCTAACTATAAATCTGGTAGACTCCCTGCAAATAGAAGGTTTTTTGATAAACCTGAATTTGTCTTTAACAGAAAGTCTCTTACATGCTGTAACTGTTGGAAGCCAGGCCATCTGGCTAGAGAGTGCTGGTCACCTATTAAGAGAAGAAATCACTCTTCTCATGTTGAATATGAAAAGTCTGGCTACAAGGCTGTAAATTACTGGCCGAATGATAACAAAGGACAGAACCTTCATGCAAACAACAGAAACTTTAATTCTCATACACATAGATTTCATGATCATGCTAATGTGTACAATGAGAACAAAAATTCTATTTCATGTCAATATTGTGGTGGCTTTGGTCATTCAATGAATAATTGCTATTTGATGAAATCTGATGACCTTTATGCACAAACATTGTTGAGAAAACCTGCTAGGAATGTCACTTTTAATTCAGGACCCAAGACCTCATGGGTACCTGTTTGTGTAAAATGAACATTATTTTTCAGGTGTGCCTTGGGACTGAGAAAATAAACAGGGGTTAATAAACCAAGGCACTCAAGTATGAAAAACCCCAGGTCTACACTTTTCAGGTCAGTTACGTGAACTCTCTTTAAACCTTGTCATCTGAAATTTCTGGTTTAGATGTTTGCATAATCTGTTAAGCATACATAGCTTCATGTGTTATCTGCACTACTTTGTTTGAATCTTCTTCTTGCATATTGAAATTCATTACATATCTTGTTTGATGTGTTCATGCATATTTGTCATTTTTTAGACACTATGAGTATTCATGTCTCTCAATGCTCATATGAATTGGCTGTTTAGATATTGAAATGAGAATAAACTTGCAATTTCTGAAAATCTGAACTGCATATGAATGTTGTTTGAAATCTGTCTGTTGCATAGCTCACTGAAAATCTGGATTGCTTATAGGACTGCATGTTGAATTATCATGATTGACCACTATGGTATATCAAATGGTAAGCTACTAAAAGGCTGGGAAATCTATCTGGGGGTTCTTACTGTGTGTGAGATGGTCTTTTAGATCAGGTTCTCCGCCTAGTACCATGGGTCATATTGCTTGATAGGGCAGTCTGAATGTGCATGAGTCTCAAAGACATATGTTCAGTTCTCATGGCAAACATTGCATGTTTTCAGGGGTAGTTAATGTTGAGTCTTTGCATAGCATTCAATGTTGAGTCTTTGCATGACTTTGCATACATATAGTTAATTACATTTCATTACATTGAAATTGCCAAAAAGATTGACTGAATGCATATTGTTAGGGGGAGTCAATGCATTGCATGCAGGTTGTCAAATGCATACACTTGTCAGAATTCATTATATTTGTTGACAAACCTTGATCATATTTTGAAAACATTGGGCTTCAAAATCTCTTCTATCTCCTATCAATTGGTATCATTTGGGTTCAGAATTCCATTAGTCCTTCATGAAGATTTCAATGGGCTATCTCAATCATAAATCTGAAAACTTTTGAACTAGAAATCTTCTATTAGACGTTTTTTTATGAATGACTGAAATAACTCATGTGGTTTAAGTTTAATGTATTCAATGAGTTTGGCTTTAAAATCTCTTAAAAATATCTGAAGCATGCTTAATAAATTTTAACCATCTGCTTCATGATGTGTCTTGTAAAATCTTCTGAAATCTGCATTATTGAATACATGACTTTATTTGGTTAAGTACATGATATTGTTATTGCTTTGAAGCAAATGAAATTGTCTGAAATGTCTAAAGGGTAAATAGTTGTCAGAGCAATGACTTTGGTCACTGAGAAACCATGTCCAAAGGGCTGTGTCATGAGGTGCCTTAGTTAACTCTGTAAAATAAAATTCATTAAAAATTAGGCAGAGCAATGGCATGCACACTGAGAAATACAACTCACCCATCCAGAAATGATTTCGAGATATGTCATGAGGTATAAATGTTATCTCTGTTTATATAAAGCATGACTGTTAGTTACACTAAGTGCTTAGGGATATTGGCGTCTGATCAACGTATATCCTCTAGTTACAAGGTGTACACTGAACTAGAGTGCTCGTAAAATGTGTAACATAAAAATTTGTTGAACAAATTGCAATATTTGATTATTGATGCAAAAATCAAATTGCTTCAACCCTAGACAAAATCATATGACTTCATAATCGCTTGATCTCAATACTAGTGCATGTAATTCCGAAAGAAGTCAATAAATCTGATTGTGTAAGAGAAAGGGAGATTAATCAAGATATAAATATGAGGGCTTGGTTCAGTGTTATTAAACCGTGACTTTAGATATAAATACAGAATTTTTTTGACAAACGTAGCATACATCATGTTTAAACCCTGCTGATCAATAAAATTCATTCATAAGCCCTTATAATGGAAGACTTTGAAAACTTATGTTTTGGATTTATCAGATTGATATCTCCTTGAAAATCTTGTTGAAGTTCTTATGATTGGAGCCTATTGGAAATTCTTTACTCACTGTCCTTGATTCATCATGACCTGAACTTGTCCTTGATTGCCCCTGTGGTCTCCTTCTCATTCATTTCATAAGGTTCCATTTATTGAGGGGGAGCTTCCTTGTCATATGAATCATGCTGCACAAGAATTCTTAAAGGGTGAGAATTG
The DNA here is from genome assembly GCA_022559845.1 of Amorphophallus konjac. NCBI lineage: Eukaryota > Viridiplantae > Streptophyta > Magnoliopsida > Alismatales > Araceae > Amorphophallus > Amorphophallus konjac. The sequence continues at coordinate 109,696,653 of CM040123.1, forward strand.
TCTTGCATTCATACATTTAGGGGGAGCTCTTGCATTTTTTGTTGCATTTGCATCTCAGCATTAATACCTCTTCCATAATTTTTTTTTAAACAAAGGGGGAGAAAGTGGTATGAGTCATATTGCTCTTTGGGAAAGAATGTGCTTTCATGTAGTTAAAGGGAGGAATGTTATATCAATCGTTTCATACCTGCTTAATTTTCCTCTCTCTAACTAATGTCTTTTTGCTGAAGTCAAAGGGGGAGAATGTTTTTGTCTCGAGTCAGTGTGACTCATAGTGTTGCCATCATCAAAAAGGGGGAGATTGTTGTGCCCCTGGCCCCTGTGGCTTGTGGTTTTGATGAATGGCTTTAGGGGTTTGTGATGATTGGTTTTAATGTGAGTTAATCACTATGAGTCACCATGGTTTCATTCAGTCATTCTATATCTCAGTCATTTTATCAGATCATGACTCAGTCATTCTTATACTCAGTCTGTCATTCAAATGTTCATTCAGTCTTTCATATGTTCAGCCAGACAATCTGCTTACACTATGAGTCATGTTATCTCCTGCATAAAGCTTTCACATGCATTACTTGTTCAAGTGTAAACTCTGTCAGCATTGTCTGGACCTACACATCGACTGTTCATGCAAAGTCTAGACATTCGATCAAGTTTGTACATTGGTCTTGGCATATGCATTCATAAAGTATATACACTCTTCAGTTGACTTCAACTGAAGTCTGTACATCGGCATGCATTACATCAAGTGTGTACATTGCATAGCATGTTGCGTCTAAGTCTATACATCACTGTAGCATGCACTTCATGAAGCCTATACATTCTCAGTCTTTTGCACACATTCAGCCTGAAGTCTGTACAGCCTTGGCAAATGTTCCTAAGTCTATACATCAGTCCTCAAGTGTTACAAGTCTGTACATTGGCCATCAAAGCCTACACATCGTCTCCTTGCTTCAAGTCTGCACATTGGCCAAGTCTGTACATCACCACTTGTTCATGCATATGTGCAAATCTATACATTGTCCTGTAGCTTGCACGAAGTCAAGTCCATACATTGCCCTGTAGCTTGCTTAGCTGAAGTCTGTACATCCACCGTTAAACTTTCCAAGTCTTTACATCGGTGAAGTCTGTACAGTCAGTGTGTTTCACTCATCTAAAGTCTATACATTACTTCCCATCTTTACCTACGTTCTGAACTGAGCAAGTCTATACATTCCTTTTCTCACGCCCCGAGCGCGGAAGATACCCGGAGATGCGCGACGTGTCTATATCAATCATGTCAATCAGAGTGGTCGTGCATTCGACACAAAGATAGAGATGCGCAAAATAGCAAGATAACCCAATCCTTTATTTCATAATGGATAGACTATTACAAATCCAATACTCTGTTTAATAAAAAAGAAAAGAATACATATTTGACTCAAGAAACTATAGAAAAGACTAGACGACACTTGTAGAAGCTCTATCACTTTCACTCTTGACCATTCCCATCCGATTGACTTCCATCATCGTCGGACTTACCTGAAAAGTACAAAGGGACAAACGGAATGAGCGAACGCTCAGTAGGAAATTATATCTCAAGTACTAGCAAGGGGTTTAAGTAATTACATCTTTCATGAATGCAATAAAGCTATGCATGCTCGCATAAAACGACAAGATAGAGAGAATGTAATATCAAAGAAATAAGATGAACTTAATCATGAACTTCCAACAAGATGACAAGTATATTCAAGGTATTCAAGCAAGCACGTTTAACAAGTCATGTCAAGAACTTTGGCTATCATGTATCAAGCAAGTAAATTACCCTCTTTCGGGCCACGCATTTCATGTAAAGTCAAGTACGATTCAAGTACAAGATGTGTGTGGAATGTCCAATCAAGCAAGTCAAGTACTCGGTATAATGCCAGATACCTTATCATTTTAACTCCCATGGGCACAAGTACTTTCGGGTGCTCCTCCCAGGACCAGATCGGGCCCTATATGCGCAGGCATTTATCATGTGTTTTGACATCCACTCTTGTTTATAGCCAACATAGAATTTCAATAATCAAGCTTGTAGACACGTATGACAACTTTGATAGAATAGAGTCCAAAATATGACAAAGGACATAGAATGGCGATAATAACGGTATAATCACGATATCGATAAAACTAGGTAGAACATGATTCCCTTAACTTGGGTACCATGACAAATCAGTATGGACATTCTTTATATAGAATTGAGGTCCACATGAACAGTATATCAAAGGTAAGATACCCTCATTCTTATCATAGAATTGAGGTTTACAAGAATGGCATGATATGGCATGATGTCATCATCCCATTAAGAATTTCTTATGATATACTCTTTGTATAATCATAAGGGCCGGTATCCCATGTTTCTTTAGAGTGACATGGCATCAATAGTGTAATGGGTTTTTAGGGTACAACCAGCTCAGTCGGCCTTGAGGGAATCCAAGGCTACGAGGAGTCTTACGGAGGTCTCTATGACTAACTCGCTAGTCCAAAGGAACGGAATGTCCAATGGAGAGCTTGTATGTCAATGAGAGTTGAGTGTGATCGATAAATCAACGTGAAAAGTGGGACTATACTCACGGAGTGGAGAATAGTGCCGATATAAATATATATTATAATATATAAAACCATCGGTTAGCAAATCAGATGAAAATCAGTTTATAGTAAAATAATGACTTAGGTCAAGTCGTTTCTCAAGTAATTAACGCCTAACAGAAGGGCGTTTACATATGGTCCGTTTTGCAGAATTTTCAATAATTCAATAATTTATCTAAAACGCGCCTTGGGAAGGGGCGTTTCTTCAAGAGTTGACGACTACAGTAGCAGGCGTCTCCTTATTTATATATTTGACAGAATATCAATAATTTCATGAATTGTCTAAAACACGCCTTGGTCAGGGTCGTTTCTTCAAGATCTGACGACTACACCAGAAGGCGTCTTATTGTTTACATATTTGACAGAATACAATTAATTTTCAGGAATTATCAAAAACGCGCCCTGGGCAGGGGCGTTACTATTTAATTCTATTTTTCAGAATATATAAATTTCAGGATTTTAACCGATACACGCCCTAGGAAGGGGCGTTACCTTTCAGATTCACGCCCTATGAGGGGGCGTTAATATGTGGAAAACGACTTTGTCCAAGTCGTTAATTCAAGTTCCTTCAGAAACTTTAAGGACAGTAACAATTTCAGGATAACAGAGGAACGAATGTAATATCATGACAGTAAAGTTAGCAGGTTGAAGACAGAGGATCATGCATTATTTTATAATCATGATTTCATAGATAATCAATTCTTAAGATGGGTGATTAACGGTTTAAAGAAATTAACGCCTGAGTACGGGGCGTTAAACATGAAATTAACGACCTGGGAAAAGTCGTTTCATGTGAATTAGCGCCCTTGACAGGGGCGTCTCTTTCAAAATATTGCAGAAAACGCATGGAAACTATAATAACTGTATGCATGACATGCTTATATATATATATCTTGCATTAATTTCATTTGGGCTACAATAACTTGAGAAAACCTACCTTTAAGAGTTGATTTGGAGATGACGATTTGCAGATTGATATGAAGAAGGGAGAAAACTCTGTTGCTTAAACAGCAACCAATAACTTCAGCCGTATCAGCAGGAAGAAGTCTTTATGTTCAACTGATGAACCCCTTTCGACTGAACTTCCTACAGAGAAATACGAAGAAACATTAATATTTTCTTCATAATACCTGACCGAAGGTAAAGGAAAGATTATTACCTTTGTTCTTCACAACCCCAATGCTTCTTCAACCTGGAAGAAGGAAGAAGTCGAATTAATGACCGTCCACCAAATCAAAAAGGGACAGAGGGAAGGAAGAGCTATTGCTCTGTAATTACCTTCAGAGAACTCGAACGCCAAATAGCGTTCACGGGTTCGAGCAGTAGATTATTTATAGGGTTATGGAAGTCCTATTAAAGTAGTGTTTGATTGAGGGTAACATATCCCCAATAGAGTCCTTACTCTAATAGACACTTACTAGATTAGGTTAATCTTTCCCTGGATAAGCTCTGGGTTCGAACGAGTCACGAACTGAATTAACGCCTTTGGTCAGGGCGTGTATTCTTTAATTAACGCCTTGCATAAGGGCGTTTCTTAAAAAGCGCCTTGAAAAAGGGCGTTTCGTGTTTTAAAACACGCCCAAGATAGAGGCGTTTCTTTTACTTACCCATTTGGTCGCGTGAGAACTGACGACTGTAGGTGTGGGCGTCCTTTCTTTATTCACGCCATGGATAGAGGCGTTTCTTTTTGAATTAACGCCCTAATAAGAGGCGTTATTTTAATTTTGTTTTACTTCATCGCATTAACCCTATTCTTATTATCTGTATTACTACTGTAATATATATATTTTAATTTATTTCAAATATTCATTTATCAGGGTTGCTACACCCTCCCCCACTTAAAAGGAATTTGGTCCCCAAATTCAATATATATATAATTATACATGTGGAGAGCGTAGAACATTTACCTCTTAGAATAACTCGGGAAATCGTTTCTTCATAGATTCTTCGGTCTCCCATGTCGCTTCACGTTCGGGATTCTTATTCCATTGCACCTTGAGCATGGGAATGACCTTATTCCTTAGAGCTCGTATTTCTCGATCCAAGATCTTCATAGGCTTCTGTTCATATGTGAGATCTTTCTGGATCACCAGATCTCCATGTTCAATAATATGAGAGGGGTCGTGCACATACTTTTTCAACATGGATATGTGAAATACATTATGTACCTCGGACAATTGAGGAGGTAATGCGATGCGATAAGCAACCTCGCCAACTCTTTCGAGTACCTCAAATGGTCCGATGAATCTTGGCGTAAGCTTGCCCTTAACACCAAATCTTCGTATGCCACGTCCAGGGGAAATTTTAAGAAATACATGATCTCCAACCTGGAATTCAAGATCTCTTCTCCTGGTATCAGCATAAGCCTTTTGCCTTGTCTGAGCAACTTGTAATCTTTCTCTGATTACCTGTATCTTCTCAGTTGTATCCCTTACCATGTCTGGACCTAATAGTTGTTTCTCTCCAACTTCGTTCCAACATATGGGAGATCGGCAACTCCTTCCGTATAAGGCTTCGAAAGGTGCCATTTGGATACTAGCTTGGTAGCTATTATTATATGCAAATTCAACTAAAGGTAAGTGGTCATGCCAGCTTCCTCCAAAGTCAATAATGCATGCTCTCAGCATATCTTCAACAACTTGATTAGTTCGCTCGGTCTGACCATCCGTTTGTGGGTGAAAAGCAGTACTAAAGTTGAGCCTTGTTCCCAACGAATGTTGTAATCCCTTCCAAAAATGAGAAGTAAAACGGGATCTCTGTCAGACACGATTGAGACAGGAATTCCATGTATCCTGACTATTTCCTTGATGTACAGTGCAGCTAGCACATCAATTGACCATCGGCTCTTTATTGGCAAGAAATGTGCCGATTTAGTCAATCGGTCAATGATAACCCAGATTCCATCATGTCCTCCTTTAGATTTAGACAAACCCATGATGAAGTCCATACCAATATCCTCCCATTTCCACTTAGGAATATCTAGAGGATGTAGTTTTCCCGCAGGCTTTTGGTGTTCCGCCTTGACCTGTTGGCATGTGAGACAGCGTGATACATAGTCCGCTATTTCTCTTTTCATATTAGGCCACCAAAAGTTCCTCTTTACATCTTGGTACATTTTGGTTGATCCTGGATGAATAGTGTACCTTGATCGGTGAGCTTCATCTAAGATCTTCTTCTTTAATTCGGACAATCGGGTATACAAGTTCTATCTTTGAACGATAATCTTCCATCAGAAGTTAGTTGAAAATCAGATTGTCCTTCTAATCTGCCTTTGATTTCTACTAATATAGGATCATCATCCTGAAGTGTTTGTATCTCAGATAACAAATCTGACTGTATGCTTACATGAGATAGTGTGACAAATTTGGATTCCGTGTCCAAGCTTATATTGAGCTCGGAGAATTGTTCAAGTAACCTCCATTCTTGCATCATACAATTTGCTATCATTGCTCTCGGCTTTCGACTAAGGGCGTCAGCAACATAATTACCCTTTCCGGGATGGTATTGTATATTGAAGTCGAAGTCCTTGAGATATTCTAGCCAGCGTCTTTGTCTCATGTTTAGCTCCTTTTGTGAAAATAGATATTTGAGACTTTTGTGATCGGAGTATACAGTAAACTGTGCTCCATATAAGTAGTGTCTCCATATCTTTAGGGCAAATACTACCGCGGCCAGTTCTAAGTCATGGACGGGGTAATTCTCCTCATGCTTCTTCAGCTGACGTGAAGAGTATGCTATGACCTTTCCTTGTTGCATTAGGACACATCCAAGGCCAATGCCAGAAGGATCAGTGTAGACCTCGAACTTTCTCTCTTCTGTTGGTAGAGCTAACACTGGAGCTGTAGTGAGATGATCTTTGAGAGTTTGGAAACTTCTTTCACATTCCTCACTCCATTCATATCGGATCTCCTTACGAGTTAACCTTGTAAGGGGCACGGCGATCTTAGAGAAATCTTTGATGAATCACCGATAATAGCCTGCAAGACCTAAGAAACTTCTGATCTCGCTTGCATTAGTGGGTCTTTCCCAGTTTCTTATAGCTTCAACCTTTGACGGATCTACAGATAAACCGTCCTTGGATATGACATGTCCGAGAAAAGCCACTTCTTCAAGCCAGAACTCGCATTTGCTGAGTTTAGCATATAATTGATTTGTCCTCAAGACTTGCAATGCAATCCTCAAATGCTCTTCATGTTCTTCCTTAGTCTTAGAATATATCAATATATCATCAATGAAGACTACTATGAATTGATCCAAGTAAGGCCTGAATATGCTATTCATTAACTGCATAAAGGCAGCAGGGGCATTTGTTAGTCCAAAAGGCATAACAACAAATTCATAATGGCCATACCTGCTTCTGAATGCGGTCTTGTGAATGTCATCATCCTTGATTCTTAATTGATGATATCCCGACCTGAGATCAATCTTGGAGAAATATTTGGATCCTGAAATCTGATCAAATAACTCATCGATTCTCGGCAGTGGATACTTGTTCTTGATAGTAAGATGATTCAACTGTCGATAGTCGATACACAATCTCATGGATCCATCCTTCTTCTTTACAAATAAGACTGGTGCTCCCCACGGGGAAGTACTTGGTCTAATAAACCCTTTTCGGATTAGTTCCATCAGCTGCTCCTTCAACTCCTTGAGTTCAGCAGGGGACATTCTATAAGGTGCCTTTGAAACAGGACCAGCACCAGGGACTAAGTCAATGGTGAAGGCCACTTCTCTTTGAGGGGGTAATCCCGGCAAATCTTCTGGAAATACGTCTGGGAATTCTCGTACTACTTGAACGTCTTCTATCTTGGTTTCCTTAGCTTCTTTAATAGTGACAAAAGCAAGGAAGGATACACATCCTTTCTTGACGAGCTTGCTTGCTCGAAGAGCCGAAATAAGAGGGGATTTGCTTCGACTCTTAGGACTAGTATAAGTCAGTTCCGGAAATTCCTTGAAAACAATCTTGCTATCACGGCAATCAACCGTTGCCTGGTATTTGGATAACCAATCTGCTCCTAGTATAACATCATACTCTTTTAGATCTAAGCAGATAAGATCAATAGGAAAATTCTTTCCTCGAACCAATACCTCACAGTTTTGGTAATGATGTGTGATATCCGTCTCGTTTCCGAGAGGAGTAGACAATATTAACTTCATCCATTCTGGTTCTAGAGGTAATGGGTCAGCAAACTTCTTGGAAATAATGGAATGCGATGCACCCGTATCAAATAAGACATGTGCATATTTGGAACAAATTTTTAATGTACCTTCCACCAATCCGCCTTCTTCTTCTGGTTCGGTCTCTTGGATTGCATGAAGACGCGCGTTCCTTGTCACTGGGCGTTTACCCTCACCGTCTTGGTCATTCATTAATGGACAATCGGGAATCCGATGTTCACGACTCCCACAACGGAGACATGCTCCTAATTTCCTCCAGCATTCTTCTGTTTTGTGACCAGCCTTGTCACAATGCTTGCATACTACGTTTGAAGGTGTAGTGGTGATAGAGAAAGGCTTGGATTTCTTGAACTTCTGATCTTGAGAGGAAGAACCTCCATTATTGGGCCTCTTCTTAAAGTTGGGTTTAAAAGAACCCGAACTTGTGACTTGCTCCTTTTTGTCTTCCCACGGATCCTATCAGATAGTTCCGTGGCATCTTCAAGCAACTGAGCTCGGCGCACTATTTCAGTATAAACTTGAATATCCATAGGCGCCAGTTGAGTAATGTAGTGAGGCCTAAGCCCATTAAGAAATCTACGGGCTTTCATCTTTTCCGTGCTAATTAAATGCTTAGCATATCTAGACAGTCTAGAGAACTGTGCTTCATAATCAGCCACCGATAAAGATCTTTGCTTTAATGCGGCAAATTCGGCGGCCTTCTTTTCCTGGACCCTATCAGAGAAATATTTGGCGTTGAAATATTCAACGAATTCTCCCCATGTAACTTGAGTTGGGTCTATAGTAGCTTCAATCGACTCCCACCAGCATCTAGCATCCTTTTCTAACTGGAAAGTAGCTAATAAGACTTTGTCCTGATCCGTGCATTGCATAACACGGAATATACGTTCAATCTCCCGAACCCAATGCTCGGCATCGTCTGGATCGGTCGATCCCATGAACTTCGGGGGATTCATATTCTTGAATGCTTGGTGTAAGCTTCCAGCTCGTGGAGCACCACCTTGTGCTACCTGTTGTAGCACTTGGGTCATCCCTTGAAGGGTACGCTGCATGTTGCGCCATTGAGCACGTTCGGCAGCCATTATCCTACAATTACAATAGCTATGTTAGTATTATATCACTATGATCTTATAAAGGACTCATTGATCATTTAACCCTTGGTTCTACCCACTCTCACTTGGTTAAAGGTTTTGAAACCTATCCTTGGACTTGGGTTTCCTAGGAATTGAATACCTTAGGCTCTGATACCACAAAGACTGTCACGCCCCGAGCGCGGAAGATACCCGGAGATGCGCGACGTGTCTATATCAATCATGTCAATCAGAGTGGTCGTGTATTCGACACAAAGACAGAGATGCGCAAAATAGCAAGATAACCCAATCCTTTATTTCATAATGGATAGACTTTTACAAATCCAATACTCTGTTTAATAAAAAGGAAAAGAATACATATTTGACTCAAGAAACTATAGAAAAGACTAGACGACACTTGTAGAAGCTCTATCACTTTCACACTTGACCATTCCCATCCGATTGACTTCCATCGTCGTCGGACTTACCTGAAAAGTACAAAGGGACAAACGGAATGAGCGAACGCTCAGTAGGAAATTATATCTCAAGTACTAGCAAGGGGTTTAAGTAATTACATCATTCATGAATGCAATAAAGCTATGCATGCTCGCATAAAACGACAAGATAGAGAGAATGTAATATCAAAGAAATAAGATGAAGTTAATCATGAACTTCCAACAAGATGACAAGTATATTCAAGGTATTCAAGCAAGCACGTTTAACAAGTCATGTCAAGAACTTTGGCTATCATGTATCAAGCAAGTAAATTACCCTCTTTCGGGCCACGCATTTCATGTAAAGTCAAGTACGATTCAAGTACAAGATGTGTGTGGAATGTCCAATCAAGCAAGTCAAGTACTCGGTATAATGCCAGATACCTTATCATTTTAACTCCCATGGGCACAAGTACTTTCGGGTGCTCCTCCCAGGACCAGATCGGGCCCTATATGCGCAGGCATTTATCATGTGTTTTGACATCCACTCTTGTTTATAGCCAACATAGAATTTCAATAATCAAGCTTGTAGACACGTATGACAACTTTGATAGAATAGAGTCCAAAATATGACAAAGGACATAGAATGGCGATAATAACGGTATAATCACGATATCGATAAAACTAGGTAGAACATGATTCCCTTAACTTGGGTACCATGACAAATCAGTATGGACATTCTTTATATAGAATTGAGGTCCACATGAACAGTATATCAAAGGTAAGATACCCTCATTCTTATCATAGAATTGAGGTTTACAAGAATGGCATGATATGGCATGATGTCATCATCCCATTAAGAATTTCTTATGATATACTCTTTGTATAATCATAAGGGCCGGTATCCCATGTTTCTTTAGAGTGACATGGCATCAATAGTGTAATGGGTTTTTAGGGTACAACCAGCTCAGTCGGCCTTGAGGGAATCCAAGGCTACGAGGAGTCTTACGGAGGTCTCTATGACTAACTCGCTAGTCCAAAGGAACGGAATGTCCAATGGAGAGCTTGTATGTCAATGAGAGTTGAGTGTGATCGATAAATCAACGTGAAAAGTGGGACTATACTCACGGAGTGGAGAATAGTGCCGATATATATATATATTATAATATATAAAACCATCGGTTAGCAAATCAGATGAAAATCAGTTTATAGTAAAATAACGACTTAGGTCAAGTCGTTTCTCAAGTAATTAACGCCTGACAGAAGGGCGTTTACATATGGTCCGTTTTGCAGAATTTTCAATAATTCAATAATTTATCTAAAACGCGCCTTGGGAAGGGGCGTTTCTTCAAGAGTTGACGACTACAGTAGCAGGCGTCTCCTTATTTATATATTTGACAGAATATCAATAATTTCATGAATTGTCTAAAACACGCCTTGGTCAGGGTTGTTTCTTCAAGATCTGACGACTACACCAGAAGGCGTCTTATTGTTTACATATTTGACAGAATACAATTAATTTTCAGGATTTATCAAAAACGCGCCCTGGTCAGGGGCGTTACTATTTAATTCTATTTTTTCAGAATATATAAATTTCAGGATTTTAACCGATACACGCCCTAGGAAGGGGCGTTACTTTTTCAGATTCACGCCCTATGAGGGGGCGTTAATATGTGGAAAACGACTTTGTCCAAGTCGTTAATTCAAGTTCCTTCAGAAACTTTAAGGACAGTAACAATTTCAGGATAACAGAGGAACGAATGTAATATCATGACAGTAAAGTTAGCAGGTTGAAGATAGAGGATCATGCATTATTTTATAATCATGATTTCATAGATAATCAATTCTTAAGATGGGTGATTAACGGTTTAAAGAAATTAACGCCTGAGTACGGGGCGTTAAACATGAAATTAACGACCTGGGAAAAGTCGTTTCATGTGAATTAGCGCCCTTGACAGGGGCGTCTCTTTCAAAATATTGCAGAAAACGCATGGAAACTATAATAACTGTATGCATGACATGCTTATATATATATATCTTGCATTAATTTCATTTGGGCTACAATAACTTGAGAAAACCTACCTTTAAGAGTTGATTTGGAGATGACGATTTGCAGATTGATATGAAGAAGGGAGAAAACTCTGTTGCTTAAACAGCAACCAATAACTTCAGCCGTATCAGCAGGAAGAAGTCTTTATGTTCAACTGATGAACCCCTTTCGACTGAACTTCCTACAGAGAAATACGAAGAAACATTAATATTTTCTTCATAATACCTGACCGAAGGTAAAGGCAAGATTATTACCTTTGTTCTTCACAACCCCAATGCTTCTTCAACCTGGAAGAAGGAAGAAGTCGAATTAATGATCGTCCACCAAATCAAAAAGGGACAAAGGGAAGGAAGAGCTATTGCTCTGTAATTACCTTCAGAGAACTCGAACGCCAAATAGCGTTCACGGGTTCGAGCAGTAGATTATTTATAGGGTTATGGAAGTCCTATTAAAGGTAGTGTTTGATTGAGGGTAACATATCCCCAATAGAGTCCTTACTCTAATAGACACTTACTAGATTAGGTTAATCTTTCCCTGGATAAGCTCTGGGTTCGAACGAGTCACGAACTGAATTAACGCCTTTGGTCAGGGCGTGTATTCTTTAATTAACGCCTTGCATAAGGGCGTTTCTTAAAAAGCACCTTGAAAAAGGGCGTTTCGTGTTTTAAAACACGCCCAAGATAGAGGCGTTTCTTTTACTTACCCATTTGGTCGCGTGAGAACTGACGACCGTAGGTGTGGGCGTCCTTTCTTTATTCACGCCATGGATAGAGGCGTTTCTTTTTGAATTAACGCCCTAATAAGAGGCGTTATTTTAATTTTGTTTTACTTCATCGCATTAACCCTATTCTTATTATCTGTATTACTACTGTAATATATATATTTTAATTTATTTCAAATATTCATTTATCAGGGTTGCTACACCTTTCCTTTGCCTACGTTCAGAACACAAGTCTATACACTGTCCTGTAGCTTGCATGAGTCATTGAAGTCTGTACATCGTGAGTCTGTCCAAGGCATTTCACTAAAGTCTATACACTCCCCTGTTTCATGTCTGTACAGCGGTTTCCTTCATGCTTTAGCTTGGCATCACACAAAGTCTATACATCGCTATGCATCCCTTGATTTCGAAGTATGTACATTCTGGTTACTTCAACGCAAGTCTTTACATTCTGGTTGTCTCATAAGTCTGCACATCCCCTCCATAGCAAGTCTGCACATCGTTTGAACATCACAACAAAGTCTATACATTCTGTTGCATACCTTGCACACAAAGTCTACACACTCATATATGCATTGTGCATTGTTCATCAAGTCTATACACTCTGTATGTCTGCATCGCATTCATCAAGTCTATACACTCCTTAACTCAGTTCGCAGCTGAGTCTGAAGTCTGTACAGCCTTTGCATTGTGCATACTTTGAAGTCTATACATTGCTTGTGTAACTCCAGCCTTTACTTCAAAGTCTATACATTGGATATACTTGTGCATCACAAAGTCTGTACACTGCTGTCTCGTGCATTCTAAGTCCATACACTGCTTTGGGCATTGTTCTTCACAGCATGTCTGTACACTATATTTGGGCATTGTTCTTCACATCATGTCTGTACACGCTTTAGTCTTGCATGTATGAAGTCTGTACATGGGTCTAGCTCTGTATTCATATAGTCTGTACAGTTAGTGTGTTGCTCGAACCAAGTCTACACATTGTCTCATCACACACATGCAAAGTCTGTTCACTGCATCTGGCAGTCTGCACAGTAAGTCTATACAACGTCCCCCAGCAACACTGCAACGTCTATACATCGCTGGCAGCCAGCACTGTAATGTCTATACATTACGTCCCATAGCCTGCACAGCATGTCTATACAACGTCCAGCTGCCTGCCGCAAAGTCTGTACATTGTGTCCCACAGCATGCAGCAAAGTCTATACATTTGCTATCGCTTGTTCTTGCATCCCCCGCAAGTCTGTACATTGAGGTCGCTTGAAGGGCTTCAAGTCTATACACTCTCACCAATGTACATACTTGCCTATATGCTGCATCTAAAGTATGTACATGCTCATGCATTATTTCATTAAGTCTATACATTGTTTGTTGATCGACTGAAGTAAGTCTTTCATTGTACAGGCTGATGAATGGGCACGTGATCCGAGGTTGACACCTGGCACGTGATCCTAGGTTATCTGGACAGAGAGAGCACAAGCCCTGCACGCCCTACATCTGCTGCTGATATAAATAGTAGCGATCGAGCAAGATGGAAAATGACAGAAAAGAGAAAAGATAGAGACTGTGATAGAAGAAGGTGAGAGCAGCAGAGAAGAAGTGAGCAGCAGAGAGTGATAGAGGAAAAGAGCCGCAGAGAGGCAGAAAACAGAAGAAGAAGAAGAAGAAGAAGAAGAAGAAGAAGAAGAAGAAGAAGAAGAAGAAGAGTGAAGATAGACTGAGAGCTCGTGAAGAAGAAGAAAAAGAGAAAGAGAGATAGAGAGAGGGTTCGTGAAGAAAAAGAAAGAGGATTCATCAGAAGTTTTGTTCACTGGCATTTGGATCAAATCCAAGCCACTTTTGCTCCTGTGAGAGCTACACTTTGTGCATTGCATTTCCAGCTTTCTGTTTGCTCTATTTTCGTTTCTTATTTTCTTTTCTTTCACTCGGCTTGTTGTTCTTCCGATCCTCTGGACTGAGGTCGGGTTCCTCCTGTGGACTCAGGAGAAGGGGGACATTGGGTCTCCGGTTGCAAGTGGCTGGGAGTCACTTGTGGGTTTCCCTCCGGGTTGGAGGAAGGGAGATTCGTCTCCGGTTCTGGTCTTGTGGGTTGCAAGTCCAGGTGTTCCCTCTGGGTTTCAAAGGAAGAGAGACCTCGGTCTCTGGTTTGCTAGTGACTGGGTGTCACTAGTGGTTCCCTCCGGTTGGGAGGAAGAGGGGACGTTGTTCCCCTGGTCAAGCTGTTTGGCAGCAAGTGTTTGCAGACTGAGTCTGCTGTTCTAGCGTTGCTAGTGGAAGCCTCACTCCGGTTGGGAGTGAGGGGTGGACGTAGGTCTTGGTGACCGAACCACCTAAAAATCCTATGTGCAGTGTGGTTGTGTTTTGCTCCTTGTCTTCTATCTCCTTCACAGGTTGCCTTAGCATTCTCGTTTCTATCTGTGCTGCTTCCGCTAGTTGCTTGTTTAGGCGCGCCTTATATATTTGCTCAGTGGTTTAAAAGAGAACTTAACTTGTTCTTCAGATTATCTATTTGCCTTGATAGTGTTCTAGTCTTTTATTGAGCGAAAAGTTTTTTAAGGGTGGGATTCATTCACCCCTCCTCTGAATCCATCGCACCGATCCTATCACATTTCTCAGAAGGGTGATAGAAATAATATCCAAATGTCTCCTTTGGATATCCCACAAACCTACATTTATCAGTTCTCGACTCAAGCTTATCACTTTCGTTCTTCTTTACATGAGCAGGACACCCCCAAATTTTCATGTGATTAAAATTTGGTTTCCTGCCCTTCCATATCTCATATGATATAGAAGGAACTGATTTACTTGAGATCCTATTCAATAAATAAGCTGCAGTCTCTAATGCATAGCCCCAGAGAGACATGGGTAGTCCTGACGTAGACATCATGGATCGGACCATGTCTAACAAGGTCCTCTTTCTCCTTTCGGATACACCATTGTGCTGTGGTGTATTCGGTGGAGTCCATTGAGAAACAATTCCATTGTCTTTAAGATTAGAAGTGAATTCATGGCTAAGGTATTCACCTCCTCGATCCGATCGAAGAGCCTTAATACTTTTACCAGTTTGTTTCTCTACTTCATTCTTATATTCTGTAAACTTCTTAAAGGCTTGTGATTTATGTCTCATTAAATACACATAGCCATATCTTGAGAAGTCATCAATAAAAGAAATGAAATATAGATGACCCCCTTTTGCCTCCACGGACATGGGTCCACACACATCCGAGTGTATGAGCTCGAGAAGGTCAACAGCCCTCTCACCATGTCCACTAAAGGGAGCCTTGGTCATCTTCCCCATGAGACACGACTCACAGGTATCAAATGGCTTGTATTCGAACAAATTCAAATACCCATTTGAGTGTAGGTGAGAGACTCTTTTCTCACCTACATGACCAAGTCTGCAATGCCATAGATATGTAGAATTCACTTCATTAGCATTGGAAACTTGCATAACATTAGAACGTGTATCTAATACATAAAGACCATTGACTAATGAACCATTGGCTATAACCAAACCATTATTCATTATAGAGCACCTAGTGCTATTAAAAGTCAATGTATATCCAATGTTATACAAGCCAGAGATTGAAATAATGTTCTTAATAATATTAGGAACATAATAACATTCATTCAACTCCAGAATGACTCCTGAAGGTAAACTGAGGCGTGCAGTCCCGACAGCTTTGGCAGAAACTAAAGCTCCATTGCCCATCCTCAGTTCAATCTCTTTTTTGCCCATCCGCCTTCTATTTGCCAGCACCTGCACAGAATTACAGATATGAGATGCACATCCAGTATCCAATACCCATGATGTGGATTCCATATAAGACAAATTAAGGTCTATGACAAAAATACCTTCATTTAGAATTGCCTTGCAATTTCTTTTCCAATGCCCAGTTTCCCCGCATCGAAAACACTTGTCCTCTTTTTCATTCTTCTTGCCCTTCCCTTTGTGAACTTTGGTGAGTTGCTTACCCATGACTTTCTTCTTTCCCTTCCCTTTGTCACCTTTGGTGGATATCTGGGTGGCCTTCCTTTTCTTGTTGGCCCGGCCAACAATCATTACAGAAGAAGATGGTTTATCTTTCTGCATAGTTCATTCAGCACTCTTTAACATGTTGAGCAGCTCCGGGAGAGTTGCATCAATCATGTTCATGTTAAAGTTCATGATGAAGGAAGAAAAGGAATCGGGCAATGACTGGAGTATGAGATCAATGCATAGTTCAAAATCCAACTTGAACCCCAGTGCATTGAGTCTCTCTATCCACTCCATCATTTTCAGTACATGGGCATGTACTGAAGCACCCTCTGACATCCATGTCCTGAAAAGCTTTTTGGAGATATCATATCTCTCAATCCTACCCTGCTCCCCGAAGAGCTGGCGTAGATTGAGAAGTATGCATCTACAATCAGTCTTTTCAAATTGCCTCTGCAGCTCGGGAGCCATAGAGGCCAACATGTAACATTGGGCAAGGGAGGAGTCTTCAGACCATTTGGCATAAGCCAGTAACTCGCCCTCGTCGGCATCGGGAGCTGGCTCAGAATGAACCGTGTCCAACACGTAAGCTATTTTTTCGGCGGTGAGGACTATGCGTAGATTACGCAGCCAATCCGAGTAGTTTGGTCTAGTCAATTTGTTGGCATCCAAGATGCCGTGGAGGGGGTTGGACGACGATATTGTAATCTGGATAAGAAATAAAAGACAACTTAGCATATGTTCAAGTTCTAACTTAGATGTGGTTTTCTATCTTAGTTAGTCCCACTATTTTTCGATCGAACTATATAACCCTCAGTATATAGAATGGGAGATCAACGAGATCAACCTAGTGGGTCGGAATCCCAACGAGACTGATGTAGGACCTTGTGGAAAGCACAACAAGCCATACATCATCTCAAGGGCAGTCAACAAGCACTTGCATCTAATGCAATATCTGATATTCGGCCCCCGAGAAATCATCCCCTTGTGGAAAGCACAACAAAGGATATTCTCGGTTAGATCTAACCATCATTACTACATAGCAATGAGTTCATGACCCGACCCTTGTGGAAAGTACAACAAGGCCGAGTTCAATTCCTCACCCCATTGAGGCCGAGCCTTGGAGTTTTATCATGCCCCCAAACTCATGGACCTTGTGAAAAGTACAACAAATCCATGAAATGAAGACGTTCATTCACTCCATAATGAAGGAGGGCCACGACGACTCCTAGAGCCACGCTTACCAGATCTAAAATTTAATCGTGAGGGAATTTGATTTTATCGTGATCTCACCCTTGGTGGTAATATAAATATATCCAATATATTTACCGTACCTAGTAGTTTGCACAAAGTAAATACATCCAATGCAAAATTAAATCGCAAGTGATCATGGACTTTATTCCTAATGTAACTAAGACATCCGGCCCACTTCCGAAGCAGCTTGATCATCCTCGTCGGGTGTGCTCCGCACTTTCAAACTCTGACGTCGCAATAATTATAACTTTTACACGGCACGCAGGCCGGGAAAATGTAAATTACATGTCAATAAAATTCCAGAAACCCTTAGGGCGAGTACAACTGTAAAAGGGAGATAGAAGTACATTGGAATTTTAACAGAGAGAGAAAGGAGGTTCGCAGACCCCAATTAATTACATTAACCAAGTCCATGATCACTTGCCAACCCATTCATTCAAAATCAATCAAGGGTTATTTTCTGAAAATAATCCTTATTTTTTGATTTAAAAATGGGTTGTGCAAATAAAAATAGGCTAGCTTTGTTTAATTTTAAAAATCGATGCAGGATTAACTAAAATTAAACATATAAGCAAGCCAATGCATGGTAAATAACTCAAACAACGTAAAGAACCATCATTTATAACAGGGGCATTGTGGACGCACTTTTCGACACGCTCGTTTGTTTGTTTCATTAAGTCGGTTTATTCGGTGGGTTTATTCGTTTATTAAGTGCGTGGGCGTGCCAGTCACAAAGTGACGATTTATTGTGCGCTCGATCTGATTAATCAGACGATTGTGTGGTTCGTGTCGGGACAAAAACCCGCCGCGTCATAAAGGTCACAGCGTCATTTACATCCCCTCGGAGAGGGGAACAACCTTGATTAATCGCCGGGAATCAGGGCCTCATGGCCAGGAAACTATATCGAGAGAAACAAGCCGATAGCGGTCTCGAATTAGTCGGAAAGCCCGATGTCTAGGGAAGCGAGCATTCGAAATATGTCGGTCACTCAAGGGACCATTTTGATATTCGGACGAGCGTCTGGCTTCAAAAAATCATGATCGTCACGGGGAAAACCGTTAGCGACCGAATTTTATGTTCGGACAAAGGTCCGTATAGAAAACAAGACGGTGACGGGAGTGAATCCGTGCAAATGTCTACCGTGAGTAGGCAAGTTTAATGCAAGCGCGGGATTAGATCCCGGTATATATGTCGGTCGCTAATGGACCATTCGTCGTTCGGACGAGAGTCCGCATTTGAAGCGTCGAAGACAACGACAAAACCACACGGATGTCTGCCGTAGGTACGACAAGTTTAATGTGGGTGCGAGATTAGATCCCGGCATATATGTTGGTCACTAACGGACCATTCATTATTTGGACGGAAGTCCGTATTAGTAGCGTCGAGGACGACGATAAAATCGTACGGATGTCTGCCGTAGGTACGGCAAGTTTAATGTAGGTGTGGGATCGGATCCTGATAAAGACGGGTCGAGCTAACGAACTATCGGCCCGGGATAAGATCGGATCATGGTCATGTCCGGGCGAGGGCTCCCGAGATCCAAGTCCGATCTAGTGGGGCATCATTGCTTTTCTCTTCAAACATAGTCCGGGGAAGCGAATTGTTAAGTGTGAAGCCCGAACTCGCCAACGTGCGCCCTCCCACGTGGATCGACCTGTGTGGTCAGGTCGCGGGGTTCGACCTGCCCGGTCAGGTCGCGGGGGTCAAGGGGGCAGCGCCCCTTGCGGGGGTCTCCGGGGGCGGAGCCCCCGGAACAAAATTTTGATTATGACAGAGGCAGCTTATATTGTTTCATTTCTTTTTATTGATTTAGGTCTCTTCGTTTGTTTTATTTAATAGTTTCAGGCCTTTTATTTTTATTTAGCTAATTATGTTGCCCTTTCTTTTAATGAGGCACGCCGGTTTAACGAAGCAAGTGGGCGCGCCGGATAAGGGGATGCCAAGGGGGGGCGCGCCGGTAAAGGGGATGCAAAGGGGCGCGCCGATTTAATGGGTGCAATAGGGCGCGCCGATTAAAGATGTTAAGGGGGGCGTGCCGGTTACATGGCAAGAAGGAAGAGGGGCCAGGGGCGCGCCGGAATAGGGTAATGAATAGTAAGGCGCGCCGGTTTAAGGGGCTATGCAAGGGGGGGTGCGCCGGATAGATGCCAAGAAAATGAAGGGGGTTTTAAGTGTGAAGCTAAATCGGCGCGGGGGGGGGGGGGTACCGCGCCGGATTAGCCCACGTCGGATTAGGAGCGCACCGGGATGGCTTCCATGAGGTTTTTCTTTCGTTCCTTTATGCTCTGTTCTTTCTTTTTGCTTTTGTTCTTGTTCCTTCAACCTACAGATTGACGTTTTGATTGGTTTATTCGCTTAATTGATGGATTAAGTTGATAGAGAAGGAGGTTAAAGCATTTTAATCATTTATTAAGGTGAACGGGCATGAAGATTGAATGTTTTATTAGGAGGGTTTGTGCAGGAACTTAGAGATTCAATCATGATCAAAGACTTCAAGCATACGCTGTTCTTACTCCCAGAGAGCTTAGCTTGTTCGTTTGTTCTTATGTGTTCTTCGCCTGGCAACATTTGGGCAGCATCTTCCCCGGACTAAGGTTTTGCCAGAGAAAAAAGGAGGGACACCAAACGGATTGCTCCGGGGTGAGCCTCAAAACTCGGAGTGAGGCGTCCGTTAACCTGTAAGCGCTTGTGGAGGCTCGAGGACAAGCCTTCAAGAGCTCCAGCAGCTCACGAGTGATGATTTCATGAAGCGGGACAAATGTGTGCCACGAGGCCATGAATTTTCATTCCCTGACGGACTCCTTCGAAGGCCATGCTATGGAGAAACAAGCTTCGAAGGGCCCCGGATGAGGAGAAGGCAGAGGGAAAGAGAGAGAAGCAGAAGAACACCATATGTTACGAATTTTTTTTTCTTTTTATTCATTTGCAAAGGGAAATACAGCGGGGAATCTACCCTAAAGCGAGAAAAGGAGGGAATACATCAGAGAGAAAGGAGGGAATACATCGATGGGGGAGGGGGAACGGAGCAGAAGCTCCTCCCCCTCCGAGCTCACCCCTCACTCTCACTCTCCTCTCTTCTCTTCTCTTCTCCGACACGAGGACGAAGCTTTTTTCTTCTCTTCGGGTGGCCCTCTCTTCTCTTTTCAATAGCCCTTCGGGGGTTCCAGCCTCTCTCGTTTTGTCGGTTTAACGCCTCGTCGGCGGAAGATTTTGTCGGTTTAACGCCCCGTTGGCGGAAGGTTTAGTCGGTTTAACGTCCCATCGGCGGAAGGTTTTGTCGGTTTAACACCCCATCGGCGAAAGGTTTTGTCGGTTTAACGCCCCGTCGGCGGAAGGTTTTTTGTTGGTTTAGACGAAAAGTCGTGACACCAACCCCATGAGGAGTCTATTTGTTGGATGGCTAGAGGTAGAGGGTGAAGGCCCATGTCTACCTCAAGGCTCACTTTCTTTTCTTCTCTTCTTCTTTTACGTGGGGAGGCGAGTGGAGAGCCCCTGTTTGCCTGATGACTGTTCTTTTCTTCTTTGCTCTTCTTTTGTGAAGAGGCGGGTTCAAAGACCACGTCCACCTCGTGACTGTTCTTTTTGTTCTACTCTTCCTTTCTCATTGATGCCCCCGGACTGGGGTGTATTTATCTTAACGTGCCCCCAGGTTGGAGTGTAGCTTTTCTTCATCTGCCCCCTAGGTCGGGAGGTAGGCCTCTTTGCTTTTGTGCCCCCAAGCTGGGGTGTATTCTTTTGGGTTCTATGCCCCCGTGGCGGGGTATACTTCTCTTCACGTGCCCCCCTAGGCCGGGGTGAGTTCTTGTTTCATATTCCCCATGGCAGGGTATGGTCTTTGCTCCTTATGCCCCCATGGCAGGGTTGATGCATGCTTCATGTGCCCCCATATCAGGGTATATTTCTTCCTCGAATACCCCTGAGCCGGGGTGCAACTCTGTTTCTTCTTATGCCCCTAGGTCAGGGTAGATTCTTTTCACGTGCCCCCCGAAGCCGGGGTGTAACTATTACCTTATGTGCCCCCGAGTCGGGGTGGATTCTCTTCATGTGCCCCTGAGCGGGGTGTATCTTTTATGGCTTCTATGCCCCCAGACAGGGTGTAACTTATGCTTCTTATGCTCCCCGTGGCGGGGTACATTCCTTGCTTCTCATGCCCCCATGGCGGGGTGTAGTTCATCTTCGAATGCCCCTAAACCGGGGTAGATTCTTCTGCTTCTTCTGCCCCAGGGTGGGGTATATTTCTCTTTGTATTCCCCTAAGCCGGGGTGTATTTTTGTTTCATATGCCCCCATATCAGGGTATATTTCTCCCTCAAATACCCCTAAACTGGGGTGTATTCTTTGTCTCATATGTCCCCCGAGTCGGGGTGTGCTTTGCTTCTTGTGCACCCCGGGCGGAGTGTATTCTGCTTCTTCTACCCCTCAAGGCGGGGGGTGTGTCTTTTCGTATATCCCCAGAGCGGGTGTAGTTTCTTCTTCAAATTCCCCATGGCCGGGGTGTAACTTTTACTTTACGTGCCCCCGAGTCGGGGTGGATTCTCTTCATGTGCCCCCGGGCCGGGGTGCAACTCTGTTTCTTCTTATCCCCCCAAGTCGGGGTAGATTCTTCTCACATGCCCCTGAGTCGGGTTGTATTCTCTTCATGTGCCCCCAAAGCGGGGTGTATCTTTTGCTTCTTACGCCCGAGAGCACGGTGGATTCTTCTTTTTCTACCCCGACACACTAGGGGATGTTTGTTTCTTGTGCACCCAAGGTGGGGTGTATTGCTGCTTTTGATGCCCCCCAAGGTGGGGTTTATTGCTACTTCTGATGCCCCCAAGGTGGGGTGTACGTTTCTTCTTCAGATCCCAGTAAGCTGGGGTGCGTTCTTTAAGTCTTCTATGCCCCCGTGGCAGGATATGTTACTTCTTCAAATGCCCCTAAGTCGGGGTGTATTCTTTTGTTTCTTACACTCCTATGGCGGGGTGGATGAATGCTCTCTTCTAGATTCGTGGCCGTGCTCGGCCTCATTATTATAAAGAATTCCCTATGGCGGGGAGGAGTTCGTCAAGCTAGAGTTGCGGCTTGTTGGATCTTCGAGCAGTCACTCAAGGGGCCGTCTTATGCAAGATATGGGCTGCAGGAAGGTGGAATGGGCCAGGGCATTGCACCATAGACTTGGACCCTCCTAGAGTCGGGCGGGATGCCGGCCTTCTTCTTGTCCTTTTGGTCGGCGATGCTTGCCAATTTTTTTTGTCCTTTCTTTTCTTCTCTTCCTTTTTTTGTATAATAGACCAAGGTGGGTGCGCAAGAGAGCGCTCACTCCCTCAGGGAGGGGATGAGTGGTTCGCTCCACCGCATCAATCCCACAGTGGTAATCTTTATTCTGCATGGGTCTCGACGGATATGGCCGTACAACCCTCTCTCGTCGATTCTTTCTCTTCCCTTTTTGTTTCTTTCTTCTTTCTTCTTTTCGGGTGTAATAGGCGTGCCGATTAAAGATGTTAAGGGGGGGCGCGCCGGTTACATGGCAAGAAGGAAGAGGGGCCAGGGGCACGCCGAAATAGGGTAATGAATAGTAAGGTGCGCCGATTTAAGGGGATATGCAAGGGGGGCACGCCGGATAGATGCCAAGAAAATGAAGGGGGTTTTGAGTGTGAAGCTAAACCGGCGCGGGGGGGTACCGCGCCGGATTAGCCCACGCCGGATTAGGAGCGCGCCGGGATGGCTTCCATGAGGTTTTTCTTTCGTTCTTTTTATGCTCTGTTCCTTCTTTTTACTTTTGTTCTTGTTTCTTCAACCTGCAGATTGACGTTTTGATTGGTTTATTCGCTTAATTGATGGATTAAGTTGATAGAGAAGGAGGTTAAAGCATTTTAATCGTTTATTAAGGTGAACGGGCATGACGATTGAATGTTTTATTAGGAGGGTTGTGGACGTCAAAAAATGATGATGATCATGCGGCATGCACGTCTCAGCACTCGAGAGCAAGTCGAAGACGGAAGGGCCGAATAAACCCTATGCCTCCTCCAAGCAGGACGAATACCTACCCGGTGCTCCGCCACCCAACAAAGAAGCCCCTCGGTCTGAAGGGATGACCCCGGCTCTCCGGTCGGCATTGCCAAAGGCCGAATCAGAAGAAGCTCGGGAGCTCGGACACGGGTTTGGCTTATGACAGAAAGCACGCAAAGCCCAGGACCGAGACTCAAAGACTTCGAACTAAACACCTCGGAGCAGGAGCATTGAAGCTAAAGTTCTTCGGGAGCATAACTGTTCGCCTGAATGGCCAC
The DNA here is from genome assembly GCA_022559845.1 of Amorphophallus konjac. Taxonomy (NCBI): domain Eukaryota; kingdom Viridiplantae; phylum Streptophyta; class Magnoliopsida; order Alismatales; family Araceae; genus Amorphophallus; species Amorphophallus konjac. The sequence continues at coordinate 109,720,215 of CM040123.1, forward strand.
GAAGCCGAGACGAAGTCTAAATCGGCACGGCCTGCACTTAAACTGGCGCGCCCTTGCTTGGGCCTTAAATCGGCGCGCCCTTGCCTGGTCCTTAAACCGGCGCGCCCCCTCTTCCTTTGCTGATCTGGCGCACCCCTATTCACTTGTTGATCCGGCGCGCCCCTATTCACTTGGTGATACGGCGGGGTAATTACATTTAGGTTTAATCCGGCGCGCTCATCCTCCTCGCCGGTTTAACCCCATCCTGTCCCGTCGGCATACCGATGCTCTGGTTAATGATGTGCAGAGAACATTAAATGCCCGACGCTCTGTCTCTGCCTCCGTTCGATAGCACAGAAGCGGCAACGGCGAAGCAGGCTCCGACAAATCTGCGAACATCCCATCCTCGGATGAGCAGCAGCGTACGGCACGAATCAACAGCATCCAGCGCAGTTTGTTGAGTTTAGAGCTCGTCGCGTACGAGGTGGAAGTGGCGGGAACTCTCCTCCATGCCCATTCAATAAAAGGGCAAGTCTGGAGAAAGAAGAGAGGGGGGGCTTTTTTCTTTCAGAGGGTTCTTCCTCTCTAGAGGTCTTCTCGAGAGGTCTCCAGCATCTGAAGAGAAGAAGAAGTTCCATCCATTCACGCCTGCAAGGTGAAGAAAAGAGAGAGAGAGGGTCCGTGAGAGGAGGGAGGTGAGCCCCGAGAGGAAGAGCTTGTGCTCTATTTCCCCCACCTGAGTTTCAAGTCCTCCTTCTCGACTGTATCTTTCTTTCTCTGCTCTGGGGTAAATCCCCTCCTATATCCCTTTTCTCCTTTCCCACAGGAATGAATAAAAGAGTGACTTTTGTGGGCGTAAATAGCATTCTATTGCTCTGATCCCTTCCCCTTTTCTTCTGTTTTCTTCCTCCCAATTTTCAACATCACCTGGGGTCCTTGGAAGCTTACCCTTCTATGGCATGAACTCTGAGGGAACCCATTCGAAGGGTGAACATTCATGGCCACCTATGGCCTACATCTGTCCCGTTCCACGAAATCATCACCCGTGAGTTGTGAGAGCTCTTGAAGGCTAGTCCTCGAGCTTTTCAACACTCACATCTGGGTTATCAGACCGCCGTGAGGTCTGGATTTGAGGTTCACCCCGGAGTTATCCGTTTGGTGGTCTTTATTTTCTCTGGCAACTCCCATTCCGAGGGAGATGCTGCCCAAATTTCGCCAAGACAAGAACACTTAAGAACAAATGAACAGACCAAGTTTTCTGAGCATAAGAAGAGCGTATGTCCGATGCCTCTGAATCAAAACTGAATTCATGAGTCCCTGTATAACAAACCCTTCCAGTAAAACATTCAATCATACGTGCTCATTCACATCAACAAGTGATAAGAATCACTCCATTGATTTAAAGTGTCGATTAAACGAACAATCCAACCATTCAACCAACCTGCAGATCAAAAAAACAAGAAAAGAAGCAACAAGAATGAAATAAAACCTCATAGAAGCCATCCCGGCGTGCTCCTAATCCGACATGGGCTAATCCGGCGCGGTACCCCCCCGCGCCGATTTAGCTTCACACTCAAAACCATCTCAAAATCCTTGGAATGAATAGTGCTTATTCCGACGCGCCATACTGTTCATTGGCCTTAATCCGGCGCCCCCCCTTGTGCTGCCCTATCCGGCGCGCCCCACTTCTTCTTGGTCCTAAACCGGCGCGCCCCAACTTGCCACCTTAAACTGGCGCGCCTCCTCCCTTGGCCTTAAATCGACGCACCCCCCCTTATTGTGGCTAAACCGGCGCGCCCTCCTCTTGATGCTAATCCGGCGTGCCTCATAAAAGGATAATTAACCAAATAAAAGAAAACAGAAGGTTTGAGGTTAGTAGAAAGAAAAGAAATCATATAAACCATTTCTGTGAGAACAAACCATATAATTTAACAATTGGAACAATGATAATAAAAATGTTATAACCCCGCGACCTGACCGCCCAGGTCGATCCGCGTGCGAGGGTGCACGATGGCAAGTTCGGGCTCCACACCGAACAGTTCGCTCCCTCGGACTGTGTATGAAGAGAAAAGCAACGATGCCCCCATGGTATCAGATGTGGACCTCGGAATCCCCGACATGGCCATAGTCTGAAACCGTCTCAGGCCAATAGTCCATCAACTTGACCACTTCTATCGAGATCCAATCCCGCAATCCCATTAAACTTGCCGCACTCGTGGCAGACATTCGTACGGTTTATCGTCATCTTCGATGCTTCAAATGTGGACTCTCGTCCGAACAATGAATGGTCCGTTAGTGACCGATATATATACCGGGATCTAATCCCGCACTTGCATTAAACTTGCCGTACTCACGGCAGACATTTACGCGGATTCACTCCCGTCACCATCTTGTTTTCTATACGGACCTTTGTCCGAACGTAAAATGGTCCATGAGTGACCGACAAAATCTGAATGGAACGAGGCGGCTCTCGTCCTCCCTGAACCCTACACATGGGAATATCAATAAGGCCTCCGTGGGCCACGCTTAGACCTCGGGTCCGCCCCGATCATGGTCATTGCCTGACCCATATCCTCGGCCTATAGCCCGCTCCCTTTGAACGCACATTGGTTCTCAGATCTGGTCCCAGGACATCCTCCCGTTGCCCCCTTGGCACAGGAAACATTGACGATGCCCACGCGAGCCTGACTTCGACCGCGGGGGGCCCACTGCAGTATGGTCGTAGCTTGATCTTGCACCGGGCCGACAAACTTATCTGTTTCTGACCGCTCTAACCAAGATTTAACACGTTTCCCCTTCCTTTGAACAATAAATTTGTCGTATCTTGATGTACACATGTTCCGATCTTCCCGCAACGATTATGCTATTCTCAAGCCGGACATTCGTCCGAACATTAAATGGTCAACACATGACCGAGATGAGCTCATATACTTTCTTCACACCCTCGTACGAGGACTTCAGCATTTCTTAATAGGTTTTTATGCAATTAATTTTCAGGCCATCGAGCCCCTTTTCCTGGCAATCAATCAAGGGTTTTCCCCTCTCCGAGGGGATGTAATTAACGTCGTAGCCTTTAGGGTACGGCGGGTTCTCAGTCCCGACATGAACCACACAATCGTCTGATTAGTCAGATCGAGCGCACAATAAATCATCACCTTTGTGACTGGCACGCCCACGCACTTAATAAAACCAATAACCATAGATCTTAATTAATAAATAAAAAGTGCGTCCACAAGGGTTTGTGCAGGAACTCAGAGATTCAATCGTGATCAGAGACTTCAAGCATACACTGTTCTTACTCCCAGAGAGCTTAGCTTGTTCGTTTGTTCTTATGTGTTCTTCGCCTGGCAACATTTGGGCAGCATCTCCCCCAGACTAAGGTTTTGCCAGAGAAAAAAGGAGGGACACCAAATAGATTGCTCCGGGGTGAGCCTCAAAACTCGGAGTGAGGCCTTCGTTAACCCGTAAGCGCTTGTGAAGGCACAAGGACTAGCCTTCAAGAGCTCCAGCAGCTCACGGGTGATGATTTCGTGACGCGGGACAAATGTATGCCACGAGGCCATGAATGTTCATCCCCTGACGGACTCCTTCGAAGGCCATGCTATGGAGAAGCAAGCTTCAAAGGGCCCCGGATGAGGAGAAGGCAGAGGGAAAGAGAGGGAAGCAGAAGAACACCATATGTTGCGAAAAAAACTTTTCTTTTTATTCATTTGCAAAGGGAAATACAGCGGGGAATCTACCCTAAAGCGAGAAAAGGGGGGAATACATCAGAGAGAAAGGAGGGAATACATCGATGGGGGAGGGGGAACGGAGCATAAGCTCCTCCCCCTCCGAGCTCACCCCTCACTCTCACTCTCCTCTCTTCTCTTCTCTTCTCCGGCACGGGGACGAAGCTTTTTCCTTCTCTTCGGGTGGCCCTCTCTTCTCTTTTCAATCGCCCTTCGGGGGTTCCAGCCTCTCTCTCTGCTTCTCCAGTGGAGCATGCCTTTTATAGAACGGACAGTGGGGGAGAGGATTCCCGCCACCTCTGCCACGTTTGCAACGACATCGGGAGATAACCCATTGCGCTGGCTTCTGCTGGTTCATGGAGTACACTGGCATTCGTCCGAAGACGGGACATTCATGGATTTGCCGGGAGATCTTCTGTTGCTTCCACCGTCGATGCATGCCTCGCCGCTGCGCTGTCGAACAGAGGTGGAGACAAGGCCTGGGGCATTGATTGCCCTACTCTCTCGACTTTGCGCCCGAAGCTGACAGGAGAACAGAGTATCGGAGGATGGATGGGATGGCATTTGAGTTAAACCGGCGTGGTGTTGTGCGCGCCAGATTAACAACCTACAAAGGGGCGCACCAGTTTAAGGCTATTGGAAGGGGCGCGCCGGTTTAAGGCTATTGGAAGGGGCGCGCCGGTTTAAGGCCCAAGCAAGGGCGCGCCGGTTTAGACTTCGTCTCGGCTTCGCGGCTATTCGGATGGACGCTTGTCCTCCCGTGTTGCTTTAGTTGTAATGCACCGCCGTCGGGGTGTTTAGTTCAGGGCCTCTAAATCCCGATTCGAAACTTTGAGTTATCTCCGGTGCGTGCCGAACATGTGTTCAAATTCCTGAGTTTCTTTTGATTCGGCCTTCGGCAATGTCGACTGGAGAGCCGGGGCCATCTCTTCAGCCCAATGGGCTTCTTCATTTGGTGGCGGAGCACCGGGTAGGTATTCGTCTTGCTTGGAGGAGGCATAGGGTTTATTCGGCTTTTCCATCTTTGACTCGCCCTCAAGTGTTGAGACATGCATGTCGCATGATCATCATCATTTTTTGACGTCCACAAATGCCCCCCGCTCGCGGGTGGCGCAAGCGAGGGACGAGTGCGCGGGGCCCGCGAGTGTAGTGTTCTTTGACAAGATATATGTTCTTCTTGGCTAGCGGAATGCCGGTCCGGTGTAAATTCGTAGGAAAGCGCTCACTCCTTCAGTGAAGGGATGAGGGAACCGCTTCACCATGTATGCACGTGGACCGAGATACTTGAGTGGGGGTTTAGTCATCGGTATGGGGTTAATACCGAAGCAAGAAGTAAGGGTTTATGCACCGTCCTCGGCAAAAGGCCTGAAATGACCCAGATGTGGCCAATCCCGAGGGGGTTGGTAACTCCTGCTATGTTTAATGAAAGTTATTTATTCATTGACTCAGACGGAGGGTCCACGCCAAAGCATGAGGGGTCTTTTGCTCATGCCCTCGGACGGAAGATCCGAGTCGCGGGTTGGTTCACCAGTGTTGATCGTTTGTTTACCTATCTCTTCTTATCTTCTTTCTTTTTTTGTTGATTGTGAGGGTTTTGAAAAATGATATGGCGAGATGATAAATAAACTACCAAAGATCAGCTCAACCTATGCACATGTGAACATGAACCTAGGCAATCAAATCTAACTCTAGCATGGGCATGCTATCTCAATCAAATTACGCTAAGGGAAAAACGAAAACACACGCCGGGGCGTGGAGCAAAGATAAATAAAAACACACTGCTAGGGGTGGAACAATCAAGGGAAATAAAGAGATTTGATGAAAAAGACAGCTAGTGCCCAACACTAAGGAAAGTCGTGATCGCCACCAAAGTAAACACAAGTCAAAGACTCGAATATACCTTGGAAATATGTGGATGAAACACCCGCCCATAGGAGAGAAAACCAAGGAAAGCCTGCATATCAACTTGCAAATAACGGTCCAAACCCTGTGCATCGCTTGGAAGTAACGGTCGTGCGATAGACCGCCAGAAGGAAATAACGCTCCTGCACCTGACCGTCAATTAACCTGCAGTGAAAAGATGTGAACTCTTTGAACTCCAACCCTTCCAGTCGGCTAGAAGGCTTGGGCCTCGTGCTAGTGATCCTGTAAAACCTGCCAAGGATGTAGAAAGCAAAACAACACCACCTCAATTAGCCCTCAACATAAGTATAGCATCAATCCCTAAAAAGCTTGAGAACATCAAAAGGAGAGGGGATTACCGGGGAGTTGTTGGTTTTTAACCCCTCTGGGCGTTTTTTAAGTTTAGGAGGATATGTGTATGCTTAGCAACAGTAAAAAAACGTGGAGGAAGAGGAGGGACAATGCTTTTGATTGATAAAACCAAGGGAAACTTGAGCATGCAATGATGATGATCTTGACAAACTAAAACCCAAAATTACTCCCTTGACTTGGAAGATGGACGTGGGAAGCAGCTCCTCCTGGATGTAGATGACTTCTGAATTTGGCAGCACTTCGTCGTGAATCAAATCTTCCTCCCTTGGGTTATGAAATCAAGGGTTCTATTTATAGACTCCCTCAAACTCTCAGGTCGAGTTGAAGATAAATCAGCCAAGAAAGGAGGATAATCCTTAGCAAATCCTTGAGGATAAAATCAACAAGAGTCCAAAGAAACAAACGAGAGGTCCTGAGGATTATAATTGAAGGAGATAATGTCAATCCAAAACCCTATCTCGTCTACGGAGTAGCAGAGAAAAGGCCTGAACTGTCAGGACTCTCTGAAGGAAGTAACGGCCTTACGATAGACCGCCACTTGGAAATAACGCTCCAAGTCATGACCGTCATTTTCAATCTTATCCAAAGGATAAGATCGACGGGAAGAAGATCTAAACAATAGGACTCTGCAAGTAAGTAACGGTCAGGGAATAGGGTGTCATAAGGAAACAACGGCCAAGGAGTAGACCGTTATTATCAAAGGACAACGAGGCCCTAAGTCTTGGGACTCTTCAAAGAGTAACGGCCTAGGATTCATGCGTTATTATGAAATGACGCGCCTAGTACGGACCATTATTATCATTGATTTTCAAAAAAAATAGAATGGAGGGATTGCCAAGCTTTTGAACGAAGTGCCACCAGGAACCAGGTCTAATCCAGGAATTGAGACCTAGAAAACAGGCTTCAACTGAGTAAAAGGAATTCAATGAAGAGTGAACAACTCGGAGCATCATATTGAATAAATAAGGAGATGACCCGACTTATTGGGTATAAAACGGGTGTCAACAGATGCCCCTCCTTAACGTCCTCTTTGCAGGGGAACGAGCGGAAGTGAAGCGAAAGTGAAATGGAATATGGAGATGAAGCGGAAAATGAAGCGGAGTGGATCAAAAAGAGGGCGTTAAGGTAAACGACACCCGTTTTTCACCAACAAGCGATAAGAATTTCTTGGAAAAACTTCAAAACTGATCACAAGGAAATAGCTAACCAAAGGATGCAAGTCTGGAGGATTTAAATACCTAAGGAAAGGAAACACGGCTGGCCGCCGGAGGCAACGGAAAGGAAAGAGACTAAACTCCAGACAGGAATCTTTAGTCAACCAGATCAAGCGAGCAAATCGAAGGAAACCTTCAAATTCAGAATGGAATAATTCTCCTTATCCAGGATCAAGAACACAGCTGTTCACCGTCAATGAGACCTCTTGAACAAATGAAGCTCATGAATGCTCAAAGAATGCGTATGATGCATGCTGGGCTAAAGAAAAACAAATCTTCAAAGCAAATGCAAAGAAAGATAAAATAACAAGATACTCGAGAATAATATTGCTAGATTGGGGAAACCAGAGTCAAGACACTATCTGCAACCACGGTGCGCAAGATAGAACCATCATCCCCAAATTTTCCAACCTAACGGTCTGTCCAACGATTATTCACGTGAACTTAGATCATCATCATTTTTGTTTAAGGGGAACATCAGATCCTAGGACACCTGAATGACCAGCCGGTTCTCGAGGTAATATATAATAAATAGCATATAGTAATGCATTAAGGGAATGAGGAAATGATATACAATACCTGACTTACCTGCCTGACGGACGGCCAAGCGTACCTTCTGTTCATAACTCCTTTCATGAAAGATAGGTTAGCCAATAGGATAGTTATGATAATAGTTAAGGCCTAACCATTGTTTATGTGATAAACTCATCAAATGTTTTTATGATGGAGATAAGTTTAAACATTAATTTTGACCATTCATTCATCAAGAAACTTGCAAGCATATAACGGCCTGACTCAGGAGCGTCACATGAAAATGACGGATTAAGCCTAGTCCGTCAACACCAAGTCGGTTCAAATTCTTCAATAAAACAGTTCGTCACAAGCGACGGCCTTAGAGGGGGGCGTCAGAATGATGTGACGGTCTAACGATAGACCGTCGTTTCTCCTGAGTTTTCAAAAAAAACAAACCGAACGGCCGTTCGGTCTCATTCCATGTTCAAACACCCAAAACACCAAACCAGAAAAAACCACCGGCGATCTCCACCTCCACCTTCCAATGGTCGGCGACGAGGCACCGCAGCCACCACCTCAGAAGAGAGGGAGAGGAAAGAAGATGGCTATAAGGCGGTTCCACCGCCGGCTCGAACGAGAGACCACCCCGCCATTCGTGGAGGAAGAACCGAGGGGAAGGGAGCCAAGGGAAG